>CAXKVW010000305.1:0-454570 GCA_964058825.1 Carex arenaria
ACTGGTTGGTCATTAGCAGATTTGCAAACCAATCAGATCTTTCCTCACTTATTTTCATATTATTATTATTTTATTTTTTGGTATCATCCCTGCTGTAATATTTCTGTGCTACTGATACATAATTCTTGTTATTTTGGTATTACTGACTGCAAATAAGGTTCGAATTGAGGTGTAGTTTATTTTTTTCTTTTTTGCTTTATCATAAAAAGAATTAAAAACAAGGAGAATTTCACCTACCCAAGTAAAAGAAATTAAAAAAGCTACAAGTAGGATTTTTGCGCTATTCTTACTTGTCCTTCAAAATAATAAAAAAAAAATATACCTGTCGCATTGCTGGGTCATTCATTGTACTGCGTGCAGTTTCTTGCAAATCAGCTTCTGCATTAGCCACTGATGATTCACCCCTCTCAGTAGCACCCTGCCTCCTTGCAAAATCACCAGATAACACAGACGGCATTGACCCACCTCTTCCCTCAGGAGAAGATGATCCATTACCCCTATTTGCACCCAGAGATGACGAGGCGGTGCTCATCATCCTCTGCAGGTCCTCTGGGGACATTTTGCTTATTGTCTCTGATGCCATCTTGACCATTTCTGGGCTCATTTCAGGCATATTGGTTCTAACATTTGGAGCTGGGTTTGAACCTAGTGTACCTGTTTGGTTTAGAGAGGAGGCAACTTGGAACATCTTCTGCAGCTCATCGGGCTTCATGGTTTTAATCATGTCAGTTGCCGTTTTGATCACGTCAGGCGACATGCCCTGCTGTGCGCTTAGTCGGGACAGCACTTCTGGATCGGTGTTTGAGACGTAATTTTGGAATAACCTGAGGGGAGTTTTGTAAATAGGATCAATATGGAATTACAAGTGATATTGTCTTACAGGTAGCAGAAAGTAGTGGCCAAAAGATAGGTACCAGTTGATCTCTTTCAGAGAGCACAATTAATATTTAAAAATTAAATAGGGCCAATAGATCTAACAGAAGGTCTGCTTTTAACATGTCAATACTTGTATAACAAGTTTACAACAGAAGTTAAAGATATATTTAATGCTTACCTGATAGTAGCAGGATCTTCTCCTAAGTTTCTCAACTGGTCATTATTGATAGGAACATCAGCAATATGGGTACTAGATGAGGAGCCCACAGTGGACTCAGCTTGTGTGTTAGATACGTTCTCAACTGCAGATCTCCATTGGTTGGTAGCAGCTGGCTGTGCCTTTTCTTCTTCGCCATCACCATCACCATCATCAATTTCTTCAATGATAACACCTGCAAAGGTTTGCAGCTTTAAAATTTCAATACTAGCTAGAATTTTCTTTTCTTTTTCAGTTCTTTGTGTTTTGTTGGATTTAAAGATTGAATTAAGGTTTATAGCCTGCATAGTAATTTCTTGTTCAACATGACAAAGGACCTCGGTCAATCTACATTCTTAAACGATGTCTTGTTAACTTGAGGAGTGTTCAAATAGTTGCTACAAAAATTGAAACATATATTGACGAACAATGCAGAAATTTGCATGACAATGAACAATTAGCCCACTCTTTAGCATAATTCAACTCAAGGGTTTCCTTACCTTTGGAGACTGTCCTTTTTTGTGCAGCACACTTATCTTTTACATCTCTGCAATGACAAAAAGTAGAGATGATGTTAAAGTTGCACAATAGACTATCATAAACCTCCCAGCTTGGAATCTAAATAAGGATTTCTGGTCTAGAGTTGATCTTTAAATTAACAAATGAGATCTGATTTCACCAATAGTTGGAGGTTCAACGAAATCTCCAAAAGAATGTGGAGAATGTTCTTCATCTGATCTACTTCCCAAAATATAACAAGCAAAATATGCAAGAACCATTGTGTTGGCAATGGCAACAGATTGTAGAACTTTTTTCAACCCACTTTTTATGAAAATAGCAGTATTACCATTCAAAAGTGTTTTTTGAAAGCATGTGCTTGGAGATCTAAACGATAACATACAAAATTTTGTGTTCGTTGAGATATACCATTACACTTCTCTCTGCATGCCTCCAGATTTCAGGCAAAGTTTAGCTATTCTTTCGGAAACAGTAATACTGTTACTATTCTTTATAAAAAGCGGGACAGAAAAAAAATATAGAGTAACAGGTCTAAACAGAAAAAAAAAATATAGAGCAATCCTTGGTATAAACAGAAAAAAATCTAGTGTCTTCTGTGGGAAATGGTTTGTACCTAAGAACATTTGCAATGGTCTCATCATCAGGTGTGATTTCATAAGCTTTCTTCAAGTCAACAAGAGCAGCCTGAAATCAATGAGTATTATGTGCAGCTATTTTTAATCATTCAATTCTTAAAAATCAAGTACAGATATGCATTAAATGAATAAGTACCACTACATACCTCAAAATTTCCCAATTCTCTGTAAGCTTGGCCTCTCCGATAAAGTGCCTTGACATTTTTTGACTCATATGACAAAACCTGAAATTGGTTTGACAAGGAAAGAAAACTTCAGGGGCTAACATGTAATAAAACTCAAGTACAAGTACCTAATATTCAGAAAACTACAGCATGCCAAAATCTCAAAATAAATAAAGCAAGACATGTAAGTAAGGTATTCAGTGTCACAGTACCATAAACAATATGTTTCTACAGTACTTCAACCTATAAATTAAGTCCAAAAGAAGATATTAACACCAAGTAAAAGTACCTCAGTGCCTTCAGTGATGCATTCATTAAACTGCCCAGTTTTCAAATAACATGACATCAGATTAAGAGAGCACAGCAACTGAAGGGTCTGTGCAGCTGCTGAAGGCACATTTTTCACATTGTCCTTGGCCTGATAAAAAAAAAATTGTAAGTACAAAATAAATTTATGCTGATAAAATTTCATTGTTTGATTACATATATTACAAAATGGACAAGTTCAAACATACACGGTTGTATTTATGAGCAGCTTCACGGTATTGTCCTCGGCTATGTAATTCATTCCCCTGTAGAGAGAGAGAGAGATGAAATGATTGTGGATTAGAAAGGAATACCCATATACCACCAGTAGAGGCATACTGTAAAGATAAAAGCCAGGATAGCACCAATATAGAATGCATATCATGTTGGAAAGCGTGAGCTACTGTGCCAAATTATGGAACTTCCGTTTGATTCTTGTGGTGATTGGTTTGGTCAACATGTAGTTTTCCTCACAGATTCAAGCTGTACATTAATGGTACACACAGCTCTCTTTTATTTATCTGTTAAGCCAGCTTCCAAAGAGAATAACCAGCACCAGGCCAACTGCACAAAAAGCCTTTACCTAGATTGTAGTTTGATTAAGCACCCAAAAATAAAAATAAAAAGAAAGAAAATAAACCTCTTGCTTTAACGACTTGGCAGCAGATATCTCATAATTAACCTGGGCATCAGCACGAGCCTTCATTGCAGCAATTTCCTCAGGCTTGGCTTTGGCTATTTGATCCGAAATCTCAGCCATGTCCTCGGGTCGTGTCTGCCGCATTTGCTCCGCTGCCCTCTTGAAATCCTCCGTTCGCATGTTCTTCATACTCTCAGTTGCCATCTTCACCAGATCCGGATTCGACATCATCTGCATCAATTTTCAAGTTATTTAGATCTGAACTTCAACCAGGATATTTATCATAATTGATATGCTTTTACCATAGTAAATAGGTGCAGCTGATTTTGTCTTTGTGGTTTGTTTATCAATTCACAATTTGATAAATTAACAAAGATTTTCTTGGCTCAAGCAATACAATGCAAATTTGCAACCAAACAAATTGTTCGGCTGTTAAGTACCAGTTAGATTACACTTCTGTCCCATTTTAACCAACCACTCAACTAATGGTAAACTGATACTAAATCAGAAAACTGGATTCAAAAGCTGTGCAATAATTTTGGCAAAAGGGCAAAACCAAGGGATACATCCATTGTCCATTGGGAACACCAATTGCCCAACACTGGTTAGGCTCGGTATATTGCCAGACTATTGGGTTTCAATCTAAAATTGAAAAAATTGACTGGTATACATCTAAGAATTAGGATAAATCATATATGTGACATAAATCATTTGGTACCAATGAGTATACAAAGTCTCTAGAACCGATTGGCAGATCGATCAATTCAATAAAGAATTAACTCAAATAAATAAACAACTCAAATCAGAATCATCTAATCATAAACAAACTCAATTTCAATAAAAGAAATTAAAAAATTAAATCAAAAGTAAGGAATTAACAGAGAATGAAAAAATAAAAAATAAATAAAACCTGCTGCTGCATTCGGGCTAGCTCTTCTGGAGAGATCCGGCTCATCTGCTCTTGCGCCAGCTTAAAGAGTTCCGGATCCATCATCCCGTTAAACATCTCGAAAATTTGTCTTATTTTCTTCGTCCAAATCTGCGAATTGCTCTATTTAATTCTCCAATAAACGAATTAATGGTATAATTGTTCGATCGATATGACATGAAAGCGGAGAGAGAGGCGGCAAAGAAGACCTCTCCTGCGGACGGATGCAGTCCAGATATATATTTACGAGATGGTTTGGTTAAAGGCAGGGGCGGACCCACTTGGGTCCCGGGGTGTGGGGGGGGGGGGGGGGGGGGGGGGGGGGGGGCCGCTGCCCCCTGGATTTTGCATTTTAGTGGAAGTTGGGACGTTTCGATCGAGTCTGTCCCTCCCTGGAAAATTTTTTGCCCCCCCGCTGGACGTTTAATTTGTAGTTCGGGTTAAATTTAGGATTAAAATTAAAATAAATTTCTTTAATTATGATTAATAATTAGAATTATAGATTAAAATATCAGAAATTACAAGCCAGATAATTGAAAAGTATAAATTAAACCATTATTTTTTATTAAGTACTTAATTAGTTAATGGATTTGAACCCGATTAGTTATTTAAACCCGATTCGATATTTTTTTGCCCCCCCTGACAAAAATCCTGGGTCCGCCCCTGATTAAAGGTGGGTATAAATCTGCGTCTAATACAGAAATTTCCAAAGTGATTGCCAAAAAAAAATAAACAAGGTAAAAATAGAGTTATATGAAATAGTACTCTTAATATTTCGTCATATGAAATAGTATGTGTATTATTAGAGTGGAAAAAATGACATCTCGTTCATTATTATGGTACGCGTGTCGTAACTATTTGCGTATTGTGATTAATTGTTGACAAAAATACACAATATGTAAATTGTCTTAGTCATGTTATGGTACAGTATAGAAAACAACACGTGTAATCACGACACTTCTCTCTTTCTAATATTGATTTTTCATTTCAATATTTCATATAATCGTTCCATATTTTTTGGAATTTTTATGAATTTTTCAATAAACAAATTTAAATTACGAAAATAATAATTAATTATGATCAAACATGATTAATGAATAATGTGATCGGTTACAGCCTTTTTTGGAATTTTTATGAATTTTTCAATAAACAAATTTAAATTACGAAAATAATAATTAATTATGATCAAACGTGATTAATGAATAATGTGATCGGTTACAACACGTTTTGATACGACGTGACTTATGTGGCGTGACCATGCCATGACCACTCCCTCTGTATTTTGATCACGTTACAGGACTAAAGTCACAATGTATTAGTCATGGCACGCAATAGCGGAGGCAGTGTGTCTACACACTGCCCACCCTGATTTTTTTTTATTTCATATGCTATCCAATCGTTGTTCCATTCTGAAAAATAATTTGTCCAATCCTGAATCTCAACCTATCAGTAACTCATATTTTCTTTCTTATTTTCGTCAGACAGTCCACCTCTTCACTGCAATTGTGGATTCTCTCGCTAACTAATTGCTACCAATAGAAATAGAAAATAGCGGAAAAAAAGTAGCAAAAATGGCGAACAACTATCAACAAGAAAAGAAAGAAGAGCAAAATAAAAAGAAATAAGAATCAGCTAGAAAGAAGAATGAAGAGAGCAATTGAGTGATCATATAGAAAAAAAAAGGTAAGTAGCGATTCTTGATCAGGTCTGAAACACTAACTCTTCTAGGCGAAGTAGCAAATATGGATACAGAAGCAAGTAACAAAATTGGTATTTTTTCAATAATCTATGGAAGGCAAAAAGATTTTTTTTAAGATCAAATTTTTTATTTGGTTACTTAAGTAAGATAAAATTCTTACTAACTACAATTTACGTACTAGAGGTTGGTATAGTAATATAGATTGTACATTTGTGGTGCCTCTGAAAATGTCCATCATCTTTTTATTACTTATCATTTTATTTCTACTTTGTGGTCTTGAATTGGTAATCATAACAATTTTGTTTTTAACTATACACATGTGTCTGACCTTTGGATTTTGATTATTAGATGCATTTTAAAGATTCATTATGGTTGAGTTAATTAGAGCAGCTACTTTATGGATTGTTTGGTTGATCCGAAATAAAATTTGTTTTCAAAATACATCAGTGCTATTTGTTAGTTCTGTAGCATCTTCTATAATTGCTATGATTTCGTATTGTTGTAAAGCTCGTTTAGATAATTCATATTTTAAATTATTATTGATTATGCCTTTTGATGTTTCTCCTATGACTCAAATAACCCCCCTGATAGTTCTATCAGATACGGACTCGCAGGTCAGCGTCAACTCCCTTATGGATTCAAGTGTGGGCCTTACTCTTGATTTAGACAGGTCGGATGACAGGGATATATATTATGCCATTGATGAGGCAGCTGTATTATTGTCTCATGATTGGTCTTTAGTTGATTCTAGCTCCTCGTCCACTAGTATGATTGCTATTAGTGATTGATATTAGTGATTACTTTTTTTCTGGTCAGTTACTTTGTTTTGTGGATATTCGGTGCTAGTTAGTTGTTGTTCCACTAGTTCGGTAATTGGATATTCGGTGCTATGCACTATTTTGTATGAACTATGTTTTGTTTCGTAATGAAACAGGTGGAATTCCACTTTTGCAAAACAAAAAAACAAAATTCGTATTTCTTGAATTTTTCTATCCACCCTTGATTCAAATCCTAACTACACCACTCGAGTTCGGGTCCAGTGAAGTAACCCAAAAATTGGGTTTTAGACCGGGACCGTCCGATTCGAATCCGAGATCATATATACAGAAGTGGAGCGCACACATTTTGAGAGACGAATTCTAATTCCGAGATAATCCCGAGTGAAAAAATAATCAAATGTGATCAAACATGATGATTAACGTGATCGGTTACAACACATTTTGGCACGACGTGACTCACGTGGTGTGACCATTCACATGCCATGACCACCCCCTCTATAATTTGATCATGGTACGGGACTAAAGTCACAGTATATAAGACATGGCACACAATGGCGGAGGCATTGTGTAGCTGCCTACCCCTAGACTTTTGCTTCTTTTTTTTTATTCATATGTTATCCAATCATTGTTCCATTCTGAAAAATAATTTGTCCAATCCTGAATCCCGACCTATCAGTAACTCATATTTTCTTTCTTATTTTCGTCAGACATTCCACCTCTTCGCTGCAATTGCATATCCTCTCGTTAACTAATCGCTACCAATAGAAATAGAAAATAGCAGAAAAAAGAAGGTAGCGAAAATGGCGAACAATGGTCAACAAAAAAAGAAAGAAGAGTGAAATAAAAAGAAACAAGGATCAGCTAGAAAGAAGAATGAAGAGAACAATCGAGTGATCATACAGAAAGAAAGGTAAGTAGCGATTCTTGATCAGTCTGAAACTCAGACTCTTCTAGATGAAGTAGCAAATATGGATTATTGTCTCTTTTTTTGTCTTTAGTTGATTCTAGCTTCTCGTCCATTAGTGTGATTGCTATTAGTGATTGATGTTAGTAATTTTTTTTTTTTGATATGTTACTTTGTTTTGTGGATATTTGGTGCTAGTTGGTTGTTGTTCCACTAGTTCGATATAATTAGATATTTGGTGCTATGCACTATTTTCTATGAACTATATTTTGTTTTGTAATGAAAAAAAAGTAGAATTTCACTTTTGCAAGGAAAAAAAAAAGAAAGACAAAAGAAAACTCGTATTTCTTAAATTTTTCTATCCAATTCAAATTTTAACTACATCACTGACGGTACAGCATAATTTTTCCACTATTTGTATATGCAATGTGGTGATTGTGTGGTTGTGTACGCATAAAATATCAAGATCTTGGTCTTCACATCCAATGCAGTCAGTCGCACAAGAAATGAGGTCCATGTCTTGTGAGGTAATGTAACATTTATGTTCTGCCTACGGGCGTTTTATAATAATAAAAAAAAATAACATTTATGTTTAAATCCCAACTGTACGATCATATTATGATGTATCTGTGGACTGCGCGGTCCCATTTTCATCCAAGTGCGAAAAATGCGCAAACATTAATTGTATGAATTGCAGACGAAAACATATATCTTTAATTTAATTAGCCACCTTCAGGCAATAAAAGTGTAAAAGCGAAACTAAATGAAAGAGACATTAAGCATAACATTATTCTTGTCTATATATAGTTTATACTACTGTTTAACTTGTTTCAGTGTTTATAATTGCCCGATATATATATATATATATATATATATAGCAATCGGTACGTGGAGTGGAGATCATGAGACCATATATATATTTAGTACTGGCTACTGGTTGTATATTATATATTATACACTTGACTATAGAGTATAGAGTATAGAGTATAGAGTATAGAGTAAAGAGTATATAGTGATGAACCAACAGACAACAGTTGATTGTCCAACAATCCGAGCTAGGTAGAGATAGAGATAGAGATATTGCAATCAGTACAGTATTGCATGCCTGATCGATCATGTTTAAAACATATATGTTAATTGGAATAATGACTTTCTTTTTTTCATTATGTTTGGTACAAAATTAATTATGTCAGGTCACCATTTTCTTAATGCAGTAAAACCACATATAAATATCAATGGAGAAACAGAAAATCTACATCACAATTTCTTAACAATTGAACACTTCACATGAGAATGAGAAGAGTAGTACAAGGCCACCAAATTCTACAAGTACCTACATGTCTTATGTTCTAAATAAGTCCTTGAAAATTCATAAATTTATCATTAAGAGCTTTGATATTGATTTGGTACTGCTGAATTATGTTAGGGGCATAATTTTGGCATATATGTTGAATAGAATAATACATGGCTAATTTTTTTTCTTTTAAATGAAATATATATGAAGGCGCCATATATATATGGAGAATGAAATTAGGTGAAATTGCACAGTGCCACCAGGTTCTAATTACTTTCTGACACTTATTTTAATTTGTACAATTACTGATCTCCATGCGCACTAATACATCTTCATCTCCCTTTTAAGCGTTTCTCCAAGGAAGAGCTGGAATTGAAGTCGGTATCGGAGTGAGACACGCAGTTAATTAGGTCATATATAGTTAACTACGTCATTTGTAAAGCTAATTGTGGGGGTTATATTTGCGTATTTGTAAAATGCGGGCTTATATTTTGATTTATTTAAAATATGTGAATATTTTGTTTTCCGTTTTTTTTTTTATTATTAGGAAAAACAAAAAAAATATTGATAATGGAGTAAGGTTTTAGAAAATTTTGAAACATAGGAAAAACGTTATGGTTTATAATGTCTAGGGCACTGTAGCTGGATGTTATAATCATAACATCCAATTAATATAATCGCTAATGATCGTTAAAAAAAATGTAGTTGGACGTTATGAACCATAACGTCTAGCTATAGTGTTTTTTCGTCAAAAAATCTCACAACAACAATTAGAACCGAAGCAAAAAAAAAACATAACATCTAGCTACAAAGTTTTTTTTGTTTACGATCATTAGTGATTAGATTAACTAGACATTATATATAGTTTATAACATCCAGCTACAGTGCTCTGGACATTATAAACCGTAACATTTTTCTTATTTTTTGAAATTTCACGAAAACGTACCTCATTATCACTTATTTTTTTTTATCTTTTCTATTAATAAAAAAATCGGAATATTTTGGTATAAGTAAGATGTGGTGTTATAGCTAAATGCGTTACATGCTTATAATGATACAAGTTGTGGGAATCTATTTCCTGCAACTGGTTTTACATAAAGCCTTCCTCCAGCTCCTGAAGTGACTTGCTTCCAAATGCAATTTGTTTGTTACGAGTCACTTATTTATAACAACACAAAAATTTCAAATACATAAACTGTAACATCTAACGGTTTGCTCAATTTAAACAGTTTATATTAACTATTTAGATTTTGAAATCACAAAAATAATTTATAAATATATAGTGTCAAGATGTATCACCATAAAATGATGTAACCCTTCATCATTTATGACAACACGGAATTTTCAAATACATAAGCTAACAAAAATAAATTGTTAAATATATCCCATGCATGAGCATCCATCCTTAATTAAGCAAACAAAATTGCAAGCCTATTTTTATTTTAGCATGTTAAATTTTAAGCTTACCAAATACAATAAGTTTAGCGAGAAGGAATATATTAAAACAAAAACTTATAGGCAAACAATAACGGATGGCTGTCCGTTGATAATGAATTAATTTGACAACTTGAACAATTGTACGAGATAACTTGTAATCTTGATAAAAACAAATACATGCAAATAATAAAAATAATAATTTTATTGACAACATATTAATTTGACAATCTCAACAATCGTCATAAAGGGTGCGTTTGGATGATGCATGGGTTAGCACAAGAATAGTGAAATTTGGGGTTAGTAGGTAAAAATAGTGCTATTCTTGGTAGCAAGAAAGTTGGTGAGAATAGTTGAGAACAGTTGAATAAAATAATGATTATTAACTTGATATTATAAAATATTATTAAAATTTGGTACATAACGTGATGAGTTGTGGAGAGTGAAAAGACAGTCACATTTTTTTTATTAATATTGCTATTTCAATTCCTTTGCAAATTCGCTATTCCATAGTTTTGCTAGATTAGCAGGATAGCACTGTTTTTGCACTAATCTTCTTCCTCATTTCATGTTTGGATCATTTCCTGTTTTGGAATAGCATGCTATTCTAAGAATAGCTCTAATCTGGGTCCAACCAAACGCACCCAAAATAATTTATAAGTTTGATTAGACAAGTGAAATAAAATATATACTTAATACACATCATGTATACGAAGAATGGTGAAATTTAACGTAATTTTTTTTAATTAATAATAAATGAAGTTTACACTAATCCGAACACCAAATAATTATCGAATTATTTAAAAAATAGGGATGAGGTTTGGTCCAAATGGCTTTGGACCAGACACTGTCCAAAGCCTCTAAAAATCATACGATTAAAATCTGAACAGTCAATCCGAACTGCTGGACATGATTTCTATATTAAAATGTGCTCAGAGACCAACTTTTATATTTTTTTGAAATTTTTTTACTATTTTTTTAGATACGTACAAAATCACTGTTTTTGGACCGTTCAAAAACAGTGATGTTGTACATATCTACAAAGTAGTAAACAATTTCCAAAAATATAAAATTTGATCTCTAAGCATATTTAATATGTAAATCATGTTGAGTGGTTCAAATCGACTGTTCAAACTTCAATCGTACGGTTTTTAGAAGTTTTGAAAGGTGTCCGGTCCAAAGTCATTTGGACCAAATCTTATTCCTACAAAATAATATACATTCAATCTACATAAAACCAACATTTTTATAAAAAAAAATTAACAAAATAAAAAAAAAATGATAATTTGATCCCGTTGTCGAATCCTCATCAAACGATGCATTGCATTGGTCCGACCAAAAAAGAGACAATAATAATAATATATACAGAAGTGATATAAAAAACAATAAATCAAACTGACAAAGTATGCGATGACAGACTACATTGTTGAAGTTGTCAATGGTTTTCGATCGGATTCGGATCTCCACATAAAATTAAAATTAAAAAAACCTCGCATTTTTTTTGACCAAATATACCGTTAACCTCGTTCCTCTGACCCGCCAGGCCGCCACTTGCTCTATTAGATACGAAAGCAGTTTGGGTCCGATGCCCATCGGATTCAAATTGGGCTCCATAACCGTCCGATTCGCTTTAACATCCGTGCGTACTGATATTAAAACAAACGCACACATATATTGAAGAGATGCGCACAGATCTTAAAACAGATCGGATGGTTATTGAGCCTATCTTGAGTCCGATGGGCATCGGATCCAAATTGCTCTCATTAAATACATCTTGAGAGTAGGTTTGATGGAAATGGGACATACTTTGTTCGCAGAACAGTTTGGGTCCGATGCTCATCGGACTCAAATTGAGTTGATTCTGTAGCCATTTGATCCACTTTAAGATATGTGCGCTGCACTTTAATATATGTGCACATATGTTTTAATCTGTGCTCATGGATAATAAAGCAGATCGGATGGTCATGAAATCCATCGGATGCAAATTTAAGTCCGCTAGACATCGTACCCAAACTGCTCTCCTTTTGTTCGACAGATTCAATTACTGTTTAATATGTTTTAAGATTCGTATGTATGTGTTTTGATTTTCGTGCACATAATAGATCGGACGATCACGAAGATGCGAATCGGACCCACTCCGTTGTCATTAAATACTTGCGCTGTCTGCCAACGCTCTGACAATTTCATTAGCTTGAATCTTTGCATAAAAGTCAACCATCATTACCACCCTTGACCAAATATATATGCATGTTACCCTTGACCTCGTTCCTCTGACCCACCAGACCGCCGGCCACTAGTTATTGCTCTATTAAATAATTTATGCCCTTTTGGATAATTAACTAACCCAACTACCTTCAATCTTTGCATAATAGTCAACCCTCATTACCACCCTTGACCGTTTACCATTGACCTTTTTTTTTTTTTTTGGTTTCTTACATGACCCGTGGGCCGTTCTCACTCATTTGAGCAAATTCTAGTTACATTTTCTATCAGAGCAGAAGAAGAGATATAAAGCACCGAATAAAATAGAAAAACTATAAAATTTGAGAAGTATTCAGATCAGGAATTTAAGTCGAGCTCTGTACAGCCACTCTTATCCCACCCAAATACCCTTCCCTGGTTCGCCAAGCGATGTGGCAAAGCCATTTCTTGCTCATTTCTGTTGCAGTAATTGCTCTTGCTTCTGTCTTAGCCGGTGAAAGCGCCAGTATTTGTTTGGAGACCCATTGAATCATCCTACCTTCTTTTACAAGTACCAGCCCAATTCCCGCACACCCTCCTGCCATCCAGGAACCTTCAACCAAACATCTGACGTCAGTCCGGTGCGACGTGCCAGACCCGTTTTCAGGGGTGCTTAGCGGGTTTTGTACCCGTTTTCTCCCACTTTGCATGACAAGCATTCTTGTCTCACAGCTATGATACTCTTGCAGGTAGTATTGTTTGCAAGCCTGCAGAGAATATTTTTTTGCTCCCATAACCACATCGTTTCTTCCCCGCCAACACGCCCACATAGTACAAGCAAAAGAGCATACCTGTTGCTGATCCAGGTTCTTTGCCATCCATCCTATGATATCCCTGATTGTCCCCCTTAACTCACTAGTTCTCAGGCCTAGAGGCGAGTTGAGCCATACTGCTCTTGCCCCATCACATTGAAAGAGAAGGTGAAGGAGGGTCTCATCTTCCTTTGAGCACAACTTGCAATTAGGGGAAACCGTTTGGATCCTTGCAGCAATTATGGCACTGGCTGGTATCGCGCCTCTGACGCATCTCCACACAAACAGCTTCAATTTCGGGTTTAAGCCAACGCATCCCCAAATCTCTTCCCAAAACTATTTGTCCGGCTCAAACCCGGTATCCGCTCGTACCAACTGGTACGCTTTTCTTACAGAGAACTTGCCATTTTTTGCACCTGTGAATAGGAGTCTGTCTGCTGCTGGTTGCATGATGGGCTTGATGGATTCATCTGTCGCAATTAGCAGTGCTTGTGTAAACCCAAAAGCCTGCTGCAATGCTTCAAAGTCCCATCGATTTGAGCCTTGTTCAAGCAGAGATGAGACCAATTGCTTCCTCTGCTGGCTGTTATTTGCCTTGAATTGCTTCCAGTTAGAGAACCATGGTTGAGAGAACACTGATATAGTTTCTCCACTTCCGATCTTCCATAGCAGGTGGTCCTGCATTATTGGTTTTAGAGTGACTATCTGATTCCAAAGCTTTGAACATGCATATTTCCTTTGCTGTCTCCCAAAAATCTCCTCTTGGAAAATACTTGGCCTTCACTGCTTTTACCCACGGCTTATCAGGTTGCGATGCCATGTTCCATATATTTTTTAGCATGAGGGCTTTGTTGATGTCAGATAGGTCAGGGGCGGAACTAGAAAATCATAATAGGAGTGTTAAAATTTAAAAGCAAAATATATTGTTGATGAGAATTGAACCCATGTTCTCCACAACCATAAGATAAGGAGAAATTTTACAAAGTGTCATTCTTTTTCAAAACATAGAACAAAATATCCTCCTTCCAAAATTCTTAACAAAATGCTATTGTGGATCCCACTTGTTCCCTCTATTTTCCTCCTTCTCACTCCTCCCTATTTACTCCCATTTATTATTTGCTTAAGTAAAATATACAATTGTTATCTCTCATCTATATTTTGATTATTTTTATTTTTTATGTATATAAATGATTTAAAATAAAAAATTTAAATGTGAAATTTTATTTGCTAAAATCACAAAGTATAGTACTAGTGTACATATAGAATATTTCCAACATATTGGTCTTTTAAAAAAAAATTATAAGACATGGTATTAACTTATTATATAAACTCTTTTTTAACTAACATATAATAATTTTAGCATATGCATTTTATCTAGTTTATTCGGTATAAATTTCACAGATACAGTAATTTTACCACATCATATGTTAAGAACAATTTAGTGAGATATTTATGCTTCAATAAAAAAATATTATAATTATGTCTAAGATATAATCTTAAGAAATTAAGAAATAAATAATGCCATCAGTTTTGAATCAGTTACAATGCAAGTTATATGACTCGCCAATGAATATATTATGGTGAAAAATTAAAAATTAAACTTTGTTGAATCTAGTAATTAATCGGACCATATATATATGCATTTCGAAGGTGTAAAAAATGTATCCCAAACCATCTACATCACTCATTGCTATAGTATTCGAACTCAATATTTCTTGCACTTGTTATTTATTTCTTATTTTTTTTAAGATCATATCAAATATATAATTAGTATATTTTTATTGAAGTATAAGTACGTCACTAAATTGTTCTTAACATGTGATGTGATAAAATTCCTTATTGTTGTGAAAACTAAGAATATGAAATTTATATAGAATAAACTATATAAAATGCATTTGTTAAAAACATTTATATGTTAGATTTTTTTTTATGAAATAAGTTAATACCATGTCTTATAATATAATAATTTGTTAAAGACCCATATGTTGGAAATATTCTACATTTATGCTAATATTATATTTTTTTTTATTCAAACAAACAAAATTTGACACTTTAATTGTTTATTCTAAATCATTTATACACACAAAAAGTAAAAAAATTATGCAAAACGGAAATGAAATCACAATTGTATATTTTACTTAACCAAAGACTAAATGAAAGTAAATAAAAATGAGTGAGAGGGATGGAAAGAGAGGGAACAAGTGGGGTCCACAAGGATATTTTGTTAAGAATTTTGGAAAGAGGGTATTTTGTTCTATGTTTTTGAAAAAGAAGGACAATTTGTCAAATTTTCCTAAGATAAGCTCTAACTAATAGGTCACAAGTGAACATATGATATTTTATGAGGGGAGCTAGACTATATAATTTTTTTTTAAATAATAAATTTCAATATATTTAACTACAATTTTAAAATCATAGGGTGGCTTAGCACCCGTAGAGATCAATATAAATCCGCCCCTGAGATAGGTCTCTCAGTCCAAGGCCTCCCATTCCCTTCGGTTTTGTGACCTCCTTCCAAGCGACGTATGCCATCGCTCTCTTATCCTTTGTGCCTCCCCAGAAGAAGTTTCGAGCGATCGCTGTCAGCTTAATTTGTGATGACCTTCTTCGGGACCATGGTTGTGCCCATTGCATACACAGGTAAGCTCTGGAAAACTGATTGGATTAAAATCAGCCGCCCCGCATGGTTCAGGGATTTTGATTTCCAGAGGTTTAACCTAGACTCAAACTTCTCAATTAGGTAATCAAAATCAGCCGTTGCACTATAGAAGAAGTTTAGCGAGAAGGAATATATTAAAACAGATTAGTTTGGGTGGTTCTTGCACTATAGTACAGCACTATAAAATCAGCCGTTGCACTATTGTTATATACAGCAATAGTTTGACTAAATATTTTAACAGATTAGTTTTCGCTTCATACAGCTCACGGACTATAGAATCAAAACGACGTTTCATGTGGTTCTTGCGCTGCGAGAAGTGAAAACTACTCTGTTAAAGTCTTTACCCATAACTTCACATAATAAATTAATAATAGATCTCAGAACCGTCTCTCTGACTCTGGCTAAGTCTCCTGATCTATCGTCTCGTCTATATATACACTCCCACCCACCACACACTATCTCCATCAAATACAAAACACTAGCTAGGATCTTTGATCTTTCCAAACAGACTACATATAATTAATAGATATCTAAAAATTAAGAAACCGAGCGCAGCTGCATGCTATGCCTTCTTCTTCTTCTTCTTCTTCTTCTTCTTCCTGCTCAAAGAATGGTCTACAAGGCACACGGCAGCATGATCAGATCAAAGTTTCATCCGATTCTATGATAACCAAGAAAAAACCACCGGTGGTCGTGCACCTACGTTCGCTGAGAGTTATCCATGCAAAGCTTCATGAGTTCATGACCATTGTGCTACACTAAATTTACAAGTAAAATTAATTATGTTAGGTCACCATTTTCTTAATGCAGTAAAACGACATATATATAAATGGAGAAACAGAAAATCTACATCACAATTTCTTAATAATTGAACACTTCACATTCACATGAGAAGAGTAGTACAAGGCCACTAAATCCTACAAGTACCTACATGTCTTATATATGTTCTAAATAAGTCCTTGAAAATTCATAAATTGATCATTAAGAGCTTTCATATTTATTTGGTACTGCTGAATTATGTTAGGGGCATAATTTTGGCATATATGTTGAATAGAATAATACATGGCTAATTTTTTTTTCTTTTAAATAAAATATGAGGGCGCTATAAGGAGAATGAAATTAGGTGAAATTGCACAATGCCACCAGGTTCTAATTACTTTCTGACATTTATTTTAATTTGTACAATTACTCTCCATGCGCACTAATACATCTTCATCTCCTTTTTAGCGTTTCTCCAAGGAAGAGCTGGAATTGAAGTCGGCATCGGAGTGAAACACGCAGTTAATTAGGTCATATATAGTTAACTAGGTCATTTGTAAAAGTTAATTGTGGGGTTATATTTGCGTAGAGGTAAAATGCGGGCTTATATTAATTTTGATTTATTTAAAATATGTGAATATTTTGGTAGAGGTACGATGTGGTGTTACAGCTATTAATTAGGTCATGTTTGGCGAGCAGTGGAGAATAATAATGGGTTTGAATTTTGAACTGATTTTCATTGTGTTTGTGGAAAAAAAAATCAGCTGAATTGAATTTTTTTCTTCCCACGCGCACAATAACGACACCGAACATGACCTAAACGTGTTGCATGCTTATAAATACAAGTTGTGGGAATATATTTCCTCCAACTGGTTTTACATAAAGCCTTCCTCCAGCTCCTGGAGTGACTTACTTCCGAATGCAATTTGTTTGTTACGAGTCACTTATTTATAACAACACAGATTTTTCAAATACATAAACTATAACATCTAACGGTTTGCTCCATTTGAACAGTTCAGATTAATTGTTTAGATTTTCAAATTACAAAAATAATTTATAAATATATAGTATCAAGATTTGTCATCATAAAATGATATAACCCTTCTCATTTATGACAACACAGAATTTTCAAATACATAAACTAACAAAAATAAATTGTTAAAAATATCCCATGCATCCATCCTTAATTAAGCAAACAAAATTGTAAGCCTATTTTTATTTTAGCATGTTAAATTTTAAGCTTACCAAATACAATAAGTTTAGCGAGAAGGAATATATTAAAACAAAAAACATATAGGCAAACAATAACGGATGGCGGTCCGTTGATAATGAATTAATTTGACAACTTGAACAATTGTACGAGATAACTTATAATTTTGATAAATTAAAAAATACATGCAAGAAATATATATATAAATTAAAAAATTTTGATAACTTAATTTTTTTAATTCATAATAAATAAAGTTTACACTAATCCGAACCCCAAATAATTATCGAATTATTTAAAAAATATATATATATATATATATATATATATATATATTTATATACACATTCAATCTACATTAAACCAACATTTTTATAATTTTTTAACAAAACAAAAATGATAATTTGATCCCGTTGTCGAATCCTCATCAAACGATGCATAGCATTGGTCTGACCAAAAAAGAGGATTTTTTTTATAAATCATAATTAAAAAAATAATTTTATGAAACCAACATGATTATATTTTTTTTGCAAAAAACATAAGAACTAAAATGTTATTTCGGTTGTTTTTTTTGGAATCGAAATGTTATTTCAATCCAGTGTGTAATTATAGTTTTTCATACCAGCGGCCATAGAAAATCACACCGGACTGAAATGACATTTCAGTCAGAAAAAAAAAATAGCAGATCGAAATGACATTTCAGTTCTTATGATTTTTGTAAAAAAAATAATCATGTTGGTTTCATAAAATTATTATTTTTGAATTATGGTTTATAAAACAAAAGGGACAATAATACAGAAGTGATATAAAAACAATAAATGAAACTGACAAAGTATGCGAAGACAGACTACAACACCTTAATTTGAAGTTGTCAATGGTTTCGATCGGATCTCCACATAAATTTAAAATTAAAAAATCACGCATATTTTTGACCAAATATGCATCATGCATGTCACCCTTGACCTCGTTCCTCTGACCCGCCACTTGCTCTTGCTCTTGCTCATGCCCTTTTGGGTAACTAACCACCTTTTGAATCTTTGCATAATAGTCAACCCTCATTACCACCCTTGACCGTTTACCATTGACCTTTTCTCTTTTCTAGCTGTTATGTATATATATATAGCAATAATTTGACTAAATATTTTAACAGATTAGTTTTCGCTTCATACAGCTCCCGGACTATAGAATCAAAACGAAGTTTCATGTGGTTGGTGTGCTGCGAGAAGCCAAAACTGCTCTGTTAAAGTCTTAACCCCACTAGTAATTTTACACAATAAAATTATCTCAGAACCGTCTCTCTGACTCTGGCCAAGTCTCCTGATCTATCGTCTCGTCTATATATACACACCCACCCACCACACACTATCTCCATCAAATACAATTAAACACAAGGATCTTTAATTAATTTGATCTTTCCAAACAAACAAACAAACAAACTACATAGAATAGATATCTAAAAAGAAACCGCAGCTGCATGCGTGCTATGCCTTCTTCTAATTCCTGCTCAAAGAATGGTCTACAAGGCACACGGCCACATGATCAGATCAAAGTTTCATCCGATTCTATGATAAACAAGAAAAAGCCACCGGTGGTGGTTCACCTGCGTTCGCCAAGAGTTATCCATGCAAAACCTCATGAGTTCATGACCATTGTGCAAAAGCTCACAGGAAAGTCGACATCATCATCATCACCGCCTGTCGACAAGTCGAATCCACTGGAGATTGGCCTTTGGTTCTTAGGCTTGGATGGTCATGTTTGCAAGGAAATGGCACAAGTATGATATCGCATATTCGCATGGCTTCCATCGTTTTGTTGTAATATTAATATTAATTAATGCTCTTCTAATTAAACAGCCTATTAATTCCTTGTAGAATAATATATATTGTTCTTATTAATTAAAGACGTACCCGGCCGGGATGTTTCATTTTTTTCGTTTTCAATTAATTTATATATGTTGCTCAAGGAAGAAGCTGCATGATTTGAATCATGTACTAATGCAAATACTTTCAATATGTTATATATATAAGCAATGTTATATATATAAGCATTATGTTTAACTTTCAGGACATACATATATATGATGTGGATATTTCTTTTGTTGCGAAGTATATTTGATGATTTTATTAGAGCATCTACAATAGTGATTTCTTTTAGATTGTTAATATGATGTGTTAATTGCTAATATAATTGCTCAGATGTACTACAGTTTTTAAATTAGCAAGTTTGCTTTAAAAGATAATATTTTCTTAATGACACTCTGGCTAATTGATTGGTTTAAATTATTTATTTCTGTAAATGAGTCCCTTAATTGTAATTTATAGTTAATTTTTTAGATGGAGTGATTTAGTAATTATGAATCTCTGAATTACTAAACTAAGTGACGTGGCTAATTTTAATTTCTAAAAGTTTTATGGGATGAAGATGCTCTTAGTGGTGTCCAGATATTGTACGTTGAACTATAGATTGACTATAAATAAATTTGAACACAATTTGAGTAGCGCCATTTGGTAACATTTCAAGGATTAGTAATTTCAATTATTTAAAATTTAACTCGCTTGATGAACAATAAATTAACTTGCACAATTTTTTTTTTACGAACATAACGTATATATACATCATATAGATTATGCTTATGATATTGGGTTTTTAAAAAAAAAAAAAATTTAACGATTTTCTAATATTGTCAAATATTTATCAACCCTTCTAAGAATTATAATTGTAACATTGTGCATCGATCCCTGTAATTATAACAAAGAGTATCTTATACCACATCGATAACTTAAATAATTATTTCTCAAACAATATCAAACTATATATATTTTTTATTTAAAATATCAAACTATATTTATCCGTGCAAATTATTTTCTATTTCAATTTGCAGGACTTCTTGAATATTACAATGTATTTTAGACATCTTGCAATAGGCCTTCCAAACCACTGGTAATTGTTGTCCGGTAATTTCAGTAATGTTACTAAATAAATAAGTTTGTTAAGTTTAAGGACAGAGCTAAATTTCAAGCTATGAGGTCAAACGTAAATGGAATCAATCATATAAAATTTCATGCTAAATATGAATGTTAATTTTACGATATCCATAATATTTTAATCTAAACTATATAGAAACTTATGTATAAATATAAAAAAATTGAAAATAAATAGAGATCAATTGACTCCATTTTCTCTTACTAAATCCGCCTCAGGTTAAGTTTATAATTGACTTATATATTTTACGATAAATGTTGCAATTACCACGTCACCGTTTGTAATTAATTTTGTAATTGTGATGAACATGCTCTTAAGGAGTACAAGTTCTTGACTCAAATGATTCTAAGAAACAGTTGTTCGATGAGTTGAGAACCTCTGGAAACTGTCTCTATTATCGATAATCAATGAGCAATTAATTCTATCAATAAATATATATAACTTGCAAATGGGATAAAAATGATTTAAGTTATAGGCGCATAAATCATAATGTCTCACGTCTCTTAATGGCGTTTGGTGTAGCCTCCCCCCCTTTTTAGGTGTAACTTGGTCAATGTACACAGCTAGGACCAGTAATTAGAATAAACAATTTGAATAAAATCCTCCTCATGAAATTTGTTAATAGAGCAAATCTATTCGGTTCTACGTCCATACTTTTACATCTTGTTTAGATGGAGAGTAGAGGAAGGGAAGGGAGGTGAAGAATAAAAGAGAATGAAATGGAATAGAAAGATTAACATATTTTAATCTTTTCATATTTGGATGATTAATGAGGAAAAATAAATTTAATTTTTTTTTCATCTTATTTTTTGTTTAGTTAATTAATTTTAGAGAGTTAATGAGAAATTTGATGGCTATTGTAGGCTTGTGACAAAGAAATTTGAATGAGGATTATATAGTTAAGGTATAGAGTTCGGCACATGTGTCATTTTTTTTTAGATTATTTGCAACAAATTTTTTTTCCATCTACTACATCCCAAATTGTAAAGAAAATCAATTCTATTGATTATAATCATGCAAGATTAAATATTTCACCTCCGAAATAATTTTGTCAACCAAATACAATTTGAGAAAAAAGAAAAAATCTTTCATTTTCATTCCCTCCCTTCCTCTACTCTCCATCCAAAACAAATTCACATAGTACGTAACACATAAGCAACATTATCTATTGGGTTCTTTTTTTTTAATTTTGAAATAGTGAGCTATGCAACCAGTTTCATTTCTATTGTGTTCTTTTTAAAATACTACTTTTGTTGTTTGCACGTACTCAATTAGACAATTATTCGTACACAAAATCACAATAAATATATCCATGTGATATGTCCTCTATGATATTGTCAATCAGGCCCTATTATCCAATAGTGTTTCCATTTCCTTTTACATGAAACAAAAGTCAAGTAAATAAAGATTACAATATAGGAGTTACGGGCAAAAGATGCATTTGTAAAGATGATGAGGTATTGGAATAAATAATGCACCTTTTTGGGCATTCATAGCCCAAAAAACTTATGCTCATGGGTTTGAAATTAAAAAAAATTCTCCATCTTCCGGATCCTACACTGGCATTTGGGTACTGGTATCAGGCAATCTAAAGAAATCATTGTAAACCCTGGATAAAAAGAATTTTAATGAACTCAAATAAAAAATAAGAATAAGCAAAATAACCATCCGATAGTGACTTAAATTCAGGACCAACGCAGAAATAGATAGATAGACGAAGCACCTTAATTTAGAGAGAAGAAAAACACCAATTTGGTTTTGGCGAGAAGACAAGAGAAGAGGAGTGAGGAAAGCTCTTGAAAGCCGAGCGACACTTCAAGAGTTCAGACTAGTCGTACCAACAGTACTAAGGTCTGGATTTGGAACAAGAAAACATATAGACTGGGGAACAAGGAATAATAAAAAGCAACAACTAAAACATCAGAATTGGAAGATGTTTCTGTCTTATTTTGAGACGTTTGCTTAGAATTTGGTTTATAACGACTCGAAGCTTCGAACACAACTTCCCTCTTCAGGCTTTAGTTTACATTAGCAACTAATTATACGGAACAACTCAAACCAGCGACTAACCGAAATCAAAGTAGAAAGAATTTCCATTGAACTTAAAGAGAAAAAGAGAAAAAAAACATCAACCCAAATTTGACAACCAATTGGCAATAGGACCCTTACCTCTGCTAAACTACGGCTTGATGGCCAATAGAAAGTCCTACTGAACTATATACATACGAAAGATCAGATGCGCATTCTGACGAATATCATATATATATAGTATGTTATCTCATGGCATTGAAACCCAAGGGATAATATCATATCTAGAGAGTTTCATTGCATCAACACCCAATATACACAAGTTGTTATGCATCAGCACTCATCAACTCAGACCTAACAGACTGGTAAAGATATTAATGGCGCTAATTTGGCTTCATGCAGCGTACTAGTCCTATGATTTTTCATTTTAACTCTATTTCTTGTGCGTTGCATGAAACCAACTCAGCACTGTTAATATCCTTGCCCCTAACGAACATGCAGATATACCTATCAAAACTTGAATTTATTGAAATCATGCACTAATAGAGGGAACCTCTTATGTCAAAACTAAATTATTTACAACTAACAGGGTGTTAGGTAAATTATCATGTTACATTTGGTAGTACAACACACAGCAAACATTAGAAGATATGCACAATATATACAGCTCTATGGAGGCCCTTACCTTCTGAAAATTCTCTCGTAAGAACTGGCTGCCATTAAATATGGTGAGAAAAAATGATATTGGTAGGTTACAGGGAAGTTTCAGACAGGTGACCAAGATGAACTCAGCAGTTGTCCAAGTAAATTTGTCACCTGAAAATAAAAATAAAAAATAAACACCATTGGTTTCATTGAATTAATCTGGAAATTTACTGGTATGGTGTTGGTCCATGAAAATAACAAAAATCAACCAATGGTAAGTACAAAAATGCAGCTGAGTGATACTTGGTGCTTTACATACAAAGTCTTAATCAATTTTTTATAGCAAACAGAAATATAATTATTTCTGAAAGATGGCTTTTGTTATGTACTGGCAGCTCTACAATCTAGTCTCAACCGACAGCATCAATACAAAGAAAAGAAATGATCTGGATTACTTACCTTGGGTATAAATGAGCAAGACAATGCCAACAAAGCAAATATTGATGCAAACAACCCATGAATGAGAAAAAAGAGACTAAGCTGGGTTTTGTCCTTTTTGCTTTTTCTAACGTAATGTTTACTTCCACAACTCGACAATTAGAACAAAATGAGCTAAACAAGGCTAAAATGAGGAAATCATCTAACAATCAAAAGTTTACTATGGTTAAATTGTATGGTGGAGTCTACTTCAGGGTACCTCACTGTTGGCGGTTGCCCAAGGAACACCGATGGCTACAATTTGATTTAACCACAGAACAAAAAGCAATATAAAATCTCACCTTTCTTTCAGAATCTTGCAATTGATCAGTCATTGCATCATCAATTGTTATCTCTTCATTGATATTAATTGAATCCCTATGTACCACTCGGTTCGCATCTTTCTCAAGTGCAATAATTTCCTCATAAGCCTTTTGCAAAACCTCTTTGGCATCCTTATACATCTCCAAAGTGGCTGCGCCTTTCTCCCCACACCTAACCGCATCAATGCACAGGTCACTATACCGTGAATTAATACTACCTTGAGCCAAACCACAACCCGTCTCAGGTTCCAAATCCACTTTAGCATTTTTCGACCAGCGTTTTAGAAAATACTCCTCAGGTAGCATTCGTGGATCAACTATTAGAAGAACACCAAAAATATGTCGGCATAGAACCCCACAAAATTCAAAATTTTTACAACTGCAGTTCGCTGTTTTTCGAGCAGTATTGTAAGTGACGTAAAATGTGTCGAGGGAATCTTCATCTGAGGTGACACTAAATTTACACGTACCTCCATTCCTGATTTTTTGAACCACGTAACCCAGAGACTGAACAAACTCCTCTTGAAATTTACTAAACACAGCTTTTGTGTACACATTTGCAGCTTGCTTTTCTATTAGGGATGCAGTTTTCAAAGCAGGTGAACTCCGTACTGAATCAAGATCTTCCATCACCTCCTCTTCATATCGGCTTGCCATTGTCAGGTCAAACTGTGTTAGGAAAACCTTTAGAGAAGTTCTGGTGTTAAAATGCTTCTTGTAAAAATCGTTCATCGTCTCTAGTTTTTGGGTTGGGGACATCTCACCAAAAAATGCTTCCTTCAAGTACAGAGGGACCCACTTCTGACGTAGGTTGAACAGAATTTGAAGCCAAGAGTTTTTTCTCAAGTCATACTTCTCAATAATTGACGCCCAACTTGCTTCAAATGAGTTAACAGTTTCCGATTCTATAACACAGCTCTCCAACTCAGCTCGAAGTGTTGGATGGGAATTATACAAATGTGAAAGCTTCTGTTTAGTTCGGCTCAAAATCAACCACTTGCATAACCGGTGATGCGTCCCAGGAAAAACCTTGGAAACAGCGGCCGCAACAGCTCGGTTTTGATCAGTAATTATTGACACTGGGGCCCGACCACCCATCGCTGCTAACCAAGTCTCAAATAGCCAAACAAGTGAAAACTCCGTCTCCTCCACAAGCAGTGCACACCCAAAAATAACAGGTTGCAAATGGTGATTGAGACCTGAGAAAACCACCACTGGCATCATGTACTTGTTCTTCTTGTATGTGGTATCAAATGTGACAGCATCCCCAAAGTATCTGTAGGCAGCTCTTGACCGGGCATCAGCCCAGAGTGCATTCGTGACACAACTACTGTTATCAACTTGCAAGGCATAAAAAAAGTCAGGGTTTTCAGATTGCTTCTTTCGAAAGTAATCCAATAAAACCTGAACGTCACCACCTTCACCAAACAAATTTTGGTGGAGGAAGGTAGAGTAGTCGGGGTTGGAGAAATCTGGTACATTTGGTTTAGAGTCAGATGAGGTAGAGGCAGCATCAGTAAAGGTGCCACGAGCACGGAGATAACCAACTCGATTGGAGGCCCCGAGGCGGTGGTTGTGGGTTTTCTCAAGCTTTGAGATGACCCATCGGCCTGGGGCATCACGGATCACCTCCATCATGGCCTTGCATCCTTCACGCATCGAGTTCCGTTCCCGCTTCCTCATTCCTTCTGGAAAAGTTCAAGTTTCAATAAGTGGACAACAGTAAATTGCAGTTACTTTGTAAAATACATGTGCCACATATTGTTGCTACCTTGCTGGTACTAATTGATATATGCACCCATGTTATTCACTAAAAAAAAAAATGATAAAAAGAAGATATATAATAATTTCAAAGATATCGTGGATGGCATGAAAATGAACAAGAAGAGAAACACAATAGACTGAAAAAAACAATATGCTTGCACCCTTCTCAGAAAAAGTAGCAGCAAGTCATTAAGTAATAACTTCAACCATAGCCACTTTGAATCTGATTTGTGTTATGTTGGATCTTCTAATCAAATGCCGCTAATTCAGGAGCACTTTGCATTTTTGTTGATCTACATCAGCGGAGTACCATACCAATACAAATACAGCTCTCTGCATTCAGTTAAGAGCTTCTTTAGCCTAATTAATGGGGAACAACCATCAGTTCAGCAAATGAACTTCAATTCCCTCTTTTTTTTGTTGCTTTTCCTTATTTGAACCAAAATTTCCAAAATAACACTGTACCTTCACCCGACTGTTTCTTCCTATAGACACCTTCCTTGGAGCAAACAAACCTCTTCATTATAACCACTTCTTCAGCCCCCTTGGAACGACGGGATCGGCCAACCCTGAAAGGGAAACCAAGTCGCCTTGCATACTCGTTGTAGAATCCCTTGGCAGCCTCATCAGACTCAAATGCCATGCCTAACTCAGGCTCTTTCGGCTCTTTGATGGTTGCTTCTGTCTCTTTAACTATGCTGACTGATATTCTGTTCATGTCATTTGCTAAGTTCTGTGGTGGTCCATCAGCAGGAGGTGCTGAGAGGATTGAGTGGTCAGTTTCACTTGCTCGGGCATTCGTGTCCAGTGACATGAGGCACTGGACATAGTCTTCGTCTATTAGTTCATCTGCCTCAGTGCGAGCACTCTCCATCTGTGTCTTTTAGAGCAAATTTTATTAAGAAATAAAAATATATATATAAGCTTAGTGAATAAAGAATTGATTTGAATCTTTTAAAGACTTGATATGCTAGGTATAAAGACTTGGGACACGAATTCTTTAGCGTTGTTAATTGAGATATAAAGACTTGAGACGAGTATCTTTTAGTATTGTTAAGTGATACATAAAGACTTGTACTTTGAAAATTTTAAAAATTTGATATGCTATATATAAAGATTTGGTATGTTATAAGGACTTACTAGTGACCTTCACAAAGGCAGTGACATTCAAAAGTCACTAATTGAAGAATTTGACTGAAAATTGAGTCTAGGTAACTGTTATCACATTTCTAAGATTTGTTGCTCGATTTGAACATGTATTAAACAATTTCAGTTGATATGCTCGTAATTCAATTTATTATATGTGAGTTCCTTTCTCAAATCTCCATGAAAAAATGGAGCCCGAGACAATACTACAGTGGGAATTAAGTCAATTATGGTAAACTAAATAAGATGAAAATTTTGGCAGCTGCCTCTTTATAGTAAAAGATTAATTTAGTAATCTAATCAGTACTGGAGCTCGCCAGTACCGGAATTGCTAAGGCAGGTACCAGTCTGATTTGACTTGTCATTTTTCGAAACCAGAACAAATTAGACAGCAGTACGAGCATCAATAAAAGCTAAAGAAGAAAATAAATCAATTCGCATCGTTTTTTTTCAAGAAGGCTAGAATCCCATTGTATTAACAGAACTAATTCGCATCGTTTTTAGGTTTCACATAAAACATGAGTGACATGAGCTACGAATTACTAGCTCAAAGAACTGAAATTTTGCAGCTTCCATTCAATTCAATCTCCTTAATCCTGCAGACACCCAACCCAAATTGGGAACCAAGAATTGAACTAAAAGTCTAAAACTGTCAATAGCAGCTCCCTTCCCGAACGGATTTAATAAGTAGCAACACCACAAGGGAAGGGAGGGAGGAGAAGTTTATAAATAAACAATAGAAAAGGAGCGACAAAGAAATAATAATTTTGCATATGCGGGAGGTGAGAGGAAGCGAGATGCGAAATGGTTACCGCTTTGGTAATTAAAAAAAGTAAGAGCTCTGGCCTCTGGCTCTGAATGGAGTTACCTGGAGGTAAGCGGGAAAACCCTAATAATTTTGGCGACGAAACGAGAGACTGAGGAAGGCTCGTGCTGACGTGAGATCACCGGCGGTGAAAGGACCAGGTGGTGAGAGGATCTGAGGATAGGAAGTGAGACTCACCGTGTGGTGATCAGAATGAGAAGCGATGCTTTCTTTTACTCTGAAGAGGAATTGAGTGCGTGTCCTCTGAGATATCTCAATTTTTGCGTGACCGACGTGTTCGGTGCCTACTCGGGGATAGCGCGGGGGGGGCCAGTATTATTTTACTTTGAGATTCGCGCAAAACTATTTAAACGGTTATAATTGTCCCTAAAGTCACGCAAAGTTTGAGATATCTCAGAGGATGCGAATTCAGAGGAATTCATAGTACAACCGAGATTCTCTGTGGTTAAACTCAGCAGAGGAACCGTGTCACAAGGATCTGATTCACTACAGGTGCTCATAGTCATAGGCCATTCGGCCCTCATGTATTTTTCAGAATATTGCTATTAATATTGCAGCTCTCCAGGATTGTATTTTCACGTTTAATGCTATATGTTATGCCTTTGAGCTTTTAAACTAAAAAAAAAAAAAATAGTTCAAACAAAAATTAATAGATAATAATTAATTTAAATATAATACAGACAGTGACAAACTTAAAAAATTGATTTTAAGAAACTTAATAATTTAACTTAGTATATTTTATTTCATTAAAAAATTAAAAAAATATGGATACATGCAACATTATAAAGTTTTGAGTAAAAAGGCAGCCAGTGCCCGTTTCATTGATGAAACTGGAAAATTAAATTACAAAACCAGTATCAATGTTGCAAATTTCAAAAGAAAAGAGTAAACACAAAATGGAAGCAAAACACATATGCTCCAATTTGGAGAATCCACCAAATAACCGTAATGGAAAAAACCATCTCTATCGGGTTTGTGATAAAAAGATCCTATATGTGAATATATGCTAAAAGTATCATAATTGTGTGATATTATCGTCAGATTGCTGTCTCTCCATCTATTCCTGCACTTGCACCGTAGTCCGCATCATCAGCTTCTAGGCCTCCCTGGTACAGTACCATCTGGTTGTCAGCAGGGTCCCACACTCGTAATGGTATTACACTAACATCAGCTGGTAACCACTCAGCAGCAGCAAGTTTAAGTCTTTTATCCATACGACCTGACCAATATTCAAAAACCGAAATAATTAGAAGTATAAGTGTTCTCCCTGTTTTAGGTTTAGAATTGCGAAAGATGCTGTCATTGCGATACTTCCAAATTGTCCAAACTAGGGCACTAAATACAGTCAGAAATGCTATTTGGTGAACTTTATCTAATGATCTAGCAAACTCGAAAATATGACTACAAGTTTTCCATTGAGTAAACAGTGATTGATTATGACCTAACCAAAACCAAAGTTGGCGGGCCATGGTACATCTAAGGAACAAGTGATTAACCGTTTCTTTTTTGTTACAAAATGGGCATTGGAGGTCACCTCTCTCCCGATAGTCCAATACAGATGAATATGCAACCTCTGCATTAACTTATCGTTTGAGTTAAATTTGTTAACCGTACGATCAAAATTCAGATCAATATGATTCACATCTATAACCCATAGAGCCTTTAATATTAATGCAAATTTAAATCAGACAGTTCAAATCTTAATTGAAAATTCGAGTTAACTCAAGAGGATTCGAATTCATCCCTCCCCACACTCAACTGAATTAATAAGGATCTTGAGAGGTTAATGTGATATAGAGTATGTTGCATATAATTTTATGAATGGTGTAGATAAAAGAAGAAGAATAACATGTCGAAAAAAAAATTTAGAAATGAATTTTTTTGTGTTTTTATTATTTATTGTTAATTGTCCATAGAAATAATTAGTCGCAAATTTTATTGGCCGCAAATTTTTTAACCGGCATAACAAATGGTCTCATGTGAATGATCACGATTTCCTTATATATCTAACTAGACATAAATGTATATTTTCTTTTATTCCGAATTAAAGTAGCCTTATAAAAAATGTCTGTAAAACTCTTTTAATTGTCCAATAATTAAAAAAATAAATATTTCTCTCAAAATAAGTGTGCTTATAAAAGTAGTTATTCTCGTTGCCAGTTGTGTAGATGAAATTGGAGGTGAATGTAATGGAGCTTTTGTATTACCTATAAAATTAGTTGTGTAAATTCACTTCATTATTCATATTTTTGTTTGTTGTATGGACTTACACGTAAATTGTTTGCGGGCCGGGTTGCTGTTGCTTTCTAATTTTGATTCTGTTTGCACATATTTAATATTTTGTTGGAGGTGAAGAATTGATGTCAGTTTTCATAATCATAATTATTAAATATTAATTATGACCTATTTTTTTTTCAAAGAAATAAAAATAAAATAAACACACACAAATGTGCGGTAAGCGGATTCACATATAATTTTATGCATCATAGTGAGGTATCGGTTCTATTTATCACTTTATGAATATATTTTAGGCATATTTGAAGGACATACTCAACACATATATATATCAATTTTTATGTTATATATAACATAAATTAAATAACAATACGAACACATACAGTCGACACACCATGATATATTCTAGTAAAATTTTATGCATTAATTATATATGTTCATTTTAATTATTAGCATAAATAACTTTTTACAAGACAAATTAAAGAAGGGGAGTGCTATTCTAAGGGCACAAATTAAAATATTGAGAGCTAAGAGAAAACTTTCTCCATAAGTACCTATTTTGCCCTTGCACTCTCTCTCTCATTAACTAATTAAGAAACACAGATAATAAGAAAAGTGAGAAAAATCTTCTAGGTGATTAATAACAAAGAAGGCCAATAATTATACCAGCCACTAAAACAGAGGAATATTGCAGTTATGTCCGACAAAATGAGACAACTTGAAATAGCAACATAAAAATGAAAAATCACTTTCTTCATAAAATGAAGAGCAATATCCTCACTGATTTTAAAATATATTTTTTTTTACTTTGAATGAAAAACAAGTACAAAATACTTTCACAATTGGGAAAATAGTATCAAAGAGAATAAGACAATGAATGCAGTATGAAAGATAAAAACTGTTTTTTTTTTTTTTTTTTACAAATTTACACCCTTAGACAAATAAGTACCAGTGAACCTAATAGCTTGCTGATTTTTTGGTAACAGTAAACGTGCATGATCTCATTTGTGATTTGGGACAGATACATTAATTATAAGGAGTAATATGAAAACAGTATAATCATGGAGTTAGATATTTGTAAAATGAATATAGATATTTGGAAGGATTAATTTGTAACTTTGCACATTCTTCTTGTCAGTTTTCTCTTTTCTTTTGAAGGCCCTGAGAAAGGGCATTGTATGGTTCAAAGCTAATTAATTGATCAACTTAATTAAGATCAGATGTACATCTATCATGTACGAGACACATAGAATCCTACTCTGATTGCGTTTCTTTTTTCTTCTTCTTCTTCTCTCTCTTTCTTTGTATGCATCTATATATCAAACATTTTTTCTGGAAGATAGCCATATAAATTTAAACACATGCACATCTTTGTGTCAAATTAAATAATGAAATAAATGACACAAATCTAAGCATACTAGTAATGTTTCAATTCAATAAAAAATATTGCACAAGTATTTTCTATTTCAGGAACACAATATGTGGTTTCATCTCAGCAAGGAGAAGAGAGGAGATAGGCGGGAGAGGAAGGACAGAGGAGGATTTGAAGGAGGGAGGAGACAGTCATACGTGAAGATGGAGAGGAGTATGTTGGGGATGTTAAGTTTCACCTCATGGAAGGAACAAAAGGAAGGGACTTTAAGTTATTTCCTTTATTATTATTTCTATTAAATAAGTGAGAGAAAGTGGAAGGACAAAATCAGCATTTAGAGAAAACAAATTTATTAGCCCTCAAAATTAAAAAAGTTGCCCTCAGTATAGCACTCTCCATTAAAGAACCTTGCATACCGGAGTTTCGCCCTTCTGAATTATTAACTAAACACACATTTTATTGCAAGTTAAATACATGCATAAATCAAAACAAAATAATAACAAGGAAAATTCCCTCAGAAGATATAAGGTATAAGAGCCTTAACCCTAGTTGGGAAGTCCTCAAATTTGGACATGTACCATTTTCTGGTGGCAAGGCTTCTACCTATGAGGTAAAACATGGATCCAAATGCAAAGCAAAAGGGATGAATTGTTTGAGATATCAGAGCTACCCCGAAAAGATCGATAATCTCAAATAGGTAATGGGGGCAGATAACAAGGTTGAAGAGGCCACCTTTCGGTATCTTGTAAGTCTTGTCTCCTTTCTCCCTTAGCTTTGCCAGAAGGCAGTGGTGGTAGAAATTGCCGATTATTCCAACTAGAAAGAGCACAATTCCGACATATGTAAGGTCAATTTGTGGTTCTGGCATGTTTTTGCTGAGGTATTGAGAGTAGATTATGAGCACAGTGTTGTACAAGTAGCTGAAGGTTATTACAATTGCTGAATCTATCATCATGTTCCCGCTGAATTGATGGACAAATAAGACCTACACAAATTGAATCACACTTGGCAAATGAGATTTTATACCAGTTCAAACTGTAAAGCACAAAACGATCATGGGTAGACCACAGACTCTCATGTAGAAATTTCAAATGCAAAAAAGAAAATTATTATATTATCAAACAGTAATTCTTGCATGTTTATTTCTTTATCAGCAGGGTTGTAGATAGGAGCATGGGTCCTGCACAGTATAGATAGAAATATCATTTTTTCATTAACCACCTTTCTGGTAATTTAAAATTTGATTTTTGTAAAAATAGTAAGCAAACATAGCCTGACTGAAATGTCTTTTCATTTTTTTTTCTCTTTAGATATTGTAGCAGAACTTGAAATTAATTTAGGTTCTCACATTAGATTCTCTATCAAAACAAAACAAAAATTGATCCAATTTGGCACCATGTAAAGTGATTGATGTTCGTCTGTTATAAATCACCCCCATACAAATTTAACACATATCAGAAAGTAATATCATAAATATACCATGAGAGGTGGTTTCTGCAACTCTATGGGTTCAAGATGAATCACATTACGAACTACCCAGTTACTCCGGAACTGCTACTGGTAGTAATTTACACCCCAAAAGATGTTGGACATGTCCAGAATAACATGACTCTGAACACTTGATAATTCTACGCCTCTCTTTTATTTCTCATCTAAGCCCCTTGACAAATCCTTCGTCTTCTGTGTGTGTGTGTGTGGGGGGGGGGGGGGGGGGGGGGGGTTGGTTGTGGTTGTGTTTTTGAAATTGCTGACTTGCCACTTGCTTTATTAAGAAATTTGGAATATTATTTCATAATATGTTCTAACAACAAGGCACAGCCATAATAATCCAAACACAGCATAATATCTTGGTACCAAGTATCAAACAGTACTGGTATTGGTACAACAGCAGGATAAATGAAAGAGGTTCACTAGGTCCTAATATGAACATATATATATTTACCGTGTTCATGTTACCTTTATACATAACAACATGAACAAACAGGTAGATATTAATTATCTTGATAACTATATTTAATTCAAATAAAAAGGAAATCAATCAAACACACACCTCCAAAACTCTCTTCAGGAAATGGAAGCCGATTGCTGCGGTAACCAGGGCCCCGCGTGGCGCATCCATGACAGCCGGGACGAAGAACGCTGCCACCGCAGCCATAAGTGCAGGGGTATACAAGAGAAGCATCCCTGTTCGTGCTGACACTTTAGCCCCGGTACCAGTGACGCTTTTGCCAGAAACAGCCTCCTTCCAGTTCCAGAATTTAGAATAGGACAAATGCGTCCCTCTGACCTCCGATATCCCAACGTTTGCGAGCGATATGACACTCACCACTGACATGGCATTGAGAAACAGGGACGGTGGTGGTGGATAGAGGATTGATTGGAACATGTTCATTTGTGGTTAATTACTGAAGATTTGTTACTTGTTTTTCTTTTGTTCAATGTGGTTTCTCCTTTAATTTATTCTCTAGTCACAACTCCCAAATCCCAACTACAAGAAGCAATTAGCGATACAGGTTGGGTTTCTCTGTATTCATTTTTTGTTTCTCGACTTTGTGTGTGGACTGTGGAATAGAAAACAGCGGCAGAGGCAGAGCGGCTCAAAGTAGAAACAAAAGCACGTGGCATCATAACTCACAACTCACAACTCACAAGACAGATGCAAATTCTGTGAATCTGAATCGGCCACGTCGTGAGAAAGGAATTGGACTTTTAATTCTCTGTTGGTTGATTTTCATTTTTAATTGTTTTTTTTTTTTTTTTTTTTATTTGCATATGAAACGCCCGCGGGTCTAGTCACTACTCACTAGTGGGCTTGGTTTTGCAAACTTCTATCTTGTCCTTGAGGCCCAATATCTTTAGAAATCAATTACATTAAGTCCTTCCATCAGATTTACAAATATTATATCGATGTACTAAAAGTATATATATAGAATATTAATTTTGATTGAGCATAGTTACTCATAGACATAGAGTATTGTATTTCTAACATTTTCGACTTTACTCACTTTTGTATTCTCTTTTCATTATTTTTTTTAATCTCCTTTTATTTTCTTTTGTTTTGGGTTGAGGGATCCGTATCCTCTGAGATATCTCAATTTTTAAGTGAATGAATCTGTACTGCTCAGATAATCTGATGGACACGAATTTTTGAGTGGGTTGGGGAATCCATATCCTCCGAGACCTGTCATTAGTGGAGTCAAGATTCAGAACTGAGATTGCATCACCAGTTGTGCTTGTCATGGATTGAGAAAGCATGGTATCATGTCAAGACCAAAAACCTCACCAATACAATTTTTTTTGTCGTCTATTTTTAATTTTTCTTTTTGGTTTATTATTAATCACTTTTTACTTCTTAATTTGTGTGTTTTGAGCATTAGAATCAAACTTCTTTGCATCTTATTTATGTATAGTGTATATTTGTATTCAGGGAATTTTGGGATGAATCTAGTTTTGCATCGGATAGAATTTCCCCCTTAGAAATAAGAAACAGGTAGGTATTAATTATTTTGACAAGTATATTTAATTCAAATAATAACTAACCACTCCCTTTCAAAAAAAAAAAGTAGCTACGACTCCAGAGCCCGATCATATACTGTATTTCATATCCTTAGGCAGTGGGCACCCCAAATTACTATTTTACAAACATACTAAGTAATTTTTTTTTTTTTTTTTTTCGAGAAGAGGTTGGGTCAAGCTACCGCACTCTATAGTGCCTATTTATTCCAATCAGACTAAACTCAATATGGTGCCTATTTAAAAATGATGGTCTGCTTTAAGATTCGTGCTAGATTAAAAGAATGGTCTCAATTTAGTAATCGGGGCTTGCAATATCCGGAGTTGATTCGAATTCCTATCTAGTATACACAAGAGATCAAATCCGGGTTCTGAACTTGATGTCTCTCACACTGAGAATATTTTAATTTTTTGGACTGGTCTAGTGACCAAAGGCCGTTTTTTACGAACATATTAAAACTATGGACTTTTTCGAGCTACTATTCTACGTTTGGATAGGTAAATAATAGTCACTAATCTGAATTAGCACTATTCTGAGCTACTATTTTATGTTTGGGTGCGTTTGGATTAATAACTATTTACTATTTTTTTTTTTTTTTTGTAGATTTTATCACTATTCTACTAATCGAACAAAATATTAAATTAGCTACTATTCTTAATTTTAAGATTAGCTCTGTACAGTGAAAGGAAATCAATGAAACACACACCTCCAAAACCCTCTTCAGGAAATGGAAACTGATCGCTGTGGTAACCAGTGCCCCACGTGGTGCATCCATGACACCCGGGACGAAGAAAGCGGCCACTGCAGCCATAAGCGCAGGGGTGTACAAGAGAAGCATCCCTGTTTGTGCTGACACTTTGGCACCGGTACCAGTAGCGCTTTTGCCAGAAACAGCCTGAGCCTCCTTCCAGTTCCAGAATTTAGAATAGGACAAGTGCATCCCTCTGACCTCCGATATTCCAAAGTTTGCGAGCGAGATGATAGTCACAGCTGACATGACATTGAGAAACAGGGAAGGTGGTGGTGGATATAGCCATATAGGATTGATTGGAAGATGTTCATTTTTATTTTTGGTTGATTGCTGAAGAGGGAAGCTGATAGAAAAGGATGGATGGATCACGAATGCTGTTTATCCTTTAATTTATATATTCGATCTAGTCACAAAAACCAAGCTATATATAGAGCGGCTGAGGCTTTCAAACGGAAACACATACATATGCATGTGACATCACAAGCAAACAGGCTGGAATGGAGCTAGCGTAAACGAATCGAACCGAATCGAAACACATAAAAGAGTGGGATTCTCAGGTCAATTTTTTATTTTTGTTAGTCAGCTGTTGGGATCACATTGTCGTGGGAAAGGAATTGGATCTAAATAATTTTATTTATTATAATCTGGTTCATTCTAATGGGGAATTTGATAAATTTACCTACTCTTGAAAATGTTCAAACAAAATACCTCCTCCATAAAATATTTGAACAAGCTCCACTAAGGGTCTGTCTTTTGAGAGAAATAGAAGTATTGAGTAATCATAAATTATCCATAGTATGTCCCTCAAAAATAAAATTATTATGGTTTGCTATTCAAACCCACAATTAAAAGTAAATGGGCAATGTACAAAAAGATGGTCAGTTGATTCAAAATCACCACAAAAAGGGCATGTAACTAACCTTTATTAATAAGATTTTTTTTCTAAGTAATTTATTTCTCCCAAGTAAATAAAGAAAAAAAAAATTCACTTTGAAGGAAAAATTTGAGAAGATCATATGTTATGAATTTTAATATTTTAATATTATTTTAATAAATATCCGATCTGGTCTGGACCCTTATTCATATTCATCTGATATGTATGATATCCGCTTTGTATCCATATCTAGAAAATAAAAAAAAGAATATGAATATAATTTTATCACTATCCGCTCCGTAATTGCTCCATTTTCACTTCTAGATAGAACTCTAACCGAAAATATATATAATTGAGAATTATCACATCCACTCATATCTCTGTTGATTTTTCACATTATGTTGTTGTTGATATGGTAATGATGAAAATTAATGGGATTGGACCATTAACTCGGTCCCATGAAAACATGATTTTATCGAGAAAAAGTAACCCATCTTATGTTTGATAATTTTAATATTTGTATTTAATTATTTTTTAAGTTACAATGAATGCCCCTTATTTTAGTCAACAAGAGATCATTAAGAGTTGATGATGCACAAATCAACAGTAACATTTTTCCTTTTCCTTTGTCTCAATTCTCTCAAAGAAGCATGCGTGCTGATTTTATTAATGGACAGCAAGTGAACCCCACCAAAGCACTATCCATTACGCACCTCTTTTTGTTCCCCCGTCAAATCTTCATAGACCAAATCATGATAATATGCATATCACGATATCGACTCGGGTCTAGTGGGCTACTGGGCTTGGTTTTGCCAATTTTATCTTATCCTTCTGGGGCCCAATATCTTTCAAAATCAAATACATTAATTGAAACTTTTATTCCTTCCATCAGATTTACAAATATGATACTAATTGCTTTAGTTATTCTAAAAGTATATATAGAATATTAATATTTCATTTCCGTCAACAAACATAGTATTGTACTGCTAACATTTTCGATTTTACTGATTTACTCATCACATGTATTAATTTATTCTTCCTTCAAGTAATCCTGCATGCATTTGCACGGAAGAGAAATGTACCAATTACATATTTACATGCCGAAAAAGAGAACTGAGGATACAGTACCGGTACAGAAAATTAATTAATGAACTCAAATCCATTAAAGAACGTAAGGTATGAATGCCTTGACCCTAGTTGGGAAGTTATCAAATTTTGACATGTACCATTTTCTGGTGGCAACACTTATTCCCATCAGATAAAACATGGATCCAAAAGCAAAGGATAATGGATAAATTGTTTGAGAAATCAAAGAAATTCCAATAAATCCAATGACTTCAAATAGGTAATGGGGGCAAACGACAAGATCAAAGAGGCCTCCTTTTGGTATCTTGTAAGCCTTATTGTCTCCTTTCTCTCTGAGCTTGGAGAGGAGATAATGGTGGTAGAAATTACCAGTTATTCCTACCAGAAAGAGCACAGTTCCAGCATAAGTAAGCTTGATTCTTGGTTCTGGCAAGTTTTGGCTGAGATACTGAGAGTAGATCATGCATACAGTGCACATCACATAGCTCAAAGAAAAGTAAACGGCTAAGTCTAACCTCATGGCCCCGCTATATTTATGGACAAATGATACCTGAAAAATAAAATCATTACCGGAATTAATGCATTCATATATAATATATGTTTAGAATTCTAAATGAAATTTTGTACAAGTAATACTTGCAAAATAAACAAATTAATATTAACAGGAAATTTACTCTTAACTAACTGCGCTTCATGTGAAATCGAAGGATTAAAAGATGATTTTCACAGACCAAACATGTCAGCCTAAGAGAGAACAAGAACTAGATTTTATTTGATAAATTTTAGCTAAACAAGTATACTTCAGTGTTCAGTGTCATTAAAACTTGGACATATATACTTGTAATTTATTTTTGCACAAATATTTATTGATCTTGCGTACGTGCGGCATAGCCTAATTAATCTCAGCAAAGAAGTGCGTGCAAATTAAATAAGCTTATATTGAATCTCAAGATATGTATAAAAACAAACAATATTATGATAAAAATAAGAGTACCTCAAAGACTCTCTTGAAAAAATGCACACTGAGTGCTGCTGCGAGCAGCATCCCACGTGGTATCGTTTTGATGGTGGGGGCAGAGAACAAAGCGACCGCTGCAATGAGTGCAGGTGTGTATGTCAGAAGCATCCTGACCCGTCCAGGCAGCTGCATCGCTGGGTTCCGTGAAGCCCGGTTCGAGAACTTGGAGTAGGCCATGTGCGTTCCCTTGACCTCTAGTATCCCTGATGTTGCCAGGGCAACAACATTGATAACCGAAAAGATCTTTAGAGGAAGGGATGGTGGCGGTGGATACAGGATTGATCCGATCATATTCATATTAAATTTATTTGTTTTTTTTGTTTTAAAAGAAGCTTTAGCAGGAGTTCTTATTCATCTGGAGATTTCTCAGTGTGTGGAAATTAGAGGTTATGACAATTTCATAAGAATTTATGAATCCTGTTTTATTAGCTTCAATGGGGATTCAGATAAGACTAAGACATTTTCCCTATAACCCTAATCTTATCACCAATAACCCTCAACCACACGCTAAAATCATTCTACTTCAGACTCCTCTTTTTTCATTTTTTTTTTCTTTCCTCTTCCAGAAATCCTAGTCGTTTTCTCTCTATTCCATTGAGTCTGACACTGCAAATTCATGGAACCATTAATTGGAAATTTGCTGTCCTCAGTAGGGCCGCCTCGGACTCATTCTGCTGATTTATAATTCTTTTTCTCCATTTTTTTTTTAAATAGTTGTACAACTTTGAATTTAGTATTTTTATTGGTACGTACTTGCAAGTAATATTAGCTTCCTATAGGAAATTTCATTTTATCAGCAGATGTAGTTTATTTGATAATATAAATCCGAGAGGATTAGATCCAAGGGCTGATCTATGTATAGTTAAGGATTGCTCAAACGCCTCATGATTTTATTTTTTTTAATCATGTATATTGAAATTTAATTGATTTTTTTTTAAGTTTTTTATATAGTTCAGCCCACTTTATAAATTATCACATATATGCTTGTAATCTAGTAGTTGAATTCTAATTTGTTAGTGTGAAGACTTGGGTAGGCATATTGATACCACAGACATTTGTATTAACACAACATCTTTAATAAAATTTAATGTAGAGACAATTTTGACCCTCTTTAAATGCTTTGCTAATTACCATATTTTTCTATAATGTAATTAATATCTTGATCATGTATTAAATTATTTGATTTCTATAATTGCTAGATTTTTATTACCATATTTTCCATTTTCCATTATTTGATCATGTATTAAATTATCTCGATCAGCAGCATTACTGGAGAAAATAAATTAATGAGCTATCATCAATTTGGATGGACTTTTTTTCAATATGATATTGAGAATTTTTGGAATATTTTATAAATTTAAGTTTAATGCAAACAATTTATTAGTTTTAGCATGCATGATTGATGTAATTTTTTTATTGTGGTGTTTTGTTGTACTTTTAATTTATTATTTTAATCATAAGTTGAATGTTATCATTAATCATAATAATTTAAATTCAATATATTTTAAAACTAGTAATCATATTGTTTTTTAGTGATTTTTTGCGCAAACAAATGGATTAATGTTAAGTGACAAAACAATTTTTTTTATAGTAGATTGTGAAAAAAAATTGTGAAGTTGGATAAAATAAATCAATATACATAATGATGACAGATTTAAAAATATAATATAATCATTCATTGTTGTAGTTCTCTTAAAAAATATGAAATATTCAATTAATGAAAACAAATAAAGAATATTTATTATATTAATCTAACTTTTAAGGAAATAAATCATATAATAGCATCAGAGAAACAAATTTTGATAAAATATAACTTTTAAGGAAAAAATAATTGTGTAATAGAGGGAGAGAGAATCAGTTTTTAAAGGAATCAATTAATGAAGGACAAAATTGTCTATATTATAAAATATATTGATATGTTGTGTTAATAAATTTTGTTGTTGTTTTAATATCATCACCCTGAAGACTTGAGTTCAAATTTCGGCTATACATTATTAGGTATTTTAAACTTTAGTCCCCCTTCTAAGTTTTCTACTTTCTAGTTTTGTTCCATATTAGATATATCGCAACAAATTATTACTTTTTATCATTTGTGGTTCATTTCACTAGGAGAACCATGACAATTAGGAGCGAAGATAGACTTTCAAGTTATGAGGATGAAACCTCAAAATCAATTATATAATTTTTTTTCAAAAATACGAGAGTCAACTTTATTGTATTCATAGCATTTACTCTATATAACAAAATCAGGTCAAAGCAGACAGCTTTTGAAAGTGAAATTGACTCTCATTTATTGTAAGTAGCTCTGCCTTTGATGACAATAGTTGAGCTAGCTTGTCCATTCCACATCTTAGACGCCAAGATCTCTCAGTGTCCCCAGCATACGTAAATCGCACATTGCGATCCCCTCCCTACGGGTGGAAATCAATTTTTTCAGGGGCTCAAATGCATATACTTGATTATTAATTTCTTTTGTACCTAATGAAATATATTTTATTATATGAAATTTAACTAATAACTACTTGGGGGTGATGTGATCACCTAGCCACAAATAAGTGTCTATTTCAGGGTGATGTAGCGTTGGGATGTTTAGCAGCCCTTGCCTGACATTTCCAACTTGATCTCCTTACAATTACATGTTGCTTTTCTTGAATGGATGATGGGTATACATTGGGAGATTTATGAAATGGTTACTTAATTCTAGAATGAGATCAATGATTAAATCATTGTATGTTAGTATGAATTTTGTTTCAACTTGGAACGAGGAAGAAGAAAAAAAAATAAGATTGATCTTATCCTCCCAAGGAAGAAGAAAAAAAAAATATGATTATACTAATTACGAGTAAGAGGTCATGGTATTGTACTGAAAACAGGCCGGACCGGACGGGTTCGGGTTAAACCCGCGGGGAGGGGGGTTGGCATGGGCATGGACATGGGCACGGGTTGCTCGAGTCCACGGGTTAAACGGTCCAGGTAGCACGGGTTCAATTTCAAAAATTCTACTCTTACTCGGCTTAACTCCTCGGGTAGCACGGGTCTTCGGGACAGGTGGTCTGGGTCTGCGGATTAGTTCGGGTAGGTACGGGTACGGGTCAAACCCGAATCGGGTTTTTTTTGTGCTGTTTTTTTTTTCCCTTTTTCTGTTTTTCTTTTTCTTTTTCTGTTTTTCTTTTCTTTTTTCTTTTTAAACCAATAAAATATAAATCAAAATTCATTTAAACTCAAATTCATTTGAATTCAATAATTTCCGTTGCTCCCAGTTTACCTATTCTTTATGTTTGACTTCAAGTAACAAGTGACGTCTAATCACTGACATAAGATTTTTAGTATTCAGTGTGCAATTCTTCAATAAAAATAAAATAGTGTGACAATATTATTGCATACAAATTATGTATTTGTTTTTTCAATAAATATTGGAGGTCAAGTCATCTAATTATTTCATATTCACAAAGAATTACTTTATTTTGGATCTCAAATCTGTAATTTTCTACACGGAAAGTATTATCTTTGTCACTAGACTGTCTTATGAGTTCTAAAAAAATATGCATTTCTTAAAAGAAAAATATGAAGTAGAGTGCGAACCTAATATGTGAAATTTAGATAAAATGATATGGAACTAAATGGAGTTGATTTGGTAAATTTTGCTAAAAATAACCATCTTATCTTGGTAGAGAATTTCATATCAATATTCAATTTTTTTTTTATCAATATGCTGACTTTCTAAGTCATTTGCGTACCAAAAATGTTGGATAAACCTGGATAAGTTTGAAACTTTAGATACAAATCTTCGAGATTATAAACAGTCAGGTTTAAGTAAAATTATTTTCACAATGTTTGTAACACCGATATTCCAATATGTTTTACTATTTTAGTACACTATTGTAATATATATATATATAATTAGTCATTGGCGTGTAAAAACATCAAACGTTGCAAAAGCAACATTCTTTGCCTCCTTTCAACATTAGACATGTAATTATCAAGAAAAGAAATATTTCGAAATTAATTTTAATCGTGTACGTTTTTGTTTCATTTTAAAATTATATATGTTGTTGTAATATATTTCTACAAGTTTTATGTTAAAACAATGAATAAAGATGTATAGGGTTAGTTTGGATAGGTGAATGATAGTCACTGATATGGATTAACATTATTCCTAGCTACTATTTTTTATCTGGATATGTTTGGATTATCAAATATAGACTATTCTTTGTTATGTTTTCTCACTATTTTACTAACCCAACAAAATATTAAATTAACTACTGTTTTCAAACTTAGAATTAGTTATATTCCTACTCTATTCCTTGTTTCATCCAAACTTTATATAAAGGATTGATGTTACTTATTTAAATGTTAGTCTATATTCAAAATTCTTTCATCCAAATTTTGTCCAATCCACTAATTTTTGTTTTTCTATATTGGATCACAACCCTAAAATTCGACATCAAAAGATGCAAATATATTTTCTATAATAAATGCAGTACTTATTTGAATACTGTGTAATTTGAGATTAAATTAATCACAAATGAAAAACAAACATTAATAATTTAATTTCATCAACATTTGATTCGAAAAAAAAAAGAAAATTTTAATTGTAGCAAGTTTCATCCTCGGCTTATCTAGATAATAAATAATATATCCAAATTTTAATTTTCTTAATTTCCGTGTTTTCTTAAAATAGCGGAGAATGTTTTTCTAAAAAAAAATATTTTAGTCAGATTTTGAATCAACCATCTTAACACAAAAATATTATCTCAGTCGTAATATATTGATCGTACTTATTAATGAATAAAATATAATATACACTTTAATTTAATAAAATATTTCATAACATTGATCGTACTTATTAATGAACTTAATTACTGATTTATAACTGAAAGGAAGATCGTTTATTGGCTAGAAAATTATATTTACTCATCAAAACTTTTATTCTTCTTAGAAATTGGATATCCATCTGAACAAATGACCTCCATGAGAAGATAATTTTCACGACCAGAATGTAATTAGACAAATTCTTGGGTTAATTAATTAGCTGCATAATTATTCGATCGAGATTATGACATCTCAGTCATTTTAATTTAATTAACCATTTCGGTAATTTATATTTAAAACAGTAACAATTTATATATCCATAATTTTTTAAGTTAATATATATATATATTCCTAAGCAAATCAAATGGCAGAAAGGCCAATATTTTTCAAAATTGAGGTTTGGAGTAGGAGAATCAATGGGAATTTGGGGGTCCGGGCGGGGGGTGCGGTTCAGGCGGGGTTGTCCGGGTTCACAGGCCGGACTGGGCGGATACGGGTAAGGCACAGTCCGGGTAAACACGGTTTTTTTTTTCTTTCAAAATTTGGCTCCCAGCTCGTTTTAACCCCCGCCCGTTCTACCCGCTTACCCGTGCCAAACCCGGCCATGGGCACAGTCCAGTTAGGCATGGACCACGGGCGGTCCGGTCCGGATCCGACCCACCCGGGCATTTTCAATACACTAGGTCATGGCAATGCGCATGCGTGTCCCGGTGTCCGGTACCATCTCATGCAGAATTGAATTCTAACAAATATCAGAAAATAAAAATAAATGATACATGTACAGAATAATTAGTCGAATCAAAATAAATTGACTTAAATTTGTGCTTACATTTTTTATGTACATTAATTGTTCATGTTGTGAATTACTGTAACAGCAGTATTAGTTCTAGTTATTTAATTGAACTTTGATTTGATAATCTAAAACATATAATATTTTTCCTTTTGCAAAACAATAATAATTTCAAGAACTAGACAATTTAGTTTTGTCAATACTTGGTCAAGAATCAAACAATTTTCAAATTTTCACAAATTAATATAGGAGATTGAAATTCAAAACATACTTAACAGGGAATTTTTTTTGTTTCTGGTAATTAATTTCCAGAAAATTCCAAAGTACTTAATTATTGTTTTGATCGATCCAAATTGTAATTTCAAAGCTACTTTAAGTATGTGCTAGTCCCCTGGATCCAAATTCCAAAGTACTTAATTATTGTTTTGATCGATCCAAATTCCAAAGCGTGTCGTTTGACTTTGAAATTAATTCTAAGTAGTGGCCCTGGCAGTGGCCGGGGTTGTAAATTGTAATCCCACATGCATCCTTTGACATTAATTAATTAATTATTTTATGGCAAAAATCTCGGTCGTTGTTTGTTTCAGCATGAGATCGAATATGAGATCGAGTTGGTCAAGTTGGACCAAATGAATCGACGATTCGATCTGGGCTAAGAAACAAAGGAACAGTGTACTAGATCTGATCATCTCACTACCAAATTAACTAAATACAATCCAGCAAGGGAAAGAGCAAGTCATGAATTAATTAATTATGCACTTAATTGATTAAGAGCGAGTCTTCTGTAGCGATTTCTTTAAATGTCTCCATGGAGCAAGTCATGACTTGATTGCTTTAATTTGTATGGAATGGACCGGAAATACACTCGATCTCGATCCATGCATGTAAGGCCATGAGCATTGCATTGCAGTAGCTTCCATGTGGAAATTAATGAGAGGAACCAATACAGTGATCATGCATACCATATTGAACAAGGTAGTGTTCTAATTTTGCCCCCGCGGGCGCGCCCTGCCCGTGCCCTGCCCGTGCCCGTCCTGCCCGCGCCCGCGCCGCGGGCACGCGGGCGCGGGCGTTAAACGGGCCGGGCACGATTTTTTGGAACCCCGCCCGTGATTGCCCGGCCCCCTGTGCCCGTTGCCCGTGCCCGCGCCGCCCGTGCCCGCGCCCTTTTTTTTTTTTTTTTTTTCCGAAAATTCAAATTTTTTGAATTTGAATTCCCCCCCCCCCCCCCCCCCTCCTTCTCCCCCCAACCGGACCCCCACTGCCCCACCTCTCAATTTTTTTTTTTTTTTGAAATTCATATTTTAATCCCTTCAAAAAAAATTCTATAAATATACACCCATTCCTCTCAATATTTTCACATCTCTCTCAATATTTTCATCTCTCATTCTCTCAATCTCAATCTCAATATTTTTATTATTCTCCAATTTTAATTTTATTGTTAAAAAAAATATAGTTGTTTAACAAATACGCAAACGCAAACACGGAAACGGAATTACGAAGTTATTCTCGAAGATTTTCCCGCGAAATTAAAAAGGTAACATTAATTTTTGTTAGATTACATTTTGTTAGATTAAATTTTGCTAGATTAAATTTTGTTAGTTTGAAATATTGAATGTTAGATTTATTTTTGTAGAGTAATTTAAAAATTAAATTTGATGTTAGATTTTTTTTTGTAGATAAATTTAGAATTTAAATTGAATGTTAGATTTATTGAATGTTAAGTAATTAGATTTGTTAAATTTGTTAAGTAGTTATATTTGAGGTTAGATTTATTTTTTGGAAATGTAAAGTAATTAGATTTATTTTAGAATACGTTAGATTTTATTTTTAAATTCGGATTTATTTTTAATAGGTTAAAAAAATATGTTAGATTTATTTTTTGAAAATGTGAAGTAGTTAGATTTATTTTAGAATATGTTAGATTTTATTTTGAAATTCGGATTTATTTTTAATAGGTTAAAAAAATAGGTTAGATTTGTTTTTTTGGAAATGTGAAGTAATTAGATTTATTTTAGAATATGTTAGATTTTATTTTGAAATTCGGATTTATTTTTAATAGGTTCAAAAAAATATGTTAGATTTATTTTTAAAAATTCCGTTTGCGTGTTTGCGTTTGCGTTTGCGTATTTGTTTTTAATAAGTTAATAAAAGGGTTTAGATTTATTTTTTTGAATATGTGAAGTAATTAGATTTGTTTTGAATAGGTTAGATTTTTTTTTTAATTTCGGATTTATTTTTAATAGGTTAATAAAAGGGTTTAGATTTATTTTTTTGAATATATGAAGTAATTAGATTTGTTTTGAATATGTTAGATTTTATTTTTAAAAATTCGGATTTATTTTTAATAGGTTAATAGAAGGGTTTAGATTTATTTTTTTGAATATGTGAAGTAATTAGATTTGTTTTGAATAGGTTAGATTTTTTTTTTAATTTCGGATTTATTTTTAATAGGTTAATAAAAGATGTTAGATTTATTTTTTTGAATATGTGAAGATGTTAGACCCTCCGCGCACTCCCCCTAGAGCACCGCTCAATGATCATCCCGAGCGAATCTGTCGCTTGTGCGTCAAGCCAGGCTTAAAGAAGTACATGATACAGTGTAGCCGCTGCAGGTACCACTTTCATCCTGAATGTATGGATACCAAACCTAGAGCCGAAGGCCAGCCCCCGGCGTGGACCCTTTGGAAGTGCCCGATCCACGATGGTCACCTCGAGCTAGTACACAGTGTAACGATCTGCGACCCATCCCTCCACCGCTAGTACACAGTTACCTTGTTTTATTTCATAAGTATTATTAATGTTAAAATCAATATATATTTTTTTCAATTTGCTTTGCACAATATCAACAATTTTTCAATTTAATTTTATTCCTTAAAATTGGAAGCCGCCATCAACATAAAAAAAATTAATAACAGAGATAGAATGACCATTTTTATGAAATATCAATGACACTCAAATTGGAATATTGCCGAAATTTTTATTAACAACATTAATATCAATCAAAAAAGTTTAATATGGAGATCATATTTAAAAAGTTTATAAAATTTGGTCTCCAAGAACACTTTAATATGGAGATCATATTGAGCAGTTCAGATCGAATGTTTAAATATTTAAAACGAAGATTAAGATAAAGGATGTGATGTTTTAATCCTACTTGAGTATACCATTTGAACATAAAAAAAGTTTGATTTAAATTACTAGCACATCACATGATATGTTGTCATTAGTATCTTAGAATAATTCTATTTTATTGATGAAAGGCATGATAATATTTCTTTTACTGAATTCTTGGAAAATCATATTTAATAAAAGCAGTTCTAATATGGTGTTTTTTTTTTTTTTTTAATAAAGTTGAGATCAAACCATTCAAATATTTTTAATATCCACTAGAGATCTCCAATTAAGTTTTGAACCTTCGACTTTAATATGGAGTTTTATAAAACTTCTTATATTTTCTTATTTTAAACTAATTGTTTTGAATATGTTAGATTTTTTTAAAGTAATTGAATATGTTAGATTTTTTTAAAGTAATTAGATTTGAATTTTTAAAGTAATTGATTTAACATATTCAAATTATTTTTTTTTCTTTTTTTTCTGTTTTTTTTCTGTTTTTTTTCTGTTTTTTTTTTCTGTTTTTTTTTCGGTTTTTTTTTCTGTTTTTTTTTTGTTTTTTTTTCTGTTTTTTTTCTTTGAAAACCAATAAATTATAAATCCAAATTCATGCTAATTTAAATTCATTTGACATATTATTTTTAAAGTAATTGATTTAAGAAATTTTTAATTTATATTTTATTATAAAAAAAACAGAAAAAAAAAAACAGAAAAAAACAGAAAAAAAAAAAAAAATTTTGCCCGGCCCTGCCCGCGGTGTCCGGCCCGTCCTGCCCGCGCGCCCGCGGCGGGCACGGGCATTAAACGGGCAGGGCAGATTTTTTGAAAAAAATGCCCGCGGTGCCCGCGCCTGTGTGCCCGTGACGCCCGTGCCCGCATCCGCCCGTGCCAGCGCCTGCCCGTGCCCTGCCCTGCCCGGCCCTGCCCGTTTGTAATACACTAGAACAAGGTACGTAGGTTAGGTTACCATGCTAGTTCCCCTTATCAGGCAATTGGACATAATATAGAACCATCAGTCCAACTCCAACATGAGAAGTCAGCCAGGGTTGACAAGGGCGGCAGCCTGCAATGCGGATGCTGGTTTGATCTCCTTAATTATTACTAGCTATAGACAGCACTGCACCGGGCCTTCCAACTTCCAAATGTGCCAAATCAGTTGCAAGAATTTAAGGAGCCGATTTGCTGATCATTTACACTGTCCCATATGTAATACAGAGTTTCACCAAATGTCATCGCTAAAACTAGAGGCGGATTTAATAAGCTGGGGGAGTGAAATTGTTTGATCTCTAGATAAAACATAATTATTTGGTCTCTCTGATTCTCCAACAAAGAATTAGTGGGGGAGTGAAAGAGGCTTGGTAGAAAGGGAAGGGAAGTTCACCTGAAAAACGCTCAGTCGCTCATTCATTCCAAAGTTCCAAAAGCTAAAGTTAAACATTTTTATCGACAACATGGAAATTTGAGTTTGAATCCAGACATACTCGAAAGTGTTCGCCCCAATTCATGGCCCAACAAGCTATGTTAATTGGGTTCCGGGCTTCCAGTCCTCGGCCCACGAAGAGTTGCACAGGGAAAAACCGACGTCGTCGTGTCCACGCGTCAGTTTCCTATTGCCTTTTGTGAAATTAGTATATTGTAGTAGAACTCGTTGCTAAGCCTAAGAGTAGATATCTGAACAGAAGAATCAATATTTTACCATATTAAAATAACAAACAAAAGAAACGAAAATCCCACTTGGAGAAAGCGGTTCTCTGAGAACTCAAAAACCTAAAGAACAAGGGGACGAGAAAGGACTCAGCAAGAGATCACCATTCCCCGTTCATCTCTGAAGGAGGTACCTTTTGGATTTGCATTTTTGTAAAGTGTGTGCGTGTTTAGTTAGCTGGATTTTTCTGGCGTTTTTCTTGTTTATGTAGTTCAGTTCTGTCCTACTAGACTTCTTCAGTTGAAATCACTGTTAATCTGGTATTTACTGGTTGCAATTTCATTGAATATACAGGTTGTGAAACAAGTATTACTGTTTTCTTTATCTAATCAGTATGGAGGCTAAAACTGGGTAAGTCTGATTCCCAACTTCTTCTTACATTACTTGAGTTGAATGTGATTACATATTGGACTTCTGAAAATATTGTATTTTTTTTTTTAAATTCAGCAATGAATCAAAGAAAAGGAAGGCAATGGTAATGGATGCAGAGCCTAGAGTTGAAGCCACACTGAAGCAAAGTGGACCTCTTTTTCTTGATCAGTACAGTCCTTTGTCAGGTCAAAAGGATGCAGAAGGTTTTAAGATTCCATTATTTATTTCAGCCCTAGAGTTAATTAACCCCTTGGTGGGTTTGTAATGCTCAGTTACCACAAATGTTGAAATTTTGATTGGCATGTAAAACATATACCAGTAAATGTCGGCACTGCCAATCTGATTGTTCCGGTATGATTTTTGGAAGGTGCCGTGAGGCCAATAAGTGATGTCTAATTAATGAGTTTGATTGATAAGAACGTGATTGTTTGTTAAATTCATAAATTAAGATCAAAATAATCATTATTTGATTCTGCAGAGTCTGATATTTTGCTCCTCATAAAGCCTTAACTGCTCTATGTCCACAATCCTGTATAAAAGAAGCTCGCAAAAAGAAATCTGACCTGTTTAAGATGGGTACCATCCCTGCAAATTTCATTGGTTCTGACAGAAACCCAGCACATACTACTATTTGACCTTACTGTAACGTAGATGTTGCATTTAATCTTGTTTACGTTTTGCAGATGGCAAAGGGGACCATCGAATGTCAAGCAGCTCTCCTCAATCAAATGGAACCCACATAGCACAAGGTGAGCCCTTTGTTCATCGTGATTTTTTTATCCATTCAGCCTGCTATGCAAAATGTAATGGCTCCAGTCTTAATACCTTTCCCATTTCCCTTAGTTCTGACAAGCTGCCAGGTCCCTTGAGTCTTCTCATATATTACTGCAGATGCTGGCCGTTAGGTACCAGGTGGGCTCACCTAAAGTACCAATTAAAAAAACAAAGCTTATGCCCTACTATTACAAATTTTAATCTATTACTCTTTCTACTTGGTAGTGTATATATTACAAAATTTCCCTTTGCCATTGGCTTAATCTTTTTGAGCAATTCCAAAAGTTCATTAAAAGAATTATCAGAAGTATAGTAATGTACACATTAGGAGTGAATATGTCAGTACTCAGTTCACTACATACATAATTGGACTCATGGATACAGAGGCTAGCATGATGGTTCACCAAGCTGAAGTAAAACTTAAGGAAACAACAATGAGGGCCTTCAGGCTCGAGGGAAAGCTAATGGAGGCTGATGGGAGGGTCCATGAAGCTGAAAAAAAGTTTAAAGTGGCTGAAGCTAGTGTTCAAAAAGCTGAGGCTAGGGTGAAAGAAATGGAGATAATGTTAACAACGAGTCATGTGAGGGCCCAAAGAGGTGAGGCAAAGTTGAAGGAGACCGAGTCAAAGTTGAGTGAGGCTGCTGCAAGGTTAAATGAAATCCAGGTCAAGTTAACTGAGTCTGAGTCGAGGGCCCGTGAAGCTGAGCAAAAGCTGGTGCAGGCTGAGGCTGCGGCAAAGGCCAAAAACGCGGAGGTGAGTTTGGAGGAAATTGAGGTGGAGTTGACAGCGGCAGATGCAACAGGCCTCAAATTAGAGGCTGAGCAAAAGTTGAGAGAGTTGAGTATGAGAGCAAACAGAGCGGAAGTGAAGTTAAAGGAAACTGCTGCAAGGGCCCTCAAAGTTGAGCAAAGGCTGATGGAGGCAGATAAAAAAGTTCAGAACTCTGAGGCCAAGCTTAAGCTGGCTGAAGCTAGGGCCCAAGGGTTTGAGTTATGGCTAAACAATACTAAAGCAGAGTTGATGGGAACTGCTGTGAGGGCCCACAGAGCTGAGGCTACACTGATGAGAACTGTAGCAAACTTGGTACAGACTGAGGCGAGGGCCCACAATGCTGAGTTGAGGCTCAAGGAAACTGAGGAAAAGTTGGTACAAACCGATACAAGAGCCCACAGAGCTGAGTCAAAACTTGAGGAAACTGAGGAAAAACTTGTAGAGGCTGATGCGAGAGCCCAGAGAATTGAGTTGAGGCTAAAGGAAACAGAATCAAAGTTAATGAAGGTTGATGCAAGGGCCCAGATGACTGAGATAACAATACAGGAAGCTGAGGTAAATTTGACCAGGGCTGAGAAAAAGACGCAAGAAACTGACTTGAGGCTAAAGGAAGCTGAGATGAGAAGCCTCAATACCGGAGAGAAGTCAGAGATTAATGTGTCAACTCTGAATGCTGAGATGGAAACTGAGGTAAATTTGACTGGGGCTGAGACAAAGACACCAAAAACAGAGTTGGTGCAAAAGAAAGCTGAGATGAGGGCCTGCAGTGCCAGAGAGAAGTTGTCAGAGATTAATGTGTCTACTCAGAATGCTGAGGTAAATTTGACTGGGGCTGAGACAAAGACACAAAAATCTATGAGAACCTGCAGTGCTGGAGAGTGTAATTGAACAAATGGCCCAGGGAGCTGAGGTGGAGGTGGTTGTAATCTGAGAATAAGGCTCGTGCATTCGAGGATAAAATAAAATAGGCTGAGAAAAAGCTGGTGTGAGCTGAAGGTAGGGCCCATGGATCAGAGGCTCTTGCCAACAAAGCTATAGCAAGTCTCAATGAGGAAACAGCTAAGGCTGTAGAGTGTTCAAGTCTTCTAAAGAGCATGAGAATGCATTGGCTGAATTTTCAAAGAAATGAAGGGTATGAGAGGGTACCTTCAGGACTGGCACATCAGTAGCAAAAGACACGGAGAACAAACTCAGGTCATCTTGGCAGTATCAGCATACCTTGGCTGGGTTTGCTATGCTGCCAAATGTGGAAACCATCATGACAGATTGACAGTTAGAGAGCTGCTCCAGTTCCGGCATGCTAGTGGTTGAGCACTTAGGTGTTCCTATTTGTTTTTGGTCATAATAGGTCTTTTGGAAGTGAGCAGTGCTCTTAGCGGACTCTTGATGTGGCTGGATAGATGTTATCACCTTCTTTTTTCATTTTTTTGTTTGTTTTTGTTTTTGTTTTTTTATTCTTTACTAGTGAAAATGCTGGGTTATGTGCCCTTGCTATATGAATAAAAAAGGATAAAGAGATTGCATGTTGTACCTTTCATTTATTTGTAGCAAGTTTTGTGTATCACTGGATTAATAGTGAACTCTTTTCGGAGATTGCTTTTTCAATGACTTGCTCAAATTGGAAAGTGGAGAAGATGTTTATGACAGTGGGACCTAGAGAAGGAAATTTGTCACGGCGTGACTAGTCATGTCACATCACGTTAACGTCACGTCACGTGTGTCGATTACGTGACGTGATCATTCGCATGACGTGATCACATTCCAGTGAAAATATACGTCACGTCACGTCACGTGAACCAGTCACGTCACGTCACAGTATAAAACATAGAGTATCTAATTTTTTTTATATGTATAGAGTATTCAGATTTTTATTTTAGTGTAAGTTCAGTGATATTGGTACTCATGTAGTACTGATTTTGATTTTCTTTAGTTTAGTCTAATTAATATTTGTAATTTGAATCTTTAAAGTAATATCAGATGCAACGTTTTTGAAAAAAAATATTTACAACATTATTTACTTATATAAGAATTTTTTATATTTTTTTTTTCTAAATTTTCAACAATTTAAATTAAAATATAAAAAAATTGACATGACTAATTTACGTCATGACACGTCACGTCACGTGTGATCACGTCACTTATGGTCACGGCGTGACTACGCGTGACGTGACCATCCACCACCATTTTGGTCACGTCACGTGAAAAAAAAAGTTGATCACGTCACGTTACGTCACGTGACCAAATCACGGCGTGTTTGTCACGTCACGTCACGGCGTGTCACGTATTTCCTTCTGGGACCCATTAATTTGTTACACGATATTTAACTTTTCAAATAATTTCAGCTTAATTGGACTCACCAAAAGTCCAAACTTGTTTTCTAGATCAAAGTATCACACTTATTACTTCTCTTTTGTACTTTCTCTATCTTTGAACTGGAGCAAGAAGTGTAAGCTTCTTGATATTTTAGCAGTTCCATTCCGGGTTCACTATTTTCTGTTCTTTTTGGTCACCAAACATTACATGGGATTATTAATTAAACCTTGTTTGCATTTTATTTGCTTCTTAATTGTTATTTTATTTTATCATATATGTAACATTATTTGTTGTGTAATATATTGGAATTTACAATTTAACTCTATAAATTCTGTAATTTATTTTTATTTTTTTGTATGTTTTTATTGTGTTATAAAAGTGGGTCATATGAATATACGAATATAGTATTATACTCGATAAGTTATTGAGTTTGAACCCGATTAGTGTCTTACGCTTAATGGAAATTCTGAATCAACTGCCCCTGCTCAAAGGTTGAGAATTCAAGCCCCTCTCATTACTTCGCGGCCTATGCAAAGTTTTAAAAAATAAAAAGGCATTTTATACATGATCCAAACAAGCTTAATAAAGAAAAGAGAACAACTGAAAAGGCGGGCTGATCTTGATTTTAGACGCAAGTTATGCTAAAGAAGCAAAACTTGCGTATGATGACATGCAAGTTATGCTCACTCCTTAACAAAAATTTTGATGACATGCAAAATTTATGAGGCATGGAAACTTAAGCTAAGCTTTCTATTAAATGAATCAATGCCACTCTAACGCTAATAAACATTCCTTGTACATTTTCAATGCGCATGATGGTCAATTTTATTTTGGATTAGGACCTAAATATTATTATTTGCACTGTACTTGAAGAAAAAAATTGTAATTTTCTAATTAAGATATTAGAGCAAGTCAAAAACAGCCAAGAATTTCTTAAAGTTAGTAATATTTTTATAGACATTGTTTTGCCTAACGGCACCTTAAGAGAAAGTAATTTAAAATTTATATAGATCTTCTAGTTTCAAATAAAATTCACCGATTGAAAAAACTAATTCCCATACTATTTTATCTGCTTTGGATATGGAGAGACAATATCTGATGCCGTATAAATCCATACAGTTGGGGTCACCACAGAAACATATTTCAGTTATTTCGGTAAAACCATGTTCAGTTTGAAGCCGGTGCTTAATGGTCAGAGAAATGTGACCTATAGCAGCCACTTTGAAGGCAATCAGATCAGTCGGAGCAGAGATTGTTTCTGTTGTAGCTTTAAGTTGAAGGTTTCCCATTAGAAGACAGGAGTCCTCAATTGAAGGTTTTTTTTATTACAAAATCAACAAGTGTTGGTACTTGATATCCGGGGCATCCAATATTCTTTTTTTGTATTATTTCTGATGTATTCAATAACATTTGATGGTGAAATTTGGAGCAAAAAGGAAAGGAAAAGAATAGCATTGTTATAAAATTGCTCGGAGAACTCAATTCTTATTTCCTATTTGTTTTTTTCTCAATGAATTCAAGTATACGTAATAAGAGATCGAAAAGTTGAAATTATATAGGAATTTTTCAATAGTTAGTAATTTAGTATTGAAATTGTTATAGTATGAGCAAAGAGGAACAAACTGATGCAGGTATTTCTTTAACATATTTGAAAAATAGTGTGTGAAATTATTAACCTTTAGTAGGAGATTGGTAGAATTGGAAGAGGTGATATCAACATGGAACAAGTTCCATAAGCATAGTGCGGAGATGTGAGGAGGAGAGATGGATCTCAGGAGGAAGAGAGGAAGAGAACATTAAAAAAATAATGAATATGTCCATTAAATTAGAGGGTATATTAATCAATTTAATTTTTAAAATAATTAAATAAAATATTAAATAGTTAAAAGGGAATAGAAGAAATAAAATAAAATTTATATAGAGATATTAGATATTTTGATGTTTTGATGAGAAAATCAACTATTTTAAAATTTTAGATGACACACTGGAAATTTTATTTTTTTGAATAATACCAAAAAAAAAAAAAATCAGTAAGAAAAAGGACAAGACTCGGACTTGTCACTGTTTCATTTTGACCGTGATCATGGACGTAAGATCACGACAAAACTACACAAGCCTGTTTGACCAGTGACCTGAGGTGCAATATAAATAAACTCAATCCAATGTCTCTAGCTCTCTATAATAAATAGAGTGTTTGTTTCGATACTGTGTAAAAGAACAAGTCCGAATTCCCGAATTTCATACACACCAGCTTACAGTTACGGCCTTACGGGCGTATGGGTGTGTATCCTCTGAGATATCTCAATTTATGCGTGACCGACGGGTCCAGTACCTATTCGGGAGGAACGTAGGGGCAGTATTATTTGAGCTTTGAGATTCGTGCAGAATGTATTTGAACGATTGAGATATTCCAAAAAAAACACGCAAAGTTTGAGATATCACAGAGGATGCAAATTCACAGGGGTATAGGCGAATACGTTATTGGCCGCTGGGACAATAGTACGCATCCTCTGCATTAACTCACCGTTAGATTTTATATCTAGACCGTCCGATAATGGTCAGATCCTTCAATATTCGTGCGTATATAAATCGGACAGTATGGATCTAAACTTAATGTTTGGGTTAACTCAGAGAATACGAATTCACACATTCCTCAGTCTACAAGAAACAGCACGACTATTCCAAATAAAATACGATAGTTCAAAATCTCTGTTTAAACCCAAAAGATGGTAGAACCGAGAGGTCGAGGAATCCTCGTAGGAAATACCCCTCTTCTACCCGCTACAGATCCATCCATGCTCTCTTACTCTTATATTATTAGGTATTTTTCTTAGTTTTTTGTGAAATGCATGCGTCTTTTCCTTTACTCAAGTGCTTTCTTTTCATTTTTTTTTTTTTTTTTTGGAACTATCATTCATGCGAACAATGTACTACAGTTTCTACAAGAACCGAAAAGATTGCAAGATTTTTAGGTCAAATGAATTAGAGAGCAAAAGGAAATGAAAATCAAATCGTGTAAATTTTTATTATCGTTTCTTTCATCTGATTAAATCTTTTTTTTTTATTTATTGATAAAAGTAAGGTCACAACCTCACCGATCTTTTTTAGATCAAGTGATTTTCTACTTAATTGGTGTTGCACTTGTATTAAGCTGATGCTTGCTTAGTGCTGTTACTGTCATGGCCCCAATTGGTGTTGCACTTGTATTAAGCTGACAATTTCTTGAGATAGTTGACTTTAGGAATTTCTTTCTTTTTCAATCAGCCATCAATTAAAGAAAAGGAAGGAAATGGAAGGAGAGGCGGATCCATCGGATGAGAAGGAAGCACAAGGAAAGGAGTCTATTAGATCAAGTTGAGCTCTTTAACCCAATTAGGGACCTTTGTTTTTTGTTCCCATGGTGTGCAACTGTGCATGTAGGACTTAGTTATTTACTGGCCGAGGGTTTAGTTTTGTTTTATGTCAGTAAATGCTGGTATCTCTGACGGTCGAGTAAGCACTGTTTTTTCATAATATGACAGAAATCAGTAATTGCTGAGTTTATGTGAACTGTAAGTTTATGTTAATTCAATCTCTAATTAAGACCATGATGCACCTACAACTCCTGCCTGTGATAGCCATGTGTATACTTAACTAGATAATAAAATATGAGAAAGAATACGCTGTGTGACAGGGACATGTCCAGTAACCTCTGTAATACAGGTTGCATTCTATGTAATGCTAACACCTTAATTTGCTTTTAATTTTTCAGCTGAGAGAAAGGTACTTGAACCTTTAAATGCATCTGCAGGCCCCACTTTGACTCCCTTAATGCCAATTCATGGAGAAAATGTGAAGCATGGGGCCAGAATGCATTCGACTCCAATAGAAAAACCCCAGGGATCCATGGTGAGTCCTGTTATATTTTGCCAGAAAAAACAGTATTCAGCATTTTCTGGTTTTTGCATGTAACTGGTATCATTTCTCATATTTACAATAGACATCCAACCATTTTAAAGATAATTAAATATAACACAGTATTGTAAGATTAGTGTAAGGAAATCCAAATCTTAAGTTCAACTAGGAGTAAAATTACGTTGATGGTCCTTAAAGCATTATTCCATTTCCCAATTTGGTTTCTGAAGTTTTAAAGATCCCCTTGTAATCCTTATAATTTCCAACTTGTATTAAGTTGGTATTGCCCATAACAGTCATTAAAAAGAGGTTTGAAACCCACTTCAATATCCAAGCCATGAGAATAAGCATGCTGCTACGGATGAAACATTTTTTCCTTACAAGATGTGTGATGAAATCTATGCTGACATCACTAAAGTGTTCACATCGTCTTTTATTGATGATGATGGCATTGGTTCTGATGCCAACATCTGTATCATTGATTTTTGGTGACATTAGCAGCAGCATTATCTTTATTGGTAATAGGGATGCTTCTACATCGTTTGCATTGCTGTGTTGGTTGCCATGTGATCTTATATCCTTCCACCATAATATTTTTTATCCACATCATTGTCCATAATATCAAGTCAGTGTGATGATATGTATTTCCTTATGCTGATGATATGTATTTCCTTATGCTTTTTGAATGGTATTAACGGTTGACCAATTTGGTATAAATTGGGGATTTGTGGTGATCAAGATGGGAAGTTTAGGTATAAAAATGGAATATATTGATGTTGTGACTCTTTATGGACCTGTTTGTGTAATAGTTGCTTGCATTTCAATAAAATATCGACAACATCCTTACTTTTAGTTGCGAGTACTGTAAAATGTGGCTGTAGTTGGTAGAAAACATTGGGTGGGATTATATTCTGTGAATTTTAAAATGTACACTTAGATTTAATCTGGGGAACATGCTGTGCGCTGCTACCATATGTAGGCTTTTATCATGATGGGTAAAGGATGGCTTGGTGTTGTTTCCTCAAAATTTGTTATTATGCCTCAATTTAACCCAATTTAGTAGTGGTAAATGACAATAATACCCTCAATCAATTAACTAAAATTTAGTTTAACTCAAATTCACCGGATCAAACTAGGAAAGCTTGATTTCTGTCCTACCATATCAATATAGAGAGCTTGTTGAGTTTAGATTGATAGAATCTGTTACCAACTTACCCTGATTAAGCCAAATCAATATGCAAAAGAGAGGGAGGTGAAGCTAAGTAATACTTAAGGAAAAAACTTCCATTATTTTTCTTACTTTGTCTAATTTATTTTACATCAAGTGCTCAAAGTGTGAATCAATATTGGAGGAGCTAAAGAAGATGAGTAATAGCGAGAAAGCTGTGAAGAAGAAGCTATCTGTTAAAATAAAGACAATCAGCATGCTGAGAAATATACTTGAAGAGGCTGAGAACAAGGCAAAAGATCTGACAAGCAGAGCCCTCTCAGCTGACTCAGCACTAAGGGCAAGTGAGGTGAGGGCCCAAGAAGTCGAGACAAAACTGGTAGAGACTGAAGCAAAGTTGGCAGAGGCTGATGCAAGGGCCCGCACTACCAAAATGCAGTTGTTAGATATTGATATCAGAGCCCAGAAATCTGAGGTGAAGGCATGTAAGTTTGAGGTAGAACTGGAGGGGGCCAAGGGGTCGATCCAGAAAGCTATGTCAGATCTGTCTAAGGCTGGGCAGAGGTCCCACAAACTTGAGGAAAAGCTGATGGAGGCAATGAAGAGGGCCAGCTCTGCGGAGGAAAAGTTAACAGAGATTGAGGCGAGGCCAAAGGAATCTCAGAGGATGGCTCGTGGTGTAAAGGTTGAAGGTGGTGCGGCCTGGTTGATGCAAGATGTAACCATGGGAAGGATGGTAAAACCTGAGATTAGGATAAAGGAGGAATTTGCTGAGACAAAGGTTGTGAAGCAGCACCTTCAAAACTAAGACAATCATGCCAAGGTTAAATTAGAAAATTCAACCTGACAAATGGCTGATCACAAAACATTTAACATAGTTGTAAACTTGTAGCTACTGTTAAGTTTGATGGGGTTAAAGTTTCTGATCAATTTACTTTTCCACTCTTACAGGGAAATATGTTTGCTTAATTTCTCCTTCTTCTTTTACCCTTCTTGATTTGGATTTAATATATCTACAAGCTTAATAAGTTCATATGAAATTGTATAAACACGCATCCTGATTTCACAATTTTGAAGCAGAAGCTTGCAAACCAAAAATAGGTTTTGTGTTGTGTTGTTCTATATATAGACGACTTGCTTAAGTATTATTTTATAATCAATTAAAGATTATTATATCCAAACTCCAAACTCACACAGACACACTCCCCCAGATTTCACAATTTTCAATATTTTTAAAATAGAATGTCAACGACAGGTATTAATTGATTCTAAAAGGTCTGAAGCCTGAAAAACATTTATGGCCCCATCTTTTAAACTCGCAAAGTTATCATTTTAGTATATATCAGAATTTGAATCCTTTGTCTCAATTTTAGTGAGAAATAAATATGGTTGCAACTATTTCAGCTGTTATTGGTAAAACACTATTTATCACAAAAATATAAAAAGCGATTCAAAATGTATCAAAACATTCCTCAGTTTAGATAGCATACATATACATGATGCCACATAGGCCTCAAATGCTCTATATTTAATTGCGTCATTGTCGGCCCATGAAATGAGATAATTAATAATGAAGTCAAATTCCACTGCTATGCTATGTACGCCAAAAGGTACTCTCTAATAACTAAAATTTCTATAGAGATATGTCAAATTCAATCATCTACATGACTACAACTCAACATTGCAAGTGGTAGTCCCAATAAATCGGGATCAAAATTATGAAAGAAAAGAAAATATTATTGCTTGATACACATAGCTGCAAGCTGCAACAACAAAAGTAGACAAAATCACTCTAAAATCCCACAAATATTAACTTTACATCCACATGCATGATCATTCCTGACAAGTAGATCATTGTCTTACACTAAGCAATCCTCTGAAGATATATATGAGGACTAATACGTACAGACACAAAAAGTATATATGTGTATAAAAGAAACAAAAAAAAACATGCGCTTGACCGTAAGAATAAAAAGAAACGGCCATTTGGACCAAGTTTCTTTTACATTTATCAATTAAAATGCATTGATATCAGATATGGTACTTTAAAGTAGGCATAAACCAACTAATTCTAATGTGGTTTTTCCGATTGAAAGGGGTATAGATAAGTTTTGTTTCACCTTTCTCTATGTCATACATATTGATCACATGAGTGGGACCTAAACAAAATGTTGGTATCTCATTTATGAAATAGATGCAGTTTCCTTTGAAACCAGAAAAATCACTTGCACTGAGAGAAAAAGCACGACCTTCACCACAAGGATTTTGAAAGAACAACATTCGGTCTCCAATGGTGCTAAGCTTGATCCAACGAGGATTCTCTTTTCCATTGCCAAATTCGAGATGGTGAATGTAAAATTTGTAATTCGTCTCCTCATAGGATTGATGATAAGAAACAGTCAAAATCTCACTACAAGACTCGACAAAGTAAGGACCCCCAAAGAACATCTTTGAATTTTTCTCATATTCTGGTGGTGGTATGATATAGAGCTCTCTATGGTTATTATAATCCAAAACTTTTGTAACACCAGTTTGAATGTTAATCCTAAAAAGCAAACCCTTCAAATAGTGACAACTGAATCGACACTCGAGTACTCCAGGTCCAATGATGTTCCACTTGTCATCACCGGGTTTAAAACAAACTGATATTTCATTCTCAGAGACATACATATAGTCATCAATTTGAAATATTGGAGGATTAAACCAAGAAAAATTGATTAAAAACAAACATGGATCACAATAATGTAGAAAAGGGAGATGAACCTCTTTATTGTTAAGGGGATTCAGAAGAGAGAAGCCACGATCATTACCAATTTGGCTAGTGAGCATGTAAGAACCGGCAGGTTTAAAGAACCTCCGACTAGAGGAACCGCGAGCACAGATGGTGTGTACTTTGTTGAAAGCGATGGAGTAGAACTGCAGATCGGTCCCCTTGTTGACTCCGACGATCCAAGGGAATTGTGGTGGGAGGTCAGATATGGAGGAAGAGAAACGCCAAGGCTTGCAAACTGCTCGAGATCGGATGAAATCACACATGTCAGGAAGATTTTTCATAATGAGCAGGAAAAGTTCCGACGGAAGATCCGCCCAATTTCTTTCCATTTCAATTGTCTTCTTCATATTATGGCATCTTCAGGTGGAACTGAAAAGACTGAGAGAGCGAGGTATATTTTTGTTTTGCCAAAGTTTTGTTTTGTAAATTGGTAATTAATTTGGTATTAATGATATGCAAATGCAATTAGTATAGCTTAGCATATTTTGGCCTTTAAATAACACATATTATTCTTTCTAATAGGAGATTATAAAAAGAATTAAATCCAAACTAAAGTTAAAGTCGGGTTTTCCAAATATGGACAATTTTAAATAGTCCGAATTATAAATTTAGAAAACAGAGGTAATTTAAGCAAAAAAAAAAAAATCTAATAAAAGCTACTTACAATTTAGACATATTTACGTAGATTTCATAATATTTTTCTCGTTAAAATATATTTACCAAAAATATATAATTTAAATATATGAAATAATTAAGTAAATAGTGACAAGTGGACGCAATAAGTTTCCTGTGTAATGATAGACCCGGTTAACAACTTAACATACCCATTTGGTGTAACTTCCAATTTTTTTTAGAGGGCTCAAATGCCCCATTATTTTCATGCCTCAATCATATCTCATATCATTATCTTCGATTTTAAAGTTTAAACAGATAATTCGAACCACTCAACATGATATCCACATTGGAATGTGTTTGAAGACCATTATATTTTTTTGGAATTTTTTTGTTATTTTTAAGATAAGTACAAAATCAATGTTTTTAGATGGTCCAAAATTTTCTGAAAAATAATGACTTTGTACTTATCTTAAAAATAGTAAAAAAAAAAAATCAAAAATATATAAAGTTTGGTCTCCAAGCATATTTTAATGTGGATATCATGTTAAGCAGTTCAAATTGTCTGTTTGAACTTTGAAATCGGAGATAATGATGTAGAATATGATTGGGGCATAAAAACAATGAGGCATTTGAGCCCTCCTCATTTTTTTTTGTTATTGTTGATGTACTTAATTTTAAAGTAACTACTGTTAAGTTTGATGGGGTTAAAGTTTCTGATAAATTTACTTTTCCACTCTTACAGGGAAATATGTTTGCTTAATTTCTCCTTCTTCTTTTACCCTTCTTGATTTGGATTTAATATATCTACAAGCTTCATAAGGTCATATGAAACTGTATAAACACGCATCCTGATTTCACAATTTAGAAGCAGAAGCTTGCAAACCAAAAGTAGGTTGTGTTGTTCTATTTCTATATATAGACGACTTGCTTAAGTATTATTTTATAATCAATTAAAGATTAGTATATCCAAACTCACACAGACTCCCCCCCAGATTCGCACGTTCGTTTGCGATTAGTGATCCAAAACCCAAGTTTGAGGGTGCAACGGAATACCGGGAACAGGTTTTTCTAAAAACATGGGCCGAGTTCCAGCCCAGAAAAAGTTCCATTGATGTTCCATGGATCGTCAGATTTGTTTTAGTAATATATGAGCCTTTCCAAAATAGGAAACTAGGAAATCTTTGCAATATATGAGCCTTTCAAAAATAATAAGAAACATATATACAGCATGTAAAATTTGTGAGGCATGCAAAATATATGATGATAAAATAAATTAAACTCTTACAGAATCAATCACAAAATTTATGATGACATGCAAAATTTATGAGGCATGGAAAACAAATGCGTGATTTCTTTCTTAAGCTAAGCTTTCTATTAATTGAACAGTCCTTGACAATGAATGGAAAACAATGCTCACTCTAATGCTAATAAACATTACTTAGACATTTTCAATGCGCATGATGGTCAATTTTATTTTGGATTAGGACCTATATATTATTACTTGTACTGTATTTGAAGAAAGAAATTGCAATTTTCTAATTAAGATATTAGAGCAAATCAAAAACAGCCAAGAATTTCTTAAAGTTAGTAATATTTTTATAAACATTGTTGTGCCTGACGGCACCTAAAGAGAGTGAATATGTAGCCTTTTAAATTTTTAACCTTAAGTAATTTAAAATTTACATATATCTTCTAGTTCCAAATAAGATTCACCGAGTGAAAAAATGAATTCTCATACTGTTTTATCTACCTTGGATTTGGGGAGACAATATTTGATGTCATATAAATCCATATAGTCGGGATCACTGCAGAAACATATTTCAGTCATTTTTGGTAAAATCATGTTTAGTTTGAAGTTGGTGCTTAATGATCAGAGAAATGTGGCTTATAGCAGACACTTTGGAGGCAATCAGATCGGTTAGAGGTAGCCAGTTCTCTTGTGTGAAGCCAAATCAATAGTGAGCAACCACTAATCAGCAACGCCTCGCCTAACAACCTCGATGACCCCAACGCCTATTACACCAAGAAGACTTTGCTTGGCAGTTCATGAAAAATCTTTGTTGATATTTATAGCTAATTTATTTTCCTACTTGACACTTTAATTATCTGAAACCCACTTTATTTATGTTCATTCTAGTCAGTTACACTAATTATCTTAAACCCACCTTACCTGAAACACTAATTATCTAGAAAATCAACTTCTTTATTTCTTAACAAGCCCTCACACCAGTACAAAACTTAAATTGCCGCAATTACTAGAGCAACATTATCATATATCTTGACTAGATTAGTGTCATACAAAATTGATGATCTATCCAATGCCTCCATTGTGTTTGGCAGCAAATGTGAAAGCCTCTACAAGATCTACAATCCTACGAAACATCTTCACACAATCTTCTAAGCTACCTAAATTATAATTTTACATATACTTCTTTCCACATCGAGAAATTAATTGTTATTTGTTCTTAATTAATAAAAAAATATTTTGTACCTAAATAGCTTTTATATCAGTTGTAAGAGTGATGCTTAGAAACTCTACTATCTCGGCTAAGTCTAAAGATATTTAGACGATATTGAAATGACATGCATTTTAAGAAAAAGGTAATATAAAAATAAACAAAACTAAAATTTACGTTGCATTATGTTATTTTCTTCGTCTCGATCTAGTACATCCCGTTGCCAATTTTGCTGTGTGAATGGAGATCTGTCTCCTAGCAGCCTATAGAAGCACAAACATCACCAAATTTGTCTATTTTTTTTTTTTTAAATAAAGTTGAATATGAGGAAGCTGAGAGTAAATGTATTTTTGAGTGTTTGACACTCAGTCAGAAATTGGTTTAATTTCAAAAATAAAACACTTATGGTTGGTAGCTGAAGTGATACATCTGAAACCTAGAACCGCTACATCATATTTAATACCAACTTCAATATTCTAAATATTTTGAATTCACATGAAGCGATACAATATAATTCCATAACTGACAGAGAAAAGAGAAATTAAGATAAATTAAGACCTGAAGAAGAACCACTCAAGAAGTGTGTAAATAAAAGAGATTGAGCAGGAGATCACACCCTAATGGTTCCAAGCATAGGAGTTTTTTTATCCGGTTTCTTTATATATGAATGAAACTGGCGGGATATGATATCTCATTATTATAAAAAATAACTATTATATTGTAGATTAGTCTAAATGATTGAATTAAAATAACTCGTCCAATAAATTTGAATTTTTTTTTTATCTCACTCAAATTTTATAATAAAAAAAAAAAAAATCAAATGTCAGTGTCATAGCACAAAATAATTTTATACAGAATAAACTGTAATCTTAAAAATTCGAGATAAGTAATCCAAAATTACATAATATCTAAACAATTTTATGTATTTCGGACCGGATTAATTTGAATTCAGATTAGACGATTCGGACCTAAACTCAAAATTTGAATCATTTCAGAGGATCCGGACTCGTGAAATAATTTCACCAGATATCCATGAACTGTCTATGGAACGGTTTCGCCTGATGATAATAAAAAAAAAAAAATCATGATTGTTGATGTTTAAATTACACATAATTTGTACGAAACATTTTGTGTGAGCGTATAAAAATATTATAATTTGGTTTCTTTTATGACCATTAAAAGGTTCTAAAACTCAAAAGCTATTTTATTTGCATAATTTTGTCGCTTTGATTTCTTTCATGCTCTAGTAGACTAGTACCCAATCATGAAAATAAATAAAAAAGATACTAGCTAGATTATACAATTAAATGTAAGATACGGATCCTATAAAACAGTTTGATTTCTCAAGTTAGTTTATAATCTGCTATATCATTATTACTTTATTAGCTTTTATACATAATGTGAAGCAAAGCCGGACCAAAAGATTCGGAAACAAAAGCAAAAAGGAATGCACGCCAGTGCCAGTGCCAGTGGGTATGGTAACTCGGTACACCTTGTGCGAATCCATATATATGACTCAGAGGATCCTCCTCAACTCTCCAACATTTAGATTTTAGACCGGTGAGAAACTGTGACCAGTAGCTGAACCATCAATGCGGACAGGATGGGATATGCAACTTATAGCCGCTTGATCTAAATCCAACGGACTATAACTTATGCTGCTAGTCGGTTGCTGTTAGGGCTATAATTATATGAACGAGCTTGACCTGGCAACAAACCCTCGCTAACAATAAAAGTCAAACCAATTCCAAACAATTTTTGCCTTCTTAATTCTTTTCTTCCCCAACTTATCCGCTTGTGTTCTAAAATATTCAGATCAACCCACAATATATAAAGTATTAAATTCAAGCAGCTCAATACCTTTACAGGATATTTGTATGATTTCTGTCAGTATTATGTCAGTATAGACTGACATAGAGAAGGAAACTTTAAATACTCTATACATACTAAAAAAATTAGATACTATATATTTCATACCGTGACGTGACGTATAATTTTTACTCGAATGCGGTCAAATCAAGCGATACGCGAATCACATCATGTAATTAACACACGTGACGTGACTGGTCACGTCATTACAAATTCCTTCTCTAGACTGACAAAGTATTACAATTTTGTATAATTTTATAATATAAACCTTTTTTAAATAATCACACTTTTTTTTTTCTTTTTCTTCTTCTAATTGTAGTTAAGAAATAGGCAAATAGCATCGATGCATAAACTTAACTTCTTTTTTTCTATATCAATCATTCTTTCGTTCATTAAACTGTAAATACCATGAATAGTTTTTCATTTAGAGTGATATTTCGAAGTCTTCAAAAATAGTTTATATTATTTAATACTCATAAAATATGGAATTAAAATAGCAAAGAAATAAATGCATTGAAATGATGATGATGATGATAATAGTAATATTGATCTAATTTTCATATAAAGTTGTTTTATAAAATGAGTATAAATTGTTTGTAATTACAGTTAAACTTAGGGTGTATTTTGCAAAGGACAGTTAGTTCGCTTCATCCCCAAGTCCAAGGAATTCGCATACTCTGAGATATCTTAAACTTTGCGTGAATTTTTGGAATATTTTAATCGTTCAAATACATTCTACACGAATCTCAAAGCTTAAATAATAGTGGTCCCCTACGGTTCCCCGAATAGGCACTGGACACGTCGGTCACGAAAAAATTGAGATATCTCAGAGGATACGCACCAAGTCCAAGGCCTTTTATCTCGACCCCAAATAAAACAAAACTCTCTCGTTTCCCATCTTTCTCCTTTCTTCAGAAGAGTAAAGAGTAAAGAGCAAAGAAGAAGAAGAAGAAGAAAATGACAAAACTTGTGATTCTCTCGCTGGTTCTTCTGGCTTCAAGCCTTCTCGCCTCCGCTGAATCTGTCGAGTACTGCAGTAAGTTCATCTCTCTCTAGATCTCTCTTGAAAGCTCTCTGATTTGTTTTGATTTGGTTGCAATTGAAATTGAAATTGAACAGGTCTTTGCCTTAGGATATTAAATTAAAATATTGCCAAGTCCTCTTCAAAGCTAATTTATTATTTGGTTTATAGCTGGAACTCTTTGGATGAAGTCAAATTGATTCTGTTCTTATTTAAGTCAATTATAAAATACCATGTTGTGATTTGTAATTTGGAGTAAAACCAGTCCTATGTCATATTCGAGCGATTTAAAAAATCAATAGATTTTAACCAATGGATATCTGTTAACAATTTTACTAAACTTTTCCCAACTTTCTTTGATCGTGGCCTGGATGAACTTCTCAGCCAATCCTTTTATTTATTTATTTTGGCACTACCTATTCAAAGCATACTTACAAGGTCCCGAATCAATATCAATATTATAACCGTATTATTTTTGTTTTTAACAGCTTTTTGAACGAATAAACGAATTAATTGGCTGTTAGCGAGTAGTTTGTCTGATACCTGTATTACTCGTGTATTTTATGAATTTTACGAGCAATACATGATTTGTACCTGTACTATCAACATAATTAACCAACTTTTTGTGTGCTTTCTGTAAGTATCAGTATTCTTAGTTTATTGTTTGCATTATAGAAAAGAACAAACTATTTTCATTTATATTGAATCACAAATTTTATACCTATCCAAATTATTCCTAATTTCTAAATTTGTTACTATGGTTCAAATAATTGCAATAATAGCCTGACACCCTTCGTTTTCCCAATTTAGTTGAGTTGGTCAAGTTAAAAGTAACAACAAATTATCTGGGAGGAACGTCCAATACTTCTGTTTTATATAAGAAGACCAACTCTGGTGTGTGAAGCTTAAATAATTGATGTTTGGGTGTGAAAATAAAAACTAAATATGTTCTCGGTGCCTTATGTGCTATTTTCAGCTTGTAAAACTATTGGTATCCTTGTGCATATGGTTCATAGTTTGCTTTTTGTTTTCTCATTTAAGTACTTTTGGAGGATGTTCAGAAGGAACATTCAACTTTTATGTACACTTTTTGAAATGTAAAGATAAAGAGTATTCGGTATAATTTGTCAAGGATCTCACCTGCTAAAACGATGTGACATGTTATGGCTTTCAATGCTGCCTTCTTTGGAACCGTGTTTTGTTGCCATGCATGCTTGAGGTTTAAGCTTCATTCATATCTCAAGTAGTCTCAAGCAATGTACCAACAAGAAATCAATATCAGATTTGGACAAATATGTAGTGACCAAAAAATATGACTAGTTCTTATAAGTTACATGCAGTATGGTAATCCATTGTGGATCTTAATAGCATGGTACAAATAATTGTTTAGTAGCAGGTTAGCATGCTTTTCTGACTCCCATGTATTTGTGCAATACTGCAGATAAAAAGGCGAATTATGCTGTTTCAGTCAGTTCAGTTGATATCATCCCAAATCCAGTCATACGCGGCCAGCCTGCTACCTTCAACATCTCAGCTTATACTGGTACGAAACATTTATAACAAAGTTATAAGCTTGCTTTTGCTAGCAGCTTGGTATTTGTGATGTTGGCACGCATTAGCTGGCATATAATGGCACAGATGCAGCATGTTGCTATTTTTTTTTCTTTGCTAGAAGTTGGGCAAAGCAAGATGTCTTGTCCCAGTGTGTTATGTGATTTTGCACCAGTTCCTATAGTACAATTTACTATGACAGCTATTGGACCCAGGTCACTAAAAGAAGTACTTAGAATCCTTGCTATTTGACTCGTACCTGTTGCTGTTGTCTGATTCAGATGCGGTTGCTAATAAAGGATGCATCTTTGCCACTTGCTTCTCCCATTTTTTACTGTAATAATTTTATTTCCTATTGCAGATGGGACCATAACAGGTGGGAAGCTGGTGATAGATGTCAATTACTTCTTCTTCCATGTGCATCAAGAGACTCATGACCTTTGTGAAGAGACTTCCTGCCCTGCCACCGGCAATTTTGCAATAGCCAGCTCGCAATCCTTGCCATCTTACACCCCTCCGGTAAGAATTGTTTGTCCAGTTAGGTGCATAGTAATACCAGTCTCATGAGATTGCTACTGGAACACAGTATTTCCGATACTCTGATTTCATCAGGGACATAATATCACTTCTATGTGCCATATTTTCATTTTCTTCTTGTATATGTCATATGATATAATTGTACTCCATATTATTTTATATTAGTTTGGCATATTTTCATTATTTTGTTCTTTCTACAGGGCTCATACACGATTACAATGACAATGCAAGATTCAGAGGGGAAGCAACTGACATGCATCACCTTTGGTTTCAGCATCGGACTCCTTGCTGATAGCTAGATATACAATCTTATGGCAGTATGATAGTTATACTGTTATTCCTTGTGTGTATGAGCTGTGGTTTTAAAATACACAGTGTGTAGAATATGTGTTGGGACGAGTTGAATTGCTATCGAATAATACTGATGTTTTTAAATTATGTTACCACCTTGAATCTATATATGCTGGAAACCTTTTTTATTTCCAAGTAATTAGTTCTGATCCTTGGTTAACTTTTTATTTTATTTGTTTAGGCTGCAATAGTGTGGGCATGTGTGTTTAGGCTGCAATTGGTTCTGGATCAATATTACTTCTGATGTTAGTCAAAATTATTTTAGGATAACCAAATATGGTAAAAAGTTGCAACTGCCTGACTATGAGCCAGTGCGGTACATCTTTGTACCAGCTAGAACTTGCAGTTTATTGACTTCATTATCTCATTTGATGTGTGCTCTAGTTGTGTTCAATTTGAACCATCTTAGCTTGCCTTTCGTCAACATATTGAACCTGCATTTATGCAACAAAATTTTCAATGCAACCGAATAAAAAGCACAATAAATTAGGAAAAGATGGTAAAAAAAGGTCCGTGTTTTAGCGGTAGATGACCAGCACTCAAGCTATTACATCTACTCCTTTTTTGTTGTTCAAGTCTTAGGTACCTTTGTCAAAGTTTTAATTTTTTATAATAAGAGGATATTCCTGCTAGCTAATTACACCTAACACTTATTATTAAGGGTAAAAGCTTAGCAAGGAAACACCATATACTGAAATTTGCTAGTAGGAATATTATTTTTCTTTCTATGTATGATAGAATATTATTATTTATTTTTTTAGCTGTTGCTTGTGTCATGGATTGCCTTGGACTATATTATGGCCTAAGTCAAGGACTAGAAGGATCCAGAACGAGATCTATATAAAGCAATTTGACCTTACTGGTACAGATATCAGCATTTGTTGAAATTAGCAGCACTGACTTATTCATCAAAGAATTCTTTGATACTTACTTTAAACTTTAAAGAGTAATAAAAACACTCTTTTGAAATTTGGAGAATGAAGGCCTTTGTTTCATGGCGCATGAATAAATTGTAAAGAGGTGCAAGCCCTTAATTTTCTTCCTGAATCATTAACGAAATCACTTAACCTACTTATCGTGATCGATAATGAGAAAATTAACCTCCATTAATTGCTATGCTAATGTTTTATATTTAGAAGTATCTATACATTTGTAGTATGTATAAATAGAGACTCATGTATGTGTATAAAAAGCATGAGAAAGCCACCAAGTCATGCAATTAAATTCTAGAAATCCTTTGTTAATAATTAATAATAAAAAATAAGTTATTAACTCCCTGATTGCATTTAAGTATATTACTTCCATAAACAACCCAGTTACTTCCAACAACCACCATGAAGAAAAATAGTATTGAAATAAAGCAAGCATGAAGCATGATGATGTATATGTACCAAATTATTTCATGCACTTAACGTACCAAACTCTAGTAGTTGTATCGTGTTGTTATAACGGGCGGACCGGGTCAAACCCGGCCGGTTCACGGGTTGGCCGGGCACGGGTTCGGCGGGTTCACGGATAGGGGTTCACGGGTCCGGACGGGTACAGATTCACGGGCGGTCCGGGTTCAACCCGGTCCAAGACGGGTCACGAGTTAGCCGGATTTATTTTCAAAAATATGACTAGGGTAAGGATTTTTGCCCGGTCCGGCGAACCCGCCGAACCTGTGCACGGTCCGGTCCGGGCGGTACCCAGGTCACGGGTCGGGGGTAATTGTTAGAACACTATATCCAGCTAGGAAATGAATATCACCATGTGAAAATTAAGCCTGATTCAATTTTCTGGAATTTTCTTGAACATTATTAGGAAAGAGATCAGATAATGTAACCAATAAACAATCTTAATTAATTGGTTGCCATGACATTCAATCAATGGAATATGTTCATTTTGATTTGTAGTCTTACTAACGTAGGACAACAAAATTAGTAATAAAAAGAAAGTCACCCCAAACTGGTACAGATTTATACCAACTAGTGGATACCCTAATGGTACCATAAGGGCTAAATAGAAGTTTTTTTTCTAATTTTTCATATGAAACAAGATTAATCATGGGGGTTATAGATACCTCTCACAAGGCCCATGCATGTACAGTATAAATATGAAATTTCCTTTATTTATGATTAATGGAGCACAATTAGTTTCCAGACAGAAATATCAAAAGGGGCTAAATGGTCAATTAGCAAATTAAAATGTTCCAGCCGTCCAGGAGACCAGGAGTATGTTGCATGCTGGTATTCCTTTGATATGTAAATATAGGGAGAGGAGGGTGTCCGATGCCCATCGGACCAGAACAGTGTTCGATGGGTGGTTTCTACCATCCGATCTACTTCGAGATCTGTGAATCGGACGGATATTAAAAGCCAACAGCACGGATATTAAAATTATGCGCACAGATCTTCAAGTGAATCGGACGGTAGATACCACCCATCGAACAGACTCTGGTCCGATGGGCATCGGACACCCCCCTCTTCCGTAAATATATACTTTGATAATACTAAAATATAAGTACCCATTCAACAACATTATCTTTCTTAATTATATTTATAAACAATAAAGAGCTATAAATAGTTACTTTTTCAGAATGTATAAATTATTTAAAAAATAAATAAATAAATGTCTTATTCTTGGTAGTTTCTCCTTAACTTTCTAATTAAAAAAAAAATTAATGAGCAACAATATTTAATCATTTACCTTTTCCGCGTACAACTACCATTAGAAAAGTCGATCGTCTTGTCTTGATTTTATTTGGATACTTTAATATAAAATTTCATGCTGATAACTCTGGCTTTTCTTTTAGGAGATTACCTTCTCCAAATTTCATTGGAATTACAATTAAAGAGGTGGCAATTGTCCTATAAACAGATGCCTTATTATTCCTTAGTGAAGAACTGTTTCAACAAAAATAACGTGACTTAATTATAGATAACTTTATTTTGTTCCTTGCAAATAACAGGATATTAAGCAGGGAGATCACAATCTGATTTTCAAAATAAACAACTATGAAACTGAAGCACCCTGCCTCATGCAATGATTCAAATGAAAACTTCTCCTATGAATAGAATAATTTGATTAGATATATTTAGATTTGGGCCTTTACTAACTTCTTAAAAGTGAGCAAAAAAATTTGGGTCTTGGTGGTATACTGGTATTGCGACGTTTGAAATTTTAAGAAAACCAGCTTTCCTGTATGACATTTGCAAAAATGGAGACACGCCTCCTGTATCAGTTTATATCAGAGAAAATTAAACCAAATAAATATTAGCCATTTAAATAATTTGATCTCTGATTTCAAAATGTCGTGGAAGGCACCTCCAAATTTAAAACACTTGATACTTTGGACAGCTTTATTCTCTTTGGCGTAAGAAATATAAAAAAAATATCAAGGTCAAACAAAATGCACAAAGAAAACCGTTTCTAATACCTTTTTTTTAATATCTTTTGTTGAGAAATTCGTTATGATACTCTGCATCCTTCCATATCAATAATCCCTATAGAAGAACATCTACATTAATTCAACAGCAAAAAGTCTCCCCTTAAAACATTCCAGCCAACCTTCACCTGTTAAGAACTTATTCCTCTAACATTCAACAAGAAGTTATTCCTCTAACATCGATCCACGGGCCATGGCAAATAATAAGGGCGCGAAGGGAATCAAATCGAAGTTGTTCAAATCATGGAAATCTATTTCCACATTTGGCAACCAAAAACATGGCAAAGTGAAACATGTCGACACCAATTATGAGACGGAAGAAGATGACTTCTTTGAGTCGACATTTGAATCAACACCAGCACCGACCTATGGACGCAAACTCATCACCCCTCCGCCTATCATGCCTTCACCTCTAAACCCGAGCAGGCTATCAAGCAGTAGTAGTAACATTTCGGTGCACCACCGTGCCTCTTCAACCCTAGAACAACTACTCGGCTCTGACGATCCTTTAAGACCATTTGAAGACAAGTGCCCCCCAAATGGAAAAAATTCTATAGTTTTTTACAGCACAAGTTTACGTGGTGTGAGAAGAACCTTCGAGGACTGTGCCAAGGTGAGGTCCTTATTAGAGAACTTGAACATGCAGTTCCATGAAAGGGATATATCAATGGATTTGGAGTATAGAGAGGAATTATGGGATTTGTTGGGATGGAGAGCTACACCTCCTAGGTTGTTTATACAAGGGAAGTATATTGGTGGGGCCGAGGTAACACTTGGTTTGCATGAGCAAGGGAAGCTTTTGCCTTTGTTGAGGTGGGTACCAAAGAAGAAAATTGGGAAATGTGAGGGATGTGGTAGCATGGGGTTTGTGATGTGCAGTGAGTGCCATGGAAGCAAGAAGATCATAGTATATGACAGAGAATATGGACAAGATGCATTAGTTGAACGCTGCACCTCTTGTAATGAAAATGGACTTGTTATTTGCCCTATCTGTACCTAATTATAGCCTCATATATTGTATACTATTTTCATTTTTAATTGTATAACCATGATCTATCTGCATGGGCTTTAAATATTCTTGTAAGAATGTTAATTTCTGGTTTTCAATTTGAGAGTTCATGCATGTGTCCGAGTTGCATGCATGGTTGGACTTGGAGGTTTGTTATTTATGAAGGGAATCAGATAAATTCCCCTAATTTATTTGTACATGTAATTTGTGTAGCGGATACGACTTCACATGAGCGAGATATACTGAGATCCTTTATTTTCTTCCAGTTTCAGCTGTGAGATTTCAAAAAAAATGTGTCAGGCGAGTTGTATGAAACAGATGAAGGCACGATTGTAAAAACAGTGTCTGATTTATGATGATTATGAGCTTCAAAGAAGAACATTTTTTTTTTCTTAATTGGTTTCATGTTCATCAATTTTTCCCTCTTGAGATGATATTAGTGATAGTGCGCGGCAACTCTTTCTTATTTTCCCTCTTGAGATATTAGTGATTATTGCTTTTTGTTTTTTCTTTTCTTGAAAATTTTCATGAAGATATTAATGATTATTTTCCCTCTTGAGATATTAGTGATTATTGCTGAACCAGATCAAGTAGTTACATACAATCATAAGCAGAGAAAAAAAAAACAGCAGCAAACCACCCCGACACGAGCCGTGAAACTCATGACCGGTAATAACATCATCAATTACTAATTCCTATAAACAACAAAGACACTACAAATCATGTCAGGTATTACAACTCGGACTTCACAGAAGAACAATCTCATGAACAACACTTACATGCCGAATTCAGCTAACATAAGCATAAGATACAACAACACTAAGTCACTGATTGATGCAATTATTATCCAAAATACAGAAGGCCACTACATCTCGGCGCCTATGACTATAAAAGTCAGGTCCAATTCATACTACTACACTAAAATACACATAAGATTAGTGGGCCTTCAATGGTTATTTCCATTGACATCAGACCCCTCGTGTGGACCGGCCTCTCCACCTACATTATTTTCAAGTGGAGCAGTGTAAGTATCCGCAGGTTCATCAGGCTTAACTTCATTATTCTCTTCAACCTTTTCTTCAGGCTTAACTTCATTATTCTCTTCGACTTTTTCTACAGGCTTAACTTCATTATTTTCTTCAACTTTTTCTCCAGGCTTAACTTCATTATTATCTTCGACTTTTTCTCCTGACTTGTGATCAAGTGCAGCAGTCTCAGCTGCAGGGTTTACAGCCTCACCAGCTTCTTTAATTGGCTCAGCATCCTTCATCTCAGCATCATCCGCTTTCTCGTCTGTTGGCTCTGCATCAGCCTCTTTTTCTTTCTCCTCTGTGTCCTTGTCTTCATGCTCTTCTTCTTTTTTCTCTGACGATGGCTTCCTCCCACGTTTCTTTGGTCTTTCGTCCTCTGGGGACACCGTTGTTTTTGCCTTCTCACTTATCCTGACAGAGCGCCTTGGAGTGTCTCCTGCAGACAAAGCCATCAACAATGGTACTGTGCCAGACATGACAGGTGAACATAGTTCCTAAGATACCAGCAATTAACTCTCTTTTCTAAACCTTTCTTATTGGGGTGTGTGTGTGGGTGGGGGGCGGGGTAATATTTGTCTAGTTTTCTTAATTGAATAAAATCCGCCTAAACAACAAGTTTAGATGTTCATTTAAATAACACTTAACATTGTGAATGTACCAAACTTAATGGTACCAGTATGGGCCATTATGCAACCTGAAGTAGGTCAAGGTGGAGGTCAAGGTGGAAAATGAACTTAAGAGGACACAGAATTACAAGCTGTCTAGAGAGTGAATTATACACAATCTCATCCGAGTGCGCACAGGTCCACAAACAGAGAGTGTGAGAGAGAGTACCAGTGCTCCAGTCAAACTCAGAGGAAGCAGGGCCACCAGGGTTTGACTTGAGATATTGGTCGAGATGGCGCTTGGTTTTAATCTCCTCTCCACTAGGAGCGATAAATATCACATCACCCCGTCCCGGGGTTCGCCCTTTCTTAGGTAAAACCTATAAATTTCATAGAATAAGCATTTTTTTCAACAGCAGCAGCAACAACAACAATAATAACTGAGAAAATGAAAACTACAACAAGAGGATCATTACCAGAAACCCTGAGGATTGCAGTCTATAACTTTATTACTGTACTATCATTATGATATAACCATCCAATATGGCACCAATATGTAAAACTAGCAAGTTGAAGCTGTATCAAAGATCTCTGATTTATGTTTCTGTGGTATTTAAAGGATATGGGAGTGAATTTAAGTAGCTAAGGGAACAAAACAAGGAGGAATTAATTAGGCTTGAACAATTAGCCTCTAACCATTTCTAAGGCAGTTCGAGAAATAAATCAGAGTCCTTGAAATGCTTTATCGAAGAAGATGTTGATAAACGACATATCAGTTTTGGAAGATATTAAAGGAACATACAAATAGCCAAATTCCAAGTTGATTGTTGAAAGAGACTACATGTGATCAGCATACTACTCCATGTCCCACTTGCAGACTCATCTGGACTCTTTACAGAGAAAAAAACACCGTTGCCTTCGGTAACCAAATAATAGATAAGCATGAGGTTGAAGACAGAACTTCCAGGTTAAGGTTTTTTCACCATCACTACTCCTTTCCCTTTATCCACAATTTGTTACACCTTAGGTTACGGTGTTAAAACTTGCTTACAACAGGAAGAATCAATCAAATTAAATGAATGTGAATAACTCTTCCCTCCTTTGCTGTTCCTTTAAACAAGTTACAAAGCAATAAGGGTAGTTTAACGTGATCTTGGGAAATTCTGCTGTACTTTTAGTGTACAATGTACTCTTAAGCTTTGGAGGATCAGGTGAGGTGCCTTTTCCCCTATTTTGCATGTGCTTATGATACTTTCAAGTTTTTCAAGGTAAACAACAGCTTATTGCTCTTAAATTTCAAGATTCCAAATTCATGTAGACTTGGCCACCTTGACGTTATCATTTTATCTTAGGTTCCAATTCCTTAAGTTCTAATTATTTCCAGTTCTATATTTTGATACACTTGTTACAGTTCCTGACTTCCTGCCTCCAAATTTATTATCAAACCCAATTCTAACTTGTGCAATTTTGTTAATTCCTATTTCTCCCATATTTAGAATACTTTCAGTTCTAGCAATTTCCAAATTTGGTTCTGTCTCAAAAACAGAACATACTTGTATTGACATTTAAATGACTGTCAACCGAGCTCTGAAGCATCTTCAACTAATCAATGCAGCAGAGGAAAAGGTGTTTGGAACCCATTGGATTATAAACAAAACATCATGCACTGTTTTTCTAAAAACTATTAAATACCTTCTACACTATGTTTCACTAGTATAATGTTCTAAAAAACTAAATGCTCCTGTATAAATTTTTAAAAAAATCCACTTTGACACAAGCAAAGTATATGGTAATCTTTTAGTTGAAATAAAAAAAAATCATAGGTAATGGTACTCTGCAACAAACTCAAAACATGAGTCATGGAATATTCAAAGATCTCCTGTTGTGACTGTTGGTATTCAATAATTATAGTTGAAATAACACTAATTTGTACATAGGAAGTCTATGGTATAAATTTGGTGCTTTAAAATTCCTTCACTTCAAAATTTGTCCTCATTAGAAAATAACTTAATCATACAAATATATTGTTAAAATCAATTCATACAGCCAAAATAATATCTTAATTACTGTCCAGGAACTCATATTCGTTTATTGGCCTTAGCAGAAGTGACACTGAGACAAGCTCTACCAAGCAACTTAAGATCATCTAGTGGATTAAACTAGGGACAGCTTCATAAGACTAACAAAATATCGACATAGAAATATTTTATTGAGAAATTGAAAAAATAACTTTTCTAAGAGGGAGCTCGTTGAAAAAAATATATATTAATTACAAAGGTGTAGAACAGTAAATGCCCTAATTACTCTGTAATAACACTCAACAACCAGCATCTAGCAAACCCTAGACAGAGACTTACACAAAGCAGAGATCTGATAACACACAAACCAAAATAATCGAAATTGACTAATAGAATTCAAAAAAAATGACGAATTAAGAATAATTAAGAACAAATAAGGGAAATTAAACCTTCTTCTTCCAGCCAGAAGGGGCCGGTAGCTCAACCGACATGTCCCCCTCTGCTTCTTCAACCTTTTTCTCGGAAGGAGACTCTTCTACAACCTTGACCTCCTCAGTCGCCATGGCTAAGCTTGTTTCGAGTTCTATCTTCCCGCTCTCTTTCACTCTGTCTCCCGATTATTTTTGAAGTAAAACAGGTATGAGATAGCAAAGGGCTCACTCTTGATTCTCCAAGTAAAGCAGATAATGAGCTAATTAACACAAATATTTGCACATGCACCCCTGCAAAACAAATTATTATTTCCTTGCTTGTTTTTCTTTTGGCAGTTAGAGTCATGCTAATTGTTTGATTTTCTTCATATATGTGCCACTGTATTAAGTAATTTTGTTTATTTATTTTATTTGGATCTTGAAAAAATTAAGCTCATTAATATCATATTATGCTGAAAATCAAATTATTAAGAATGAACTTTAAAATTTGAATAAGCCGGATAATTAGAACTCTTTATTCTAAAATTTAATAGAAATATTTTCTTTTTCTACGACACACAAGCATCGACGTCCAAAATAATTAGCACAAGGACTATAAGTTTGTTTAAAATTTATATTTTGTTCATCTCCTATATATGTGGTTTTGAGTTGTACAAGTACATGTCTTTAAGATAAATCATTATTTTGTCCATCAAAGGGCTGAGTTTTTATTTCAAATTAAAACCTTAAATTTATAGAGAAAAAAATATATATTTCTCACTCTTCTTTGTTTTAGACTTTTGAGTAGTTTAGATGAAAAATATATTGTTCTCATATATTTTTATCACTAGTATAATCAGAATACTGTATTATCTTTGAGTGGTTTATATAATATGAAATCTGTATTACCAGAATACTAATTCAAAAATTTGGTCTAAGTCGAAAAAAACTACGCACCCCAAGGATTGTTTTGTAAATATCAGTTTCCGTAAGGGCAACCAGCAAAATGTAGAGGGGGTCCGAATTTTAGATTATGTTCTTCAGCCACGAGATCCTCACGCTCTAATGCCAGATGGGTTTTAGGGATGCTCCCGGATCACTGGACCAAGATTATAGAATGCATTCCTATTCAACGACCTAACGTAACCCCACAAGTCGTTGGAACAATCTCTTAACTAAAGCCATCAACCACGAGTATCCAGAAGTTTTCCCGCGCTACCACTCGACACCGCAATCGCCGTGACTCAAACGCGGGCGCGAACGGGGTCCAAAAAACCAGATTTAAACTTAAGACTTGGCGTCCGGTTCGTCTTTTTTGAATCTAACGGCTTTGAAAAGAGGTAACGGTACCTCCGTGTAGACATCGGATGGTTTTACTTCAGCTATCCGCACTTGGAAACAAAAAGTTAACATCTAACAATCACTAACATCGGTTGATTGGACACGTGGTGAACTTTGGGTGCTCTGTACTGATGAGTTCCTGTTTCGTCTGTCGAGCCGTTTTAAGGATTGTTGAATTTGGCAATCTCCAGTTTTTTAAGGTACTGGATATGTCTTCTGGCGGATTTATCTCTGGATAAGTCATTTATTTATTCTGCTGCTGCTGCTGCTGCTGCTTCCGAAATCCGAAGCGTTGATGGTGAAATGGACTGTCCATTTTTCAAAGGAATGTGATGGAATGGAGAGTAAAAAAACACTGTTTTCAAAACGAAAGTTCTCGAAGCGGAGAGGCAGACGCGTGGAAGCTGCTGCTGTTGAGCACCATTGTGGCAGAAACCTTTTTTTTTTTAAGTTGTGGTAGAAAGTAGAAACTACGATTACTTTCAATGAGGTGTATGTGTTATGTATCTAGTTGGTTAGCAGAATTTTTTTAGTTACCATTTTAATACTTCAAGATTCGAACTTTACCATCAATTTCTGAAAAATTAAAAACACACCACCTACGTAGCTAGAGAAGGAAATACGTGACACGATATAACGTGATGTGACAAACATGTCGCGATTTAGTTACATGACATGACGTGACATGATCAACTTTTTTTCACGTGACATGACCAAAATAGTGGCGAATAGTTACGTCATGCGTAATCACGCTGTGACCATACGTGTCGTGACGTAAATTAGTCAAGTCACGTCAATTTTTTTATATTTTAATTTTAATTGTTAAAAATTTAGAAAAAAAATATAAAAAATTCTAAAATAAATAAATAATGCTGCAAAGATTTTTTTTTTAGAAAAAGTGGTTGGGTATCTCACATTATTTTAAAAATTCAAATTACAAATATTCATTAGACTAAATTAGATAAAATAAAAATCAATACTACATGAGTATCATTTATCACTAAACCTACACTAAAAGAAAAATCTGAATACTCTATACATACCTAAAAAGTTGGATTGACTTCATGAGTACCATTATACTGGTGAATTCAACTCTAAAATCTATCGGATTGACTTCAAATGACGAATCCGAACCGTTAAAGCTCTTCAACATTATGAGTGATGCATCTACATACAAAAAATTAAGCTTTCGAATTAATTTAGTATTAAGTCAAGCGGTCAAAAGTAGAAAGTTTATAAATTAATTTTAATGCATTCATTTTTGAACAATTTTTTACGACTTGACTCTAATACATGATTAATTCAAAATTTAAAAAAATTTAAAAAAAATTGTATGTAGATGCATCACCCGTAAGGTATAAGGGTTTCAACAGTTTTGATTCGTCATTTGAAGTCAATCCGATAGATTTTAGAGTTAAGTTCACAAAGAGGCTTGGTGAACTTAAAAGCACCCTAGTTTTACTCTGTTTTAATTTCTGCTCATATTTTTATTTTTATAATTTAAACATTTGATGTGAAACATTTAATATATTCTTCATATTAAAAAAGTGTTTCAAGACCAAATAATACGTTTTTTTTTATTTTCTAAAGACAGCAAGTTTAAAAAAATTAAAAAATAGCAAAATGTTTTCAAAAAGATTTAAAATTTGGTCTCTAAATATTTTTTTAATACGGAAATCATGCTGAACGTTTCGGATAGAATATTTATATTTTTAAAATAAAAATATGAAGAGAAAGTAAAATTAACTCTTTCTTAGTCCAACTCTCAATTATATTATTCTAGTGGGACCCACCATTTTAATTATTTACATAGATCATATTAAAAAAATGAAACTATTTATATAATTCTCAAGACATCTGATGTGTACTGTAACGAAGCTTGCACCAAAATACAGTTCAAATGGGATCAATTCAGAATTATATAATGTAAAACGAAGCAATACAGGTTCGAAACGAAATTTTTATATATACCATATTCAAAAATAAAAATTTATTAACCACTGTTTTTACATAATTCAATTTCTATCACATCCGCCAATTGAATTAGCAGACCAAAAAGAAAGAGTCCGGAAGGATCCGCCAATTCAACTAGTGGACCCATTTTTTTTTTAATTTTCCTCCATTAGATGAAATTTTGTTAAAAAAAGAAAATTGGCCCCCAACTTAATTGGCGGACCCTCTCTTTTTGGTCTGCCAACTTAATTAGCAGAAGTGGTATTTTTTTAATTTTCCAAAAACAGTAGTTATTTGGATTAATTTTTTTTAAATATGATATAAATAAAAATTTCGGAAGTTCAAATGAGACCCACCAGTCACCAGATGAATTCCCGAGGGTTGCATTCAACTGGTCGTGCGCAATTCAAAACTAAATAGATAGTATAGTCTGAATTTTCCAGAAATAGAATTTTAAAATATTAAGATGGGAACTAATAAAAATTTCAGGTTGGTTACTGCATCTTGTGTTTAACAACATTTCTTTTAGTTTTACTTTTTTTATTTAATACTTATTTAACTACATTTAGCCACATGTGCATGTAGTTAATATTTGCAGCGATGGTAGAGATGCTGAGATGCACCGTGCCCCGATTTTTTTTATTAATAGAAAAAAAAATGAAAAATATTGAAAATGGTGAATAAATCTGTGAAATTTCGAAATATACAAATATAACGTTCCGCGAACGTTATAATTCATAACGTTCTGCTAATTAAATTTTTTTTAACCCGTTGTAAATCCGCGCAACTTTCCCTATATTAATTAATTGCTACACATGCCGTGATATATATAAAAAAAAATTAACCCTGTTAGAGCATTTCTATTATTGTAATTACGAAAAATTGAATTTATTTATCACATCTGAAATTTACTCACATCAATTTAAGAATGATTCCATTCTTGAAATTTCAATTTTACGGTCACAGTAAGAAATAATAATTTTAATACTGATATAGAAATATTTTTTTTGTAATTGCAAAAATGTAGATGTTCGTATTATTTATAAAGTAATTACAACTTTTTATGTTTATAGTTCAAATGTATTGCGGTTTAAACTTGTCCTTTGGATTTTACATTATCCGTTCAATACGTTTTGTTCCGTACAGAATGGATAGTGTATTTTATCTAATTATGTGTTCTTCAATTAGCGTACAGTATGGATGGTATTGTTTGTAACGGAATGCACAGAGGGGTTCTCTGGATTATATGGGGCATTCCGTTCAAAACAGAAGTCATACGGAATAATTCTTCTTTTACCGTACGCTCTACACCCGTATCTGTTCGGTATCATTTCAATATTTTTTGTATCAAACGGTTTGCTTCTATACTGAACGGATAGGTACAAGAATCAACAATCTCAAATTTACTTTACTCATCTTTAGGTCCATTATAAAAATCTATATCTCTTTGATCTTCGTAAAGTATTGTTGATTACACTGGTTCTTCAACTTTGATCTTTCAATCATATTGTTCTTGAACCTGCAAACTCACTCATATAATGAAACCGTTAAATTCATTTATTGTTTGTTTTACAAATTAGTCAAACATGGTGATTAGAGAATTTTATAAAACAACAATTATATCCTATAACGGTTTGGATTTTTTCTTTTTGTTAATTAGCAAATTGGATGGATTAAGAATTTTGGATTACAGAGATGTTATAAACCATAACACTTTTACTATATTTCGAAAATACACAGATTCGTTCTCGATTGTCGATATTTTAAAAAAAAATCTATTAATAAAAATATCGGTGTTCCACCGCCCCAAATCCGAAATTTTTATTAATAGGAAAATTTAAAAAAATATCAGTAATGGAGTAGCAGTTTTTGTAAATTCGATATCTAAGAAAACATGATAGTCTGTAACGTCCCGTCAATTAAAATCATTTTTCGCCCTGATTAGCGAAAAAACGTAACAAAAAAAAAGTAGACGCTATTTTTGTAAATGTCCATGGAGCAAAAAAAAATTGGTCACTCCTCACTTTGGATGCTACTACCTATAACGTCCCATTTTTTTCCTTGTTTTATTAATTAGCGGTAAATTGATTTCGCTAATTTTCTTTAATAAAAATTTAAAAGGCTTAATGTACTGGAAAAACTATCCGATCTATGACATCAATTTGTAAGCGACAAGCTCATTGAGGATGATATTAATAATTAAGCAAATAATTCATTTAACTGGTCTGGGAGTTTTGTTGGTTTATTTACTAATGAATAATGATGCGCATGAAATCTATCAATTGTTGCTTTGTTAACTATCAAACTTATTATTTGGTTTATTTTTTATTCAATAGTTTCGTTGCTTTATTCAGGTAGCTAGCTACAATCCGATAGCAAATTATCCACACACAACATGAGAATACGTAAATACCCATTTATGAGTTTTCAAGTTCTAAATTATTCAATTTGTATCCGCATTCTAGTCCTCAAACACAGAATCGGCCTACAAAAAAAAAATGTAAGTAAAGAAATTATGATCGAAGAACTAGTCTTTAGTATAGTAACAAAGACACATGATTTATATGTAAGATGTTATAGATTCGGAACTCAAATTACCTATTAATTGACCATGGTAGAAGCGGAAGAGAGGGTCTCCAGAGAGAGCAAGTTTTGATGAAAATTAAAGGATTTACAATTTTTATAATATTTAAATAAAAGATAAAATACTTAAAAAGAATAAAAGAAAAATGTTAAGATTTTGTGGAGATTTTAGATGTTATGATATTTTAATGAAAAAAGTTAGCTATTTCAAAAATTTGAATAGACAGTAGAAATTTTTTCAAAAAAATGTGACAAACGTAATAAAGAGGTTTTATCTTGTGATTTCTAGAGTCGCAAACTTATTAATTTTTTTTATATTCTCTTGAGTCACAAATAGCTAAAATTACATGTTTAGACAAATTGAGGGAGAAATGAATTGAAGCTATACAAGTCAGGGGCGGAGGTAGAATTTTGACTAAGGCTGCTAACGAGCCGAGTTAGTTCGAGTTATGGATAACTTGAATTCAACTCGAAAGATAGTGACTCGAGTTGACTCGATTTGAGAATATTGAGCCGAGCTGGCTCGCTAACTCGAACTCAACTCGCAAGTAACTCGAGTAGGCTCATGACTCGTGAGTCAACTCGTTTAAGGTGTTGAAATATTGAACACTTGAACTGAAGACTGTTGTTATGTAATAATATGAGAAGTAAATATTGAATTAACAAACAATCCACAGTGAATTAACACACTAAGAAATTTAACAAAAAAATCCACCACAATTTAACAAAAATCAACTGAAACGAGTCAACCGAATTATAATTAATCAAATGAAACGAGTTCACGAGTTGTAACGAGCGATTTGAGTCCAACTCGAACTCAACTCATGAGTTAAACGAGTTACTCAACTTGAGTCAGACTAACTCGAATTTTAAATGAACAAGTTGTTAGCGAGTTTGTTACCGAGTTGAGTTCGAGCGACTCGCGAATCGCGAGTTTTTGTACAGCCCTAATTTTGACTAATGGGGGTCAAAACATAAAATGTTATGTCTCCAAGCTGTACACATTTTAATAGTTTATTTTTTTCTTGAAAAATGAATAAGGGTTAACTATATAAATATTTCAGAGAATCAATAGGAGTCATTTATTAGGTACCCTTAATATTTAATTATAAAATATACAAAAATAACATATATAATAATTAATTTTTAAAAACGAATGAGATCAATTGACCTCCATTTGATACATGTGCCTCCGCCCCTGGTACAAGTTACAAATATTATATGATTTATAAAATTGTGCTAACGCCTTTTCATTTCTATTTGTTGTTTTCACTCTCTCTCTCTCTCTCTCTTTTTGAGACGAAGGGAAAGAGGAACAAAAAATCTCGGAAAGAAGGGGGGCATGAATGTTTTTTTTTTTTTTCAATTTGTAAAGAAAATAGTTGTTGCCAATTTGCCATAATGAATGAAGCAGCAAAGGAAAAGAATTTAATGAGGATCTAACTGGTATAATGAATTAATGAGAGAGAAAATTCTCTCTGATATGATATAAGCGTTGCAATTTCGGTGCTGAAAATAGCACTCTTTTTATTTTTTTGCAATTCAAATCGGTTGCACCTCTTCAAATACATCTATTTAGAATTTTAGATAGAGTTTTCTGAATATAAAAATACTGATCCATATATAATTTATGCGACCCACGCGATATAATTTAATTCGTATTTAATTTCAAAAATTGAAGTATGAATATAATATGGGACCAAATAATTTGGCTCATGTTGAACATTTCCAACAATATCATGTCAGAATCAGATATATGAGAGATCAGTAGAATATTTGCTGTGAAGCCAAAATAAAATTTTGAGATTCATGCAAGATTGAAAAGGACGGCTCAGATCTGATTCAGATTGAGGTAATATTGCACTGGATCTGGACTCTACTTATTAATATGCAGATCCGTTTTTGATAAATCCAACAGCATGCATGTCATGTGGCACAGTGGCAGTGAGATCATGTATGCTTTGAGATTCGTGCCAAGTTAAAATAATGAATGATCCTGAACCGTCCATTTCAACTCTTGTGGCTTCACGTGATGGCAAGCATAATAAATACGGTTCGTGAAATCCGGATCCGGATCTGAAATATCATGCTGTCAGAAGAATATTCCATGGATCATTACTATTTACTAATAAGTAATAATTAATAAAGTTCCCCTTAATAAGATCCACCTAACGTTGGATTTTCATTTTTAAATAAATATATATCGACTCCCGCTTTGATAGTTGCTACGTACAAAATTTGATCGTTTAAAGATCACTGTTTTTGGACCGTTCAGAAAAGTGATATTGTACGTATCTCAAAAAAATAATAAAAAATTAAAAAAATATATAAAATTTGATTTCTGAGCACATTTTAATATGAAAATCATGTTGAGTAGTTCAAATTGACTGTTCGGACTTTAATCCTATGATTTTTAGAGACTTTGGACACATTTGTCAGTCGACTTGGTTGATTCTCGATGGCTGGGATATATGGTAAAAACAAAATAGGTAGGTTTTGGTCCGTTATGACGATATTTGGTTTGCCTCATTATTGCGTGCATAGTTATCGCCGCAGAAAATCTTAGAGAACCAAAAGAAGAGGCAAAAAGTAAAGAAATTCAGAGAAAACTGAAAAACTTGCTAAAACAAACATTAGTGACTTCACGTGATAATCATTCACTTTAATTTCAAATTTGTGGAAAAAATAAAATCATCTTATTAATGGTGGAGCAATTTGTTAATAAAAGTTGAATTAAGTTTTAATCAACATCAAAGAGCTCGTGCTTGATTATTAATCCATAAATAGAAATTAAGAAAGCTTTAGTTATGGGTAGAGGTATCTTTTAAGTTTCTGATATGAATTAATAATTCATGTAAAAAGGACAAAATGTGATCTTAATTCTTTTTTTTTTATGGGTAGAGGTATCTTTTAGTTATGGGTAGAGGTATCAATTTTTTTTTTTGTTTCAAAAAAAAAAAAAAACACTAAGAAATTGGAATTATAAAAAATTAAGTGACTACCTTAAGACAATATTTAACAATTTCTCGTTATTGGCAATAGTTTTAGTAGTGAGATATTCAACTGTTTTTTCTATTGAGAAAATACGAACAAAGTGTTTCGGAAAGACTAAGCAATTACATTATCTAGAGTTTTTTTTTTAAATAATAGATCAATTTAACAAATAATTTAAAATAAAAATAAAAGCTTATTTTATTTTTCTTTCAAAAAGATCAATTAATTATTTTATTATGTTTTAATTTTAAATTGAAATAAGAAAACTATTATTGTTGAATGAAATAAACTATTATTTTAATTTAACTGTAAAATTGCCCTCTACTAAATTTAAAAACATATATTAATCTGCAACAGAAAAAAGGAGCATCACATTCACATGGTCTTAGATTAAATCATATTTATTGAAATTCCGTAATCGTTAGAAATAAGAAGAGAAATATTTTTGTGGTAAGCAAAGAAGATAAATGTTGCCATTTTGAGTATTTGTTAGAGTGTGCTTCAGAACTGGAGAGATGAGATAAATGGATAAGAGGAGAAGAAATAAAAGGAAAAATAAAATATTATATAACACTGGAGTTAATTATAAACATAAATAGAAAGTGAAGGAGTTAATTATAAATGATAAATAGAAGAAAGTGAAGGAATACAAAAGGAGAAAATTTGCTCATCAATTTCTTCTCTCTTAATTGGAAGAATAAACATTAATCTCCTTGTCATTTTCGTACCCTTTTCCTTATTCTTCTGGGAGCAGCTCAATTATCGAATTCGTATCCTCTGCATTAACTCAGAAGAGAATCTTTTGATTTAATAGATCTGGACCGTCTGATATCCTTTAAGATTCGTGTGGACTAAATCCGCACAAATATTGAAGGGTGCGTATCCTCTGAGATATCTCAATTTTGCGTGACCGACGTGTCCGGTGTCTATTCGGAGGGACGTAGGGGGCCAGTTTTATTTGAGCTTTGAGATTCGTGTAGACCGTATTTGAACGATTGAGATATTCCAAAAAGTCACGCAAAGTTTGAGATATCTCAGAGGATGCGAAAGAGGATACTTGTTCCAGATGGACTTGAGAGTAGGTCCGATGGGCATAGGACCTACTTTGGTTCGATGGATTCAATCGCCGTTCAATATATTTTAAGATTCGTGGTTATGCTTTAAATGTCGTGCGATAAGTTCCGAACACAATTCTTAAGATGAATTGAACGGTCAGGGAGCTCGTTGAACCTAAAATAGGTTCGACGGGCATCGTACCCACTCCGTTGTGGTTCCACATTATCCTCCCACTGTAGAGTTATAGTCGCGGGATGAGAAAAAGTCAAATGAGAAAACAAGAAGGAATTTAAAAACCCAAACAAAACTAAAAACGACACAGAAAAGAAAATAAGAGGAAAAGAGACTCTCCCCCTTTCTGCCTCATTTCCTTCCTTCCTTGAGCACTTCCTCCCTCTTTCCCTCTTTCTCTCTTCAGATCACCATCTCTATCTCTTCTTCTTGCAATGGCGACCGCCGCTGCGGCCTCCGCCGCGTCGGACGCCGTCTCCACCTCCGACCATTCTCCTTCCTTCGACGACCGCGTCTATCTCGTCCCTTATAGGTACGCGTTTTCCTTCACTTATCTTTCCTCCCTACCCAACTTACTAGCTATTTTGTCTTGCATTGATCTAATCTCCTGTTAGAGGTCTAATAGTGAATAGACGCTACATTTCTTCTAGTTAACACGCTTCTTCAAAAGTGGTGTTACAGCCAGATCTAGGGAGTTGTCATTTGTTCGGCCGAGAGCACTGCTATAATAATTGTGCAAATTGATCTTCAACTGTGACGTAAGGTGTGTAAGTGGATCAGGCACCTAGAGGAGATGCAGCATCCAAGAACAAGAGAGAGATTTATAGATATTAGGGTGGATGGAAACTTTAAGAATAGCACATCTATTACAATGTCAAACATCTGATCCTTTTTGAGCTGAGATTGGCTTTGCCATGCACAAGTCTAGCTTTGGCTGGTCCAAATTGCACTAATTTGTTGATCTTTTTAGCTTTGTTTTTTTTACTTCATTGTCGTTCAATCTATTAATTAAAGCCCTTCGGAGTAAAATTTGGGTGTAAACAACATAATATATGTATGGTCAAAATTGGTTGGTTGCATACTTGCATTGTGCATGCTATTACGTATATTATGTCTGCATGTGGTACATGTCCCTTCATGGAGTATATAGACTAAGTCTATTATTCTTTTTGCGCATTTTTAGATGGTGGAGAGTGGCCCAAGAGTCAGTGACGGAGGATGTGGTGCAAGGAGTCCCATATGCTGCCACATCAACATCATCTTACTATGGGATTAGGATCATCAACAATTTGTTGGGCTCGGATCTTGTGTTCCACCTGAGGCGCTCTTACGACGAGACCTCACAGCACGATAATGGCCCAGAGGAGCCCAGCTCTAGCCGGACCTATGCATTGATACGATATGATTTGTGGTCCCGCGCACTCAAGTGGTCAGTATTAATGATTTTGTACATCAGATTTTTGTAAATGTTAATGACCATTTTCACTTTTGAGAATTTTATATATGTAAGGCATAATTATTGTGAAACAATGCAATAATGCCATGTTAAAGTGCAACCGTAATGCGCAAAATTGGAAGAGTGAGGGTTGGGGGATTGATTGCTAATTGCGCCTAATACGATCTAGTGATAACATAGAAACCTTCTAAAATGTTTATCCATAGCAAGATCAACTGTATTCTCCAGCTCTGGAGTTTTGACAATTCTACACCTTTTATTTTTTAACTTCCAAACTATAGAATAAAAGGTTCTTGAAGAAGTCCCTACTCAGGCACTTAACAAAATTTCCACTTACTATGCTATTGCAAGCCCAGCTATTTACTTCTTCAATATAATTTTGTGCCTTGAAACTGTCAGGCACGACAGTTCCAGTTTGATGCCTAAAAGTGCGAAGAGAAGTACTGCTGATGAGGAGGGAAGCTCGGTGGGTGTTTATCCACTGATGCTAAGGGTATCTGTTATGCAAGAAATCAACATGACCATAAAGATTAGCAAGAAGGTCTGGTTTTCTATTTTTTAAATTTCATATAAATAACTAGTTTAGAAGAATCCTAAGATAACAGTAGTCATTTAATGTTGTCCATTTTTTTTTGTGATTCAGGATAACACAAATGAGAATTACAAGAGAGCAAATAAGATCTTTGCGACTGACTCCGAGCCAGTATGTTTACTTTTTAGCTTCATCTTTATCTTGCAGATAAAATTTTAAGCAATATTGATGCACCAATTGATTTATTTTATTTTGGTCCAGGTTCACATTTGGGATTTTTCAGGGCAAACAAATCTTATACTGATGAATGAATGGAATAGACATCCTTCTGATTGTCATCAGAATGATCAGGAGGTATAATACTGTCTTGATCTGGATATGCATCTTAATCTTGTTTGAATATGACTTGTTTGGCATCAGTTAGTATGGTATTAGTTCTCACAAAATGCAAGTTTATGCAATTTGTTGAACTAGTTTGTGGTTATGCTTATGCTGGTACCTATAAGCTATCGTACTACTGTACAGTTGGCATATATCTTTCATTCTAGTATCACAATAATCCGGTTAATCTGTTCCTTCCTAGTCATGTCAAATTCTATTTCTAATCTATTTTTGTTTTCATCATTGCTATTGTTATTTCACATGCACAGATCCTTCTAGAAGTGCAAGTCTATACAATGCCAGGAATCGAAGAATACCAGTCTAAAACAAGCAGCTTTCCTCGCGGGATATTTTCTAGATGTGAATGGGATTCTATTTCTGATGTAGACTTGAATTCCCTTGGTTCAGGTCTAATCGGTCTAGAAAACCTCGGAAATACTTGCTTCATGAACAGTGCTGTCCAGTGCTTGGCTCATACACAAAGGCTCGTGGAATATTTTCATGGCGACTTTACAAAAGACATAAACAAGAATAATCCCTTGGGAATGAAGGTATGATCCAGAATTTTTGTTTGTTTACAGTGGTAATTCATGATGGTTCTGCAGGCTCCAAATTGTATGTAAGTTGGCAATATAGAAGTACTGCCATTTCTTTTGTAGTAATTGTTCTTTATAAGTTCATTGTTACATTTTGCATTTGAATGCTTTATTATGAAATTTACTGTCCAAACCACTCTGCAGAATATCAAAACAAGCTCTGGTACAGTGGTACTGATCCATGGACAATTTAAAATTGAAATAAACCATTGTTCTAAAGAAACCTAGACAAAACACAACTTTCTTTGCTGTTTTGTGTTGGAGAGGTACTTCATGCTGACTAAACAGGGATATCTTTTAATAGGGGGAGATTGCCTTGGCGTTTGGCGATTTGTTGAGGCGGCTATGGAGACAGGACAAAAGAGCGGTTGCCCCACATCGTTTCAAGAGCAAACTTGCACATTTTGCCCCTCAGTTCAGTGGTTTTAATCAACATGATTCACAGGTACTGATTTGAATTGCCTTTTACAACGAGATATTAGTTACTAAATAATTAATTCTTTCCTTGTATTAACGGAATGGTTGATCTTTGTTAATCATGATTGGTGGGCAGGAGCTACTGGCATTTTTATTAGATGGTCTTCATGAGGATCTCAACGGCGTGAAAAGCAAACCCTATTTGGAGGCCAAGGATTCTGATGGACGTCCTGATGCAGAAGTTGCCGATGAGTATTGGGGCAATCATCTAGCTCGGAATGACTCTATCATAGTTGATACCTGTCAAGTTAATACCCCTTCTATTACTCTGGCACATTGGATAAGAACCTGTTAATTAAACCTTTGCTACTCGGTTTTAGTCCATGTCATTTAGTGCCTTTTAGAATGCATTAGCACCCACTTCTATTCATGTTTGCAACTAACAGTAATATTGCCCCTAACTCAAGTATGCCATTTTTTTTTCAGTAAAACTGACCTGGAAGTAAGCCGGGTGGATATAGATATCTAACTCAGTGCTCAAAATGCGATAAATCTCAGTGTTTAGTTTTAATTAAGAGGGTAAAGTAATGGCTTTAATTTTCATGAAACACAATGCAGGGGCAATACAAATCGACACTGGTCTGTCCGGAGTGCAAGAAAGTATCAACCACATTTGATCCATTCATGTATCTGTCCCTCCCTCTCCCTTGCAGTGCAAAGAGGACCATGACTGTTACGGTTTTCAGCACTGATGGCATCACTGGACCACTTCCCTGCACAATAACTGTACCCAAATCTGGCACCTTTGGTGATTTTTTTCAGGCTCTGAGCGCTGCATGTTGTTTGAGGGATGATGAAACCCTCTTGGTTGCAGAGGTATCTTTCTTTTTTGGTTAACTTATTTCTGTATATCATGTAATAACAAAAGTAGAGTGATTGCTGATGAAGGAAATTTATACTGGTCATGTTCATTTCCATGTTCTTGATTGACTTTCCCTGTTTATTCCCTGATTAAGGTAACTTCAACACTCGATTACATCAGGTTGGGGCTATATTGAATCTTAATTGAGGGACATATTACAAAATTAAAGTTCAACTACAGCTATTCTGTAAAAAATTGGAAAAATTCGAGCTGCATGATATTGTTCGAATGCAGTACTAGCTGTTTTCAATTGAATGTTGTGTCATCTTTACTGTCTATTATTTGCAAGTATTGTAGACATCTGCATGCAATATCTTGAGGTGTATCTTTTGTAATCATTATTTTCAGGTTTTTAGGAGTGGTATCCTTCGATTTCTAGATGAACCGTCAGATCTGATCTCCTTGGTGAGGGATGGAGATCAATTGGCTGCTTACCGTGTACCAAGAGGACAAGAAAGCTCTGCAGTTGTTGTGTTCATGCATCAAAAAGTCGAGTAAGAAACAATTGTCCTTATAAATTGATTTATTTAGACACTTTTGCAGAGTATGTCTCAATATATCCTGGTTTATTCTGATTTTATGAAATACATCCTGCTTTGGGAATAGTGCAGTGACCCATGAAATTGACTTCTTGGAAGAAGACAGAATGTAGTTCTGTGAACTAGTGTATAACTTAATATGGGAGTACTCTATTGGACGCAGAAACCGTGTTTCTCTTTCAGATGAAGTTGCCCTTAATTCAACTTAATATGGAAGACTTTCATCTTTAAGTTGAATTGATAAAATGTTCTTTTCAATCATTGGTTAAGAGCCTTATATGGACAAATTTAATTGTTGTTGGATTTAAAGCTGGCTGTAGAGATGTTATTTTGTAGTTTAGCAAATTTGATAGACATAACCAATGCTTTGTAGATGGTGGCCTGTAATTATACTTAATTTTCAATGAGGTGTGGCCTGTAGATGGTGGCCTGTAATTTAAAATTACTTGTAGATTATTATTGTCAGAGCATTAATGTGTGCATTTTTCATGGCAAAGAAAAATTGGTGGTGCTTGCTTTATTTGCATAAGCTAAGAACATTGAATCTTTTCTTCTATTTTAAATATGCTCATACTGCGTTTCAGGAACATGGCATTTGGTGTTCCTCTAGTTGCAAAGCTACCTGACAAGATTGATGGGCCCGAACTTCGCAGCATGTATATGAAGCTACTAAACCCATTTCTACGCAAGAAGAGCTGCTTCAGCAACAGTTCCAATTCAGATGACAGCCAAGATGATTCAAACAGTACCAATTCATCGACCTCCACTGACTCATCTGATATATCTGACAGTTCTGACGAATGCATGAATATTGAGGATAATCTGACATTTTTCTTAGCTAATGAAAAGGGCCAAATCAGCCAGACTGAGCAGTCCAAGTCAAAGATAAACATGGATCAACCACCAGAAGCATTACTTGGAACCCCTTTACCAAAAAACCGCTTGCATGTGGTTGTGCAGTGGCAAGTCAGGGGTTTGGCACAGTACGACATGGAGCTTCTCAGCTGTTTGCCAGAAGTTTACAAGGAATTACCTGTTCATAGGAGATCAAAGGATCAGGAATCTGTAACTCTCTACCAGTGTCTTGATAAATTCATAAACGAGGAGCCACTTGGACCAGATGACATGTGGTAAGCATCTTTTTTTGTCAGTTTATCTATTTTAAAGATTGCCATTCTTTGTCACCGAACTTTTTGACCTCATATGACATAGTGAAGCTACCAGGTTTGTTTTGGGCCCCATATGATGAAATCAGGCCCCGCTTATATGAATTATCCTGGATCGTTGCTTTTACCAGAATGCTTTTGTTTTGGCAACTGGACCCTAATTTTGAGATAGGAGTAGGTCCGATGCCCATCGGACCTACTTTTAGGTTTAATTAGCTCTAACACCGTCTGATTATCATTGAGATTTGTGTGCACGGAAACTGAAAAATACTTGCACGGATTTTAATGAGATCGCACGAATCTTAATGCAGATCTGATGGTCATTTCACCCATCGAAAAAGGTAGGTCCGATGGGCATGGACCTACTCTCAATTCCCTAATTTTACCCAATGTTACTTGATTAAAACCCTAATTATACAATTTATCTGTATCAGCTCAACGTATTCTTAGGATGAACCTTCACTCATCAAAATTTCCATGTAATTCTGGACTAGAACTTTTCTATGAGTGTACCCAATTGACCTATAATTGAACCTCATGTTTGCAATTGAGCACAGCCAAAAAAGAGCTAATAAGAAGCTTAAAATTCTCAATCAGTATCAGTACATTTTCATTTATAATTCTCAATCAGTATCTAGAACGATAATCCTTGCTAACTGTAACCGTACTGTATTCTTATTTGCAACTCAACTGAAATATCATCTCTAATACTGTTGAATTTTCAGGTATTGTCCATCCTGCAAAGAGCACCGACAAGCGAGCAAAAAACTGGACCTGTGGAGACTTCCAGAAATTTTGGTGATACACCTCAAGCGATTCTCATACAACCGCTACACCAAAAACAAACTTGAGACCTATGTTGACTTCCCAATTTGTGAGCTCGACTTGTCTGAGTACATTGCTCACAGGGGCGAGGACTCAGTGTCGACCCATTACCGCTTATATGCTGTCAGCAACCACTATGGACATATGGGGGGTGGCCATTATACTGCATATGTCTATGTAAGTCGCAAGTTCCCTTAATGCTCGCAAATTGTTGTCATTTTGTTTTTTATGGTTCAGTAGGCTTAGAAGTTTTAACTTCACTTTTGGGGTCATTTGGGAATGGTTTTCACAGATAATGGGTAATTGACACAAATTGGGTTATATTGAGCTTTAATTATCTGATTGTTGAATGATTTACTTTTGAGATGTAATAGTTTGAAGCTGACAACACTGATGGATCAGCATCTATTTGGTACTGTCTGCATATCATTTGCAAACTTGTGCTTGTATTGGATGATGGCCAGAACATTGTCTATTTATGCGCGCTTCATGCATTAGTGTTTGCTAATTAGGTTTTAGATTTTTATTTCTCATTTATTGGCGCCATCAATATCTACGGGCCTGCATGATACTGTATTTTTTTTTTCTGAACTTCTTACTGATATAACAAATGCATTTTTCTCAAGTTGGGGCCTTTTTGTCTTCAGAATTCTGTTTTATTTTCTCAGATTTTAGAAGCTCTATGTTGCTAATCTTTTTTCTTTGTTTTGTGTATAATAGCATGACAGAGAGAAACGGTGGTACGACTTTGATGATCGGTGTGTTTCTGTTGTACAAGAGGATAATATTAAGACAGCTGCTGCATATGTGCTTTTTTATAGGCGAGTTGATCCAACCGATTAACTCCTCTGACTTTTTTCTGATGCGTCACAAATTGGTCATGTCATTTTTTATTCATTTTTACCTACTGAAACCCCTTCTAGTCAACCTTGTTATTTCCTTACTTTTTTTGGAGGAAATTCATTAGCATTGGAATTGAAGCCAAGCTAGTGTAGACACACTCGATTGGTGCTAATTTGATTCTTCTAGCAACTAATGGTGGGCGGTTTAGTACTGATTCTTTCACATTCTTTAATTTATATCGTGTTATTATTATTTTTTTTGGTTGCATATGCAACGTTTTTTTTGTATTTTTGGGAAATTACTACTTTGTAGCATTTGAACCCTATCAATGAAATATTTATCATTTATTATAGGCTCAAGTTTTGCATTAAGGTCAGTTTCCGTTTGTTCTCTTTGGTTTGTACACAATGAATGAATGGTTAATGAGGCAGGCTTAAATTTCTTTGGCCCGGAAATATCCATATGAATTTGGGGGCAGTGCTGACTGCTGGGCAATAGTAAATAAAATTTATCTTTGATTTTTGTTTTCAATTATTTATTTGTTCAGTTCAGTCTTGAATCTTGATTTTTTGGGGAGAAAAGTGACCATTAATTAATTCATAATATCAGTTTAGCAACTAGCCTTGTTGTTAATTAAGTTTATAATAAACTTCTAGATTCCTTAAATTAACAATGGGCAAACAGCATGTAGTATTCATTATTATAAGAGGCTTGTTAACAATGGTATTGGGTAAAACCGTTCAATGGTCGTCCATTAATTAGGGCACGTCACGAGTGTTAACATGATATAAATTTTTTGTCCTGCACAATCTTTTTTTTTTTTAACATAGTTGATATTTTTTTTTATGAGAAATTTCTACATAGTTCATACACGCACGTGCTCTCTTTAGTGGGCGAACCTCAACAATCTTGTCTGATAAATTATTTTACTTGTCATAATTGAATCAAGATTGTAATCTATTGGAGCTTACAGAATTGCACGAATTTATTATAGTGAAAAAAAAAATGAAAAATCCCAAGTGGAATTAGATAATTTTAATTTCCAAAATGAGGTTTTTGAAGCTATCAATGAAGATTATTTGAAGAACCTGCGTTTACAATTACATATTGTCATAGTCATACAGCAACGCGTAGGTGAGCAAAAATTTCCATTTTCTTTAGTTTTCTATTCGAATGCTCCTACCTATTTATAAAATGGGTCGATTTGATTAATGATTCTTTTGATCTTTTGGTTGAGAATCAGTTAATCTCTTTCTAAATAATGCAAGGAAACATAAGTTAATGGCTTTACCCATAAATGCTGAATAGTTACTATCAAGGAAAAGGTGACGTCGACAACTCATAACCCTTTTTTATTTTTATTTTTTGGTTTGAATTTTTAGTGTTAGTGCTAGGGGTGAAAACGGGTCGGATATTATCCGACCATATCTGGATCCGTATTTCGAAAATTAATGCGGATATCTGAATATCTGTGCGGATACGGATACGAATACGAATATAGTTTTAAATTTTAATTATCCGTATCCGAATAGTAGATATATACCATATAATTTAATATATATTATGAAAAATTTATGTTATTCACCATTATAATTAGATAGATATTATGAATTTTGACATTTTTAATAATATTTATATATTTTTTAATAAATATCCGATCAGTATCCGTATTAGAAAAAAAAAACATATACGAATATGGTTTTGCCACTATCCGATCCGTTTTTACCCCTAGTTAGTGCACATGTAAAATTTGTTACATCCCTCTGACATCTTTTTTGCTTGGAGGCCTGAAACCCAAAGCCGGAGCCTGTTGGTACAGTAAATTAACCATCCTTTCATTGGAGGCCTGAAAGTGAAACCCAAAAAACCAAACAAACTTAAAATAAGTGTGTTAAATAAACATGTTGGCATTTAGTTGCAATAATGTGTTAAATAAACAGTAAATTAACCATTGAATACATGTTACTATATATTAATTACTTCATGCATGTTACGTATAAATTATGAATAATGGTATGAATTAACATGAGTATAGAGTACATGTTACTATTTGTTTTAATAAAATGATATATATAGTGGTGCAGCACATGCAGGTCAACTCCTATATATTGGTAATTGGTACGTATTGGGCTATTGGCTAATAAGATAATAAGATTAAGATGTGTGCACTACTGCACTGTGCTCCCTCTCCTTGTAAGTTGTATCAATCAGGCGGCCGGCCGGCCAATACAAAAAGTCGGACGGTCCAATCAAACTTAATTGTAGAAAAATAAATAAATAAATTAATAATGAATTCGAAACATTTAATGATCCAAAGAAGAAACATGTACACAATTGGATCGGAGCTCCCAAAATTTAGCAGATCTGGAGGTCCCAAATTGTGATCATCAATAATTAATTAGTTAGTTAGTTAGATAGATCACTGATCACAGTCACACTAGCTAATTAATATACTACTAAACAACAACTGTCTCAGATTTTGCATGCGTGGCACCAATAATATATATAGTGCTCATTTTATGACGGCCAATTGGACTTGGTGTGTGGTGGACCGGACCTGGTCCAATCTCCAATCTCCAATCTCCAATCTCCAATCAAACTGTTACTCGACTTTAAATAATTAAATGTATGGAGTGGGGCCAGGAATTCTGATTATTGGGAATTCATCTCATGTGCTCATGTGCTCATGTGCAGTGCAGGGAATTGGGACTGTCTGAATCTGATTGGGCATCAAATTAAATTCGGCAGATCGATTATTGTTCCATCTCTATCAAAATCTGTGTGAAATTTTTCGGAGTTTCGCGCAAATCTTGATGTATATATATCAAACTGTATCGGATATCAGGACCGAATTTGATATAATAGACATCGGTTCGGACCACCCCCCATTACCCATACCAATATATATGCAAACAGTGTCAATACGAATTAATGTAAAGAATTTCATCACTTTTTTTAATACTTCTAATGTGCATAGTCAATGAACTCGGTTTATCTGTGATCGAATATTAATTCACGAGAACATTAAATGACTTTTACCGTTGTATTATATTAAATCTGACTTTTTCTTATCTAAAAAGATCGATCATTGTCACACTTGTTCCAAAATGGCCTGCCAACCATCTTGTCCCCAAATTCTAGTACGTGCGTTTCATCTCCTCGTCTCTTCGTTCATAAATATAAATCCTATAACAAAACAAACTTGTGTATTATTTACATTAATTTTATAACTTGTAAAATATTCATGCTTATTTCTAGTGTTTTAATATTCAGTTTTCGTGCAGTATGCGGAAGGCTACTGCATACCGCATATACAGTATACAGTTGTATATTTGAATTTATATATGCGGATTTTAAAATAATAATTCATATTAATTTGTATGCAAATTAAGAAATATCTAACAAATAATTGTTTTTATAATATCATAGGCAGGCAAAGCTATAATTTGTATGCAAAGTTATATCATGCAGACTATTTGAACATCAGAGACATTAAACATATCATATGAAATTACAATTTATCCAAAATTATACAGAGGCATTAACAAGGAATAAGATTATTTTAATTGAAATAATTAGTATCGTGTGAACGAATTTTGTAATATGTCCTGGTTAATGTTTGTGCAACTACAAACTGATATGCTACATATGGTACCATAATTTTGTGTGATTTTTAATTGTACTTTTTTCATTTGTTGATGAATTTAATTAAACTCCCTTTCTAGCGTTAACAAAATTGTGAAACCAACCTTTTTAGTTCTAGTCCTATCAAGTCAACTTTATTAGCCCTAGTCCTATCTAAGTCAAATTGATTGCAACATGAAAGGTCGATGACATATGCATTAAATTTTGATGTATACACAATAATTAACACAATATCTAATTATTCATATATTGTCAACAATCTAATGACTTTAAACTTTTTGATGGTCGATATTTAATAGATTTTGATAAAACATAGCATAATATTTAACTTCTGCAAAATTGGATTTACATGGATTTATTAGAGGTTAATTGATTCCCACTTTTGTCTGAAAATTTTCTTCTACTACTATAATAGTTAATAATATCTAAGATAAAAAATTCTACATGTACATTAAATTTGGATTTTATTTTGAGAAATAAAAAAAAAAATCAAATTTTTGGAAAAGAGATTGATTGTTTTTTTTTTCTCGTAAAATAGATGGAGCCACAACAATAGAGCAATGCTACCAAGGACAGGCCGATAGAACTGCACTAGTGATGTGATCCCCGCAATTTTTAAGCAAATCCATATAACCTCCATGTAGAACATAAAACATCATATTATAAATTAATTTTGTTTAAGAGTGAGTGTGTGTGTGTGTGTGTGTGTGTATATATGAGTAGAACTAGGGTGCTCCTAAGTTCACCAAACCTCTTGTGAACTTTGACTCTAAAAAATATCGAATCGACTTTAAACGATGAATCCAAACCGTTGAAACCCTTCTACCTAATGAGTGATGCGTCTACATGTGAAAATTTTAAAGTTTCGAATTAATTTAATATAGAGTCAAGTGGTCAAAAGTTTAAGGTTTATAAATTAATTTTAATGCATTCATTTTTTGGACTCCTTTGACCACTTGACTCTATATTAAATTAATTCAAAACTTTAAAATTTTCACATGTAGACGGATCAATCATTAGGTAGAAAGATTTCAACGGTTTGGATTCATTGTTTAAAGTCGATTCGATATATTTCAGAAGAGGTTGGGTGAACTTAGGAGCACCCTAGTTCTACTCTCTCTCTCTCTCTCTCTCTCTCTCTATATATATATATATATGGTTCTATGCATATCACGGATTGGCCCATAATATGAATCTGAACCGTTCAACATGATCACCATACAAATATGTATTTGCGAACCAAATTTTATATTTCTTAGAATTTTTTTACTATTTTTTTTAAAATAGATAGAAAATCACTTGTTTCTTAACTAGCGGATCAGGTGATTTTCTACCTATCTTAAAAAAAGTAAAAAAGAAAATAGAAAAAAATATAAAATTTGGTCTAAGTGCATATTCATATGAGAATCATGTTGAACGGTTCGGATCAACAGTTAGGATTTTAAAAACAAAAATATTACAGATCAATCCGTGCTATGCATAGTAACATAGACTCACTCGTTGTTTAATATTGATTATAATAGTTTTAGTAATATGATATTTTTGTTTGCACTAATTTAAAAGTTCTGTTACAAATTTATATTAAAATTTCCAACAATAATTATTACTATTTTTATGTTTATTCAGATTATTAGTAATTAATTTTATTGTTTACTAATATTTGTCATTGTTAGTCGTAAAAAATAAAATAAATATAAATATATCAAGTTATATACTAAATCAAAATGATTTACTATGAGTAATATGACAGTTTAAAATATAAATAATATATTTTGATAAAAAAAATGCATGTAACTTTTGATAGGAAATTATGATTTCTTATTATGGCCACAATTCGGAAAGCTTAAAAAGGGATCTACAAGATTTCTCATGTATAACCCGAAAACTCTCGTTCTCAGAGGGAAAAAGATCGACCGAAGCCTCAAAAAATTAGTTGAAGTTTCTGATCCTCAACAGCTTATTTTTAAATAATACTGCTGATAATTTTCAATGTTTAACAACAATAACATATTAGTATCCGACTAGTATGTAACTTTTTTCAGTTACTAGCTAGAACAAATATTTAATAAATTTAAAAAAAAGTGAAAAAAATATCAGTGTGAAACAGAGACCAAACGTAGATATATTGAGTCTGCGTTTCTGCGAACTATCTGCTACTTTCTGACTTGTATTATTTTAGGATGCTATAAATAAAAAAAGTGGTTGGATATTTACTTGACTGGGTATTAATTAATACGGTGCAGGGCAGGCCTGAGGGGAATTTTTTTATAAACCATAAATAGAAAGGTGAAAGATAGAAAACCAATATGATTACTTCAGAATTTCGAAAAACTATAAAAATTGAGAATTAATATCGGTCTGGAAATTTATTTTCCCAGAGATCCAAATTCAGTTTCGGTCTCTCCAACTACACCAATGACTGCACGGTTAACTGTGACCAGATTGATTGAAAAGTAAAAAAAAAATGAAAAAAAAGGAAGATCGAATCTTAATTTGGATTTGAGGGAAAACAAAATTTCAGACTGAGATTAAGTTTTGGTTTTTATGATTTTTCAAAATTTCAGCACAATCATATTGGTTTACTAACTTTGTCTTTTCTATTTATGGTTTATAAAAAAATTCGGGCCAGAGGAGTGAGGGCTGAGGCTGTGATAACAGATTCGAACATTTTGGAGTAGAGATCAGGAGAGACAGACTCAGAGAGTCAGAGTCGAGAACAATTAATAAATTAATAGAGCATTGGCATTTGGCACTGGAGCTGGCCATGGAGGGGTCAGAATGAATCAGATGACAACAACAACAACATATAGGTGTAGCTAAGCTAGGTTGGCGGTCGGGCATGCCTCTCTTCAATGATTGCACGGACTCTGTGACGGATCTAAACTGTCCAATTGAAGTGACATCTCATTGGTTTTGGTTTATTTGGATGCATTCAAGTTTTTTAGCAGAAACACAGACACACAGCTCCCGCACCCAATTCTCTTTCAATTTTCTATTCTAGTCGTCTCGTCTAGTCGTCCATATATAATGCCATCTTTGATGTTACACGTACGTACACCCAACTTTAGGCTAGGTTATCTATATATCACAAATTCAACTTAATTTGACTTGCCGCTATATATTGAATTTCATCCACAAAAATTATTATATATGGTTCATCATTCTTTTATTATTTCTGGTTTCTAAAAATAAGTCAAGTCATCAAGTTTATCAAGTTTTAATTGTTAGATCAATCATAATTAAATTAATATACAATTTAATCGTATGAATGAAAATAAATTAAAATTTACTAATGTTCATTGTTAGATCAATTCATTAATGTGTAAGATATGAATAATTATATTCATCTCCGCACTTCAGTCGTCCACTCCTCCCTCTGTCCCCGTAGCTACAATAGAGAAAAATTGTACTATGATCCCCATTAATTATATAGTCTCTCTTTTCTAGTTCCTGCACTTGTTCTCGTGTCAACCTTCATAGGTATCAATGCTTGAGAAATAACATATTAATACTTGCAAATTAAAATATTAGTACTTGCATTTGTTGATTCCTCTTTTCCACTCCTCCAATGGTCCTGATGACCCAAAATGGGAACACTACTTTTAATATATTTATAAACCCTAGTTTCAACTTATGATTAGATTACAAGCGCATAATCTTACCGCGTAATATCAGTGGGGTGTCAATCCACAATGATAGTGTATTAGATTTTAAACAACTTTCACTAGTCTAGGTGCTCAGGTAGTTGAAGTTTTGAGTGGTGGTGATAATTATAACTAAGCAAGATTAAACAGTAGATAGAGAGCCTCTAGGTTTTCAGTCCTTCTTAATGATGTAGATAGATGTTTTGACGTTTGTCTATGCCACGTGCAACACTAGTGTCACTGCCGTAAACTGTCCCCAAAGTACCCTGCATGCGTACTGTCACTACCTCCATGGATGAATTGGGTGTTTATTATGCGATTGAAAGGTTTTCCGATCTTTCGATCGGCTTTTGGGCTACTAAGACTAAAGTACTTAAGTACAAAATTATATTATTTCCTTATACTTTTCCGTAGTTAATATCCCAAATACCCCATCTAATCTAAGTGGGTTCTAGTATTGTTCTAACTAAGTCTAGCTTGTCCGTAGAGGAATCAAACTTAGTCTATGATGCAATTTATACTATTCTACCAATAGAGCTCACTGGGTTCTAACTCTAGTCTTTGAACCGCTGCCAAGTGTCGTTAGCTGAAGTGTTAGTACTTACATGCAGTGCTGTAAAAAAAAATAGTGTTAACGGCTATTCAATTGGAAACGATGGCCAAACCATCACGAATACGCTTAATTGATGCTTGTTTGCGGGTAAAAACGGTTAATTGGCCGTTTTACCGTTTAATCGTCCGTTTATTCTCGTTTATTCCCATTTTTTTCCTTTTTTTTCCGTTAATTTCCGTTTATTCCAATGAATATTTATTTTCACATTGCTTTTTTTTTTCTATGATAGTGTGTGATAATAAGATTTATAAATAATGTATTGCAATTTTATTTGTGCTTGGATATACATCCAATATTTTTTATATATGTATTTTTCTTCTTACTTACTTTGAAATTGATTAATTCTTCTATAATTTATATACCATATATTTTTCTTACTTATTGATGTAATTTTTTAAATTTGTACGATGTGTTTATTTATGAAATTAAGTTATTATCATAAATTAAATTTAGTGATTTTATGTTGGAATGTTTTATTTCTTTCAAATAATATGTTATTAGTATTTGAAAAAACTTAATTCTCAAATTTATTTTTCATTAAATAAATGTGTTACTTACACATGCAAAATGCTTACGTGTTAAGAAGAAATAAGCGTAGTGTCCTGTCATAATAATAAAACTAACTTAAATTAAGTTTATTTGAATAAGTTAAATAAATTATTCTTAATAAATTATGATATATATACATAAATTTAATAAAAATATTAAATTGTCCGCATAATTCCGATTAATCGGCCGCATACCTATTAATCGCCTGGCGGCAACCCGTCCGTCCGACGACCGCATACCATTATTTACAACACTGCTTACATGCATTATTCTTCTCACACAATGATTGTTACACTCCATATTTTTTTACATCCGGAGCGTGATTATATAAGCATCTTCACACCTTTTCTTGATCCGTCAACCTACGTCGCCAACAGAAAGAAAAACAAAATAACAAAACAGAGTCAGCTACAAAGCTCAGTAACCGATTATTTAACGATGCGCTTCTCTATAATTGGCTTAATATAACAACCATTCAAACAGGTTGGATTAATCCACACAAATACATATAAAATTACGCACGCATATTTAACCGGGATAGCAAGTCGGTCTAGGTTATCTGTAAAACAAGTCACATCATATTCACATAGTTGGAATCCCATACACAAGCGATTCCCAACTTCCACATAATACAATTCCACAAAACCGTCAATCCAATAGGAAATTCATCCAACATTAGAAGGCCGCCAACCCACTGGAAAATCCATCCAACAGTGGGAGGCTACAATCACATATCAAATTCCAACCTCAGACCCGCTATCCAGTTAAATATGCCATTATAATTAAATATGTAATATCCATATTCAAATCAACCATACAAAACGAAAACACATATTATAGAGAAGTCCGGTTACCTGATAATGAGATATTCAGAATTTTGAACTGGTTTACAACAATATTTCAGAATCATTGCGACATAGGTAGAATTCAAATCAGGCATTGATAATTGATATGAAACCTTAACAAAATATATCTTCCATTTAATTTCTTTCTTTTTCATTTGTTTTTGTTTTTCTCTCGGATATCAAACTGATAAGGGGAAGAGAAGTGTCTCGGATATAAAACAGAGAGAGAAGGGATGTCTATCACTTAAGATATTTAATCTGTATATATATCGGAAAGGTGCATTTATTCGGGTGTACAAATGACAAATACAAAAACTGATCCGAAATAGTGGATTTAATATAATTATTAAATAAAATTTGTTATCAGAGAAAAACTGCTCCGAACCGTCTGACGCCTGTTCAATTTATTTCTTTTCTTTAATGAACGGTTACTAAAATTTTCATACAAGTATGTAACTTTATAAAATATTACAGAAAAAACAAAAACAGGTTTTAAATATCTAGTTCGGTTGAATCTAATTTAAATAATTTATATATTATATTTATATTCTTACGAAATGTTACCAAGAAAATTTATAACTTTTATTATATTATAAAAAAATTGTAACTATAAATAATAATAGCTTATATTTTAGGGATGTTACAATGATGCAACGACTACGCACCCATTGGTATGTGGAGATCATTGGCATATAGTAGACATAACTATGTATGTAATGATATTATAAAAAGAGTAAAGTGCAAATGAAATTCAACGCAAAATAAAACATAGACATATATCAAAATACAATTAAGAATTTAAGTACAACCCTCATTTTAGAGATGAAAGGTTTAGCTTCTCATGACCATGGAAAAAAAGAAATACAACAAAGAGAACATAAATTACAACTCTTTTGAAGATGGAAAAACCTTTGTTTTCTTAGATGACACATTCTTGCTTGGTTTCTAATGGCTACGCCTCTCTCCCTAAGTACTCTCTAACCTAACTTAACTATGAGGATTGCTAGCTATAATTCTAACCTAATCACAAGTAAATATGCACACTAAATCCTAATACAATAGGAGTATTAATAGTCCTTCCAAAAAGATAGTGGGAGTAGTGGCGATCATGGGAGACATGGGGTCCACCCATTATCTAGCAGGATTCGTCTAAAAATAGCGCAACATGTAAAAAAAAGTGTAGCTTTTAGAATACTCATCCTAAAAATAACGTAGCCAACATAAACAATCTATGGATCATGCAGCCTCTGGACTATGCTGCATGCAGCATGGAAGAACCCGCATGGCTTCTGACTTAGCTATTTTCATGAAATTTCTCCATTTCGTATTTTGTCAACTTCATGTGAGGTGTTGTATATTCCATGTAATGTCCTATTTTAGCTCATTTTCAATAATCGTCTAAATATGACATATTTAGTCTGTTTTTTTTAATCTAAATACGTAACTTTATCCAAAACCTGCTAAAATAACTCAAAAACACATTTGCGGTAAATAAATCAGAAAAATAGTTACTTTATATTTGCTTTTCGTCATTTTTCAGAAATTTTTTTTTGTGATTTTTGCTATATGTTTTGGTTTCATGTATAGGTAATAATTATTTTTCATTATTTTAGCTATGTCACTTCACGTAATCAAGACGTAATCAACAGAAATTAACATATTTAATTGTTACATCACGTTATACTTTACTTTGGCGTATGTGATCAATATGGCTAATTGGTCATGTGAGACATCTAGCTAGGATTAAAGGGAGTATATATTATAGGGTTTTGTGTTACATATTTTTGAGACAGCGTGTAACGAACGAATGTCTTTGAGACATGACAAGTAACATATATAGCTAGATGTCTTGACACATGATTCTTATTAATTACGATGACCCGCTGAATTATTCATGGCATGAATTTTGGCTGATTATGAAGCGAATTAAGCAGCTGGATCCATTCAGAAAATCTGCCGGATGCCATTAATTTAATTTGGATTGGTGGCTTGGAAGCAATTAATTTAATAATTAATTAATGCATGGATGCGTCCGACGACGTGCACATGCACTGATCATCTGCAACATTCACCTATATATCATATGTCAAGCCAAAACCTCTCGCCTAACCTCTAACCTAGCTTCATTTTCTCATCACGGGATCAGAAAATTAAACATTATTAAAGGTCCCTCCCGTAATTTTATTTTATAAGAAAAAATATTTTTTCTTGTAAAATTAAAATTTAAAAGACAAAACTGAAAAATCATAATTTATACAATTAAGTGCTTGACAGGCAGGAGTACTAGCTCTACCTCCTTCATTTTCCATCTCTATTATTAATTTGTTTTTTCCCCTCTTCTTAATTTCTTAAGACAGAATTAAATCACTTGAATGTTGACGACATTGAAATGATTAGATACGTACTTCAAGTAGAATTAATGAATGTAGTACTCTACCTCCTATGAGTGCATATATGATCCCATTCTAGCTAGTCCATGATCAGAGACTAGATAGATATCACCTCAAATATATATATATATATAGTTTGTTTTTAATTAACCATTTTAATTTCTTTGAGGCTATGTTGCATGGATACGGGTACGGGTATCGTATCAGATACGATACGGATACGGCAATACGGTAATTTTTAAAAATCTAGGATACGATATGTTTATTATATATATTATTTTTTATTATTTTATATATTGTATTTAGATAATTATAACTTAAATCAACTTTGTATAAATAATTTAAAACTTAACCTAAGAATAGATTAAGTACTATAGTTACTAAAATATAACACAAATAAAACTCTAGTGGAGTGGTCAAAGGTTTTGACATTCACCTAGAAAGTCCTAGTTCGATTCACGCCAGCGCCCAAAAAATTTCATTTTCGTCGGTCCACGGTCGCGGTGCACGGGTGCGAACTCGGTTCATGGGCGTTGACGCCGTATCCGCATGTATCCAGCCGTATCCAGACGTTTCAACGTAGTATCGGTGACCGTATCGGCTGAGTAAGAATACGCCAAGTAAGCGGATACGCTAGCTGGCGTATTGGATACGTATCGGTGCCGTATCGGGTGCGTATCGGTATCCGATACGTGTCCGATACGGGTACGAAAGTAAATCTGGAGTATCCGAGTAACATAGTTTTAAGGAAACCTGAAATAGCTAGTAGCTAGCTAGTTAGGTTCAAATTGCCGGATCGATCGAAGAACCTGTCAACAAGGAATCATGATATATGATTTCAGATCAATTCCAAGTTAAGTGGGCCAGGTCGTGTTCGGGACTTAATTCGGGTCAATTTGATTTTTAAAATTATCAAGGCAAATTGGATAGGAAAATTGAGCATATATGTTATTTTCAAATTTGTTGGGACTTGAGCATTTCAAATAGATCAAGACAGTTTGTGTCGTCAAGTTTCTGAAAATGTGTGCAACTACATTATTGTCCTTGTCTTAATTCATTCATTATCAACCAACATCAACATATATATTTCTTGTTTAGTTTCTAACAAAATATATTCTATATAAATTTTTGGTAAATTGCATAAAATAAACATGCATGCGTCTATCAAATTGGTTGTAAAATGCATCCAAAACATATGTAAAATTGCATGGACTCATTTATTCACAAAGATGAGAAGAGCATTTACAAAAAAAATATTATCCCAAATTGATATACATGTTTAAAATATAAAATTATTAATTGACATAATTTTTCGCAAGTTGGCAAAAAAAAATTCAACCGACTTTCACACGGATGGTGCGCCTACTAAGAGCATCTCCCACGCTTATTGTTTTCTGATTTGTTGGGTTGTGACTTGTGAGATAATTTATAAATTAACAAATTTTCTTTAAAAGCAAACGTTTGCTTATTGTCAGCATGACGAATTGATTGACTCGGATTCTTTATGAGTATCTTTAATTGCAATTGTTGGAATATAGTGATATAGAAATTATGATTTTTTTTAATTGCTATATTTAATGACGTAACCAATTTTAATTGCTAAATATTTATTGAAAATGGAGATGCTCTAAGCTACTTGTTGTGTGGCGAGTGTATTATTAATTATTTTACAACTTCAATACTTGAAAAACTACACGGAAAATATTCATAGATGACTCGAGATGAAAAATCGCATGATTTTCTTTGTGTACGTGTTGCAAGTTGATTGGGCCGCAAGATCAACACAGTCACACGTGGTGGCTACACTTTTTGCTCTTCCACTATCGTAGATGTTCTGTAGCGTAACATACAAATGAAAAATATTTGTAGTTTTGTAGTTTGTACTTTGTACTATCCGCTCTCACTTTGTACTTTGCTCGCCACATTCTTGTCAACACTAGCTTGGCTGCAGAAAATCACAAACCAATGTTTCATAATCATAGACGATTGGACAAAATTAGAAGAAATTAACGAGGGAGTCCAAAAAGAACTAATACCGATAATATATAGTAGAACTAAGATGTTTTCAAAGTCAAGTTTTTTTTTTTTTAATTCAACGTTAAAATCTATCGAATTAGTTTTAAATAATGAATTTAAACTATTAAAATTCTTTTACTTTATAAATAATGCATTTATAAGTGAATTTTTTCTTTAAAAGTTTAAAATTTTATGAGCGATGCATCTATAAGTGAAAATTTAAAGTTTCAAATTAATTTAGTATAAAATCAAATGGTCAAAATTAAAAGATTTATAAATTAATTTTAAAGCATTTATTTTTTGAACGTCTTTTCACCACTTGAATTTATAAAAAAATAATTTAAAATTAAAAAAAAATTCAATAATTTGGATTTGTCGTTTGAAGTCATTTCGATAGATTTTCACATGTAGACACATCACTCGTATGTAGAAAGTATCACTCGTACTAGTAAATTTTGTTACATACTCCTGATAAAAATTCTTAGTAAGTTCCAGCACATATTATTTTCAAAATGAAAATAAAGATAGAAATTGGTATAAATTTGGAGATTATTTATTAAATGAGGAGGGTTTCAATACCTCATGTTTTTTTCATACCTCATCATGCTTTACATTGTATATCTTTTTTTCTAAAGTTCAAACTGTTGATCTAAACTCCTCAACATGATATCCGTATTAAATATGTTTGGAGATCAAATTTTATAATTTTTGAATTTTTTAAATATTTTTAGATAGGTAAGAAATTATTGTTTTGAACGGTCCACAAATAATAATTTTGTATCCATCTTAAAAAAATGAAACAATTTTCAAAAATTAAAAAATTTCATTCCCAATTATATTTTAGTATGAATATCACGTTGAACGGTTTGGATCTACAATTTGAATTTTAAAATAATATAAAATATGAAATATACAAGGTATTGAAGCCATCCTCTTATTAAATACATAGTAGGGTTCTAAAAAAAAAGAAAAAAAAATTACAGAAGCGCACGCCCCGCAGCTTAATTACTTTTACTTTTTCCATCGCTGGCATTCTTCAGTGCCTGTGGCCGTCTGAAGTACTTGATTTGAAAGATGAAAAGGTTTGGCGAGCAGCTACACAGCCTACACTCCCCAGCGGTCGCTCTATCAATCAATTATGCCCTTTCTTCCTTGACTTAGCTACCTATTCGGATCCCATGCATCCGTCCCTTACCTGTCCTTTGTATATATAGGCAAGCTCAAGTTACCAAATTAATGAAACACATGAATAAACTCCCCCATTTAGGAATAAAACTGATTATCAACAAGAACTAGCCAGAATATATGTAATTAATTAACACTGTCAATATCAGTGTGTCAGACATGGTTCTAAATAGCGTTTATCGCGTCATCGCGGGAAGACTACAAAAAAAGCTATAGCGGAAGCTATGCCACATAACGTTTTTTATTTTTACAAAAATTATATTATATATTTGTACTAAGTATCAACATAATTTAAAGTCTCATATAACAATAAATAACACCAAATTGATTAAAAACTATAATATTCCTATTGGACCAATACAAAGTCCAAATTACGGTTCAAAATATCCCAATTTGCCAATTTATAATTTTCACAATTTGAGCGACAATGGTTTCTTCTCGACAGCAGCAACCAATCTTTCAATTGATTTTGATTTGAGATTTTATTTTACTTTTTAATTTAAGTTAATTGTCCAAAAAAACTCACAGTTAAAGCCTAATTGAGTCTTTTTTATTAAATCCCATATAAAAATATCTAAAAAAGTCCATATTTCATAGCGCGCGCTATTTGCGCTACACGCTAAGCGCTACACGCTAAGCGCTATAGCGGACCGCTATTACTGCTATAGCGGCCGTAGCTCAATTAGCGCATTTTGATGTCATAGCATAGCGTTTAGGCTCCAAAAATGCTATAGCGGCGCTATAGCGCTCTATTTAGAACACTGGTGTCAGATGATCTCAACTTGAAATTATCATCACCTAATTATGGCAATATTTATTCTAATTATTTCAAGTACGTACCACAAGTATGTATATATATATAGATCTAGAGTTAGGCTATTATGTATTGCAATGTATAGGTCCTCTTATACATTGCACTATAAACCGTCATATTGAAAGTCCAAACAGCCGATCCAAACTGTTCAATTTGTTATCCATATTAATATATGTTTGGAGACCAAATTTTACATTTTTTTGGAAATTTTTTACTATTTTTTTAGATTTATTGAAAATCGTTTGTTTTTTATGGTTCATATTTGTCTGAAAAACAGCGATTTTCAATAAATCTAAAAAAATAGTAAAAAATTTCCAAAAAATATAAAATTTGATCTCCAAACGCATATTAATATGGAGAACAAGTTGAACGGTTTGGATTGGCTGTTTGGACTTTGAATCTGACAATTTATAGTCCGATGTACAAGGGACATATACATTGCAATATACCGTAGCCCATCTCTCTCTCTCTCTCTCTCTCTCTTTATATATATATATATATATATATTGCAAAAGTGGAATTCCACCTGTTTCATTACGAAATAATGTCTATACAAAACTGTGCATACTAACGAATATTCATTTATTCTAACCTAATGAAACAATATCCAACTAGCACAAAAAATCACAAAACCAGGTAACAAAATACAATCCACTAATAGCAATCAACTATTTTGAAAATAAAAATAGTGATCCATAGTACGCATCAATTTGCACAGTACCGTAACCTCACTCATAATAATAATAGTAGTATAGTAAATAATAATAATAATAATAATAATAATAATAAGAAGAAGAAGAAGAAAAAGAATAATATGAGTTTGATATATGAGTGACAATTAAAAAAAATCCATTTGTATTATAGCTCTTGCTAAAGCTTAGTTTTGTCATAATTTTGTTTTTTTTTTTTGCGTAAAGATCGGAGATCAAGCCACTCAATAATTAAATATTCACAAATAATATTTTAATTTATATTTCAAATTTGTGATCTCTTACACATTATCTTTTTCACTAGATCAAAAGTTGGTTCTCAACAAAAAAAAAATTAGGAAGAAAATTTAACTGTGCCCTTAATATAATAAATTATAACTTTACAAATTACTCAGTAGAAAATGACATAACCTTATTAACCCCCCTCTCTCTCCCCCCTCTTGTTTTATTCCTTGTAGTCTTGACTGTACAAAGCAACCTAGCTATCTGACTGTTGAGCCCACATCCCTTTCGTACCACCCGCACTCAGTGTTTTTCACATCTAAAGACCTTGATGCATGTCGGAATTTAGTAAATTCTTGGTCCCCTGTTATATATACCGGTACGTAATGGTCCGAAATTTCAGTTAATTAAATTCATATGAATGAATCTGCATATAAATCCAATAATATATCGAATCGCATAGATCTTGAAAATTTACCAACACACACACACACACACACACACACACACACACACAGAGTGTGGCTAAGTTGCTACCGGTAGCACTTCGACCGAAGTGCTACCGGGGTCATATCTTAGTACTCGATGTTCAAACAGCAAATCCAAACCGTTATATGTTCAATCTATATTAAAATGTGCTTGGAGACCAAATTTTACATTTTTTGAAATTTTTTTGCTATTTATTAAGCTGGTTTGAAAACTGCTGTTTTTATTAAATTTTTGGAGCATTGAAAACAGCGGTTTTCAAACCAGCTTAATAAATAGTAAAAAAATTTCAAAAAATATAAAATTTGGTCTCCAAGCACATTTTAATATAGATTGAACATCTAACGGTTTGGATTTGCTGTTTGAACATCGAGTACTAAGATATGACCCCGGTAGCAACTTAGCCACACTATATATATATATATATAGAGAGAGAGAGAGAGAGAGAGAGAGTAGAACTAGGGTGCTCCTAAGTTCACCCAACCTCTTGTGAACTTGACTCTAAAATATATCGAATCGACTTTAAACGATGAATCCAAACCGTTGAAATCCTTCTACCTAATGATTGATGTATCTACATGTGAAAATTTTAAAGTTTCGAATTAATTTAATATAGAGTCAAGTGGTCAAAGGAGTCCAAAAAATGAATTCATTAAAATTAATTTATAAACCTTAAACTTTTGACCACTTGACTCTATATTAAATTAATTCGAAACTTTAAAATTTTCATATGTAGACGCATCACTCATTAGGTAGAAGGGTTTCAACGGTTTGGATTCATCGTTTAAAGTCGATTCGATATATTTTAGAGTCAAGTTCACAAGAGGTTTGGTGAACTTAGGAGCATCCTAGTTCTACTCTATATATATATATAGAGGAGGGATCCAATTACACCTTTTTTTTTGACACATCATGACATTGTTTTTTTTATAGGTTAATTTTGCGATTTCAAAATCCAAATAGTCGATCCAAACCGTTCAACATGATTGATATACTAAAATGTGCTTGGAGATCAAATTTTACATTTTTTTGAATTTTTTTACTATTTATTAAGATGGTTACAAAATCGCTGTTTTTCAATGGTCCGAAAACAACGATTTTGTAACCATCTTAATAAATAGTAAAAAAATTCAAACAAATGTAAAATTTGATCTCCAAGCACATTTTAGTATATCAGTCATGTTGAACGGTTTGGATCGACTATTTGGACTTTGAAAATGGTAGGTGTCAAAATGTGTCAAAAAAAAAGGTGTAACGACTTGATTCGAATCCGAAACCAGCTGTTTAAAATCTAATAAGTAACATTATTATATATACTAAATATGATTTGAATTATTTCAAACATATATTTATCACGTATGTATGTATAAAAGAAATTAACTAAGTTATAATTAATTAGTCGTATAAATTAGTTTAATTAAGAGTAATTGTTATTCTTAATTTATGCATTGATAATATAAAATAGTAATGTTCACATGACATATATTTTACCCTTTGAGATACTTTAACTAAAACATCTCAAGTTTTAATTCAGGTTCAAACAATCAATTCGATTTGAATCGTTTGAATTTAATATACATATCAAAATATTGCAGGAAACTACATATTGTATTATAATCGGGAGTTATATTGGCTCATGTTATATATGCTCCTAAAATTTTAATTTTGTTGACGTTAGGGCTGCAAACGAATCAAACCAAATCAAACTTACCTCCAGTTTGAGTTTCGTTTGAATTAATTTCGAACTAAGATTTATTTGAATTAATTTCGAACGAACTCAATTTCGAGTTGATTTTTTTACGAACTCAATATCGAATTTTTTATGAACTTTTTTACGACAAGGAAGAGTGATCGTAGTCGCTGAGAGCGAGAGATGAAAGTTGGCTAGGGTTTCAGAATTGAGAGCGAGGGTTACGACTTACGAGTTATGACTTATGGTTGGACGGCCTTATGTTTTAACTTTTAATTTATCAGCGAACATAAGTCATCAGCAGAAACGGTTCACGTTACTTTGAGATTCGAACTAGAATATTTCGCGAATCTATTTCAAACGAACCAGGTCCAGTTTGAGTTTGGTTTGAATTAATTTCGAACGAACTCAATTTTTAATCAATTTTTTTGCAAACTTTTTCGAATCAAACTATAATCGAATCACAAACTACAAATTTTTTGTGCAGCCCTAGTTGACGTGGTAAAAAATTATTTTTATAGAGTTAGTAATAAGAGCAGTCTTTTGGTAATTATACATAGATGTATATGTTCATATCACTTGCAAAATAATTTAAAAACTACTTATGTAACCCTTTCAGATAAATTGTTGAATTATAAAATATTTCATTTTCGTACCAATGAAAATGTTGCATAATTAAGGATTAACAATTATATCACGCGGTAGGATGAAGATATGTATATAGCTTCGTTCCATCCTTTCCAAAAGAGAGAAATTGGCTGGAATTAGTGAAGTACGTTTTAGCGAAATGACAACTAATATTTGTTGGTGTCATATATACCAGTTGATCCCAAAACCAAAAGAAACTAGAGGAAAAGAGGAAAGCTAGATACTAGTACTTACCTACATCTTTAACATGCCCTAATTCATCTCTCTCTCTCTCTCTCTTTCTCCCTCCCTCTCTCTCTTTCTCTCTAAGGCTCTAAGCTAATGATCGGGAGAAAAATGTCAGGCCAAATTGCATCGGAGCATGTCTGCTACGTTCACTGCAACTTTTGTAGCACCATCCTGGCGGTACTTAATTCTCACCTCTCTTAATTTCTTTAATTCCCTCTCACAAAATTGGGTCTTGATAGCTAGATCTCAAACTGAAATGAAATGAAAACGAGTAAACAATTTTGTACATAATCTAATTTATAATGGCGAATTAAACTTCCCTTCCCTTCCCTTCTTGGATTAGGAATACTTAATTATGAGCTAGTTAATTTTCATGGGATTTAATTTCCTCTTGATGATTGATAGCAAACAAGTAAACTATAGCTAATTAATTCGATTTAATCCTTGTACAATTGGACTATTTTATTTCTTTTAGTTGATCTGCTTCAACTCCACTAGCTACTTAATTTCAGAGCATTATTTCATGCATTTTTTTTCCCTTTATTACTGCTTGTGAATTTAATTTGGTAATTGGAACCAAAACCAAAGCACTTCTATGTACGTACCAACTCTTGTATACTTTTTATTTTTAAGAAATTTTTTTGTCAATTCTCGCACACGCACAAATATTACTTGCATATATAGAAGCTGGATCTCTCTCTCTCTCTCTCTCATTTATTCTGGACTAGCTACATATATAGTACATACGCTAGCTCTTTTCTAATTAAATTGTGTCTGTTCTATTTCTTTCGTCGCCCATAAAGGAGTGAGTATGTGTTCATATATAAATAATTTTCTCATTAATTGTTTCTTTATCTCCTTTTGTTCATTATTTCTCCTTAATTTTGTTCCTTTTCTTTGAGATGATTCACCTGTTCAACTATATATTCTAGCTTTTAGATCTCGTACTCAGTTTCAAAAACAGATTAAGGAGAAAATATCTAGCTAGATATACAATAAGTTTTTGTTAGTGGAGGTTAATTTGGTAATATTTCTTGTACTTTGTTAAATATGTTGAATGAATTTTCATGGCGTGGTTGACCAAAAAGATGATAATAATGCTACATTTTCATCCCGTCAGAAGCACTATCATATCTATGTTGCCACGTGTACGCTTGTCTATTTCTAATCTTACCAAAATTATGTTTTGAATGCCTTTTTACGTTTAAAGTAGTGCCTCGCTTCCCTCGTTAAAAGTATCAACACCCCCACTAGTCCCTTGACCAAAGTGATTCCAAGTACGTACTCTCTTTCTCTCTGTCTCTTGGCTTGATTTCAGTGATCGATAAAAGCAAAACCATTAACCATACCACGTTTTACTCACTCAGAGGCGAATGTGTGAAACAGTCTTCAGTTCTGTATATTTGTCAGGTCATTTTCCTCTCTTTTGTCACTTATAAGAGGGAATAATTTATATTGACTGACTGGCTCTGTAGTTAAAGGACTTTCATTAATTCTCATGAAGTGAATTGAGCCAAACGATACTCTGAGCAAGCACTAGCCAGTGGGGACATTGCACGATCTAGCCTACTATATCTTTAACTAGCTAATTTCTTTACTGCTGCCCAAGTACTGTTGTAGCTAAAAATCTAAAATCTCCTCTTCCTCATCATATTATTAAGAGCGATGCTATAGTAATAAGTGTATGTGCCCTTCTCAAATATATCAACAAACAACAACAAATGATTATATATGTCCATATATCTATGTACAATATATATCTATATATTTATATATATCAGGTTTACCTTCTAGAGCCTGCATTCTGACTACATCTAAAAATGTCATTAGGCGCGTGCTTGTTCTAGCTAGCTATTTACAAAGTCCCCATGCGTTTGTTACTAAATATATCAATGAAGTTATATACTTTTCATTTTTAGTTCAGGTTTGTGATGATGTATAGGATTCAGGGGACAACTTCAAATCTTCATATTTGAACTATTGTTAATATGGCATCTTACGGTTGATTTTAGAAAGCCATTAGTACATATATATAAGTCTAGCTATACTTGGCCATGACCTAGTACATGTGTGGTAATAGATATATAGTTTACCTCATATGGGAGATAGATGCAAGTTCAAAACTCGATACAATCCAGGTTGAGTTAAGACTTTTAACTCTAAATATCCTGCTTATGAAAAATAATGAAGTAAACGGTTTAGTTTCTGATCTATGACATATGATAATGAACTAATATCGAGAGATCAAATTATAAACAATCTTTTTTGTGCGTGGTAATAATGGAGATTTATCTCTCAATCCTGAAGTATGGACTGAGAGAATGCAACAATAGTTCTATATTTTGTATCATTGTAAACTATTTTCCCATTAGAAGCATTCCATATCTAATCTTATCGTTTATTCAAATCTTGAAACAAAAATACAATCTAGCTACTGCTCTTATGTGTATTGTATGCTGTACTTTAATCAATATACAATGTTACAATATTTCAAACTTCTGTTATGCTGTTCGACACTATTTGTGAGTACTATTAATCTTTTCTTTCCAAAGTTAACTCATATTATTCATTTTTCAATTTGTACTTAAAATTTTGTTATTTGTTATATATAATTTAACTATCTACAAGCTAATTAAGATCATTGTTGAAGTGCATAGATATTGTTTGTTTGATTTAAAGTTTGTAATTAATTGGTGAATATATATATATATATATAGGTCAGTGTACCACGAGACTGTTTGTTCAACATGGTGACGGTGCGGTGCGGACACTGCACAAATCTACTATCTGTTAACATGGCACCATTGCTTCAGTCCTTTGCTGTTCAAGATCAGCAGGTCAATGAATTAATGTTTGCAATAACCTTTCTGGTACATGCTTGTTGGACCAGCTACATGCAATAGTTTAACCCTCATTTGGTACTATACTTGTACTAGCTTAGAAATGCAATTATTTGTGGGCACTGCCCAGGCACTAAATAGCTTAGAAATGCAAATAATTTCTGGAGTATACTGCGTACAAGCTCGCAACAACATATTGAAAGCCAAAAAAAAAAACATAAACTTAATTCAATAATTAAATGGTTTCCTTTTTTAGTGAAACCACTGGTGTCTGTCTGCCAGAAAACACACACAAAATGGAGGCAGACACTTTTTTCTGAGAAGTCAGAATTGTATAACAGAACTATAAGGAAAATATCAGCTTCATATTGTGTCTTAATAGAATGCCTAGGCCCACGAAAAATTAAAATCTTTCTCTGTTAATTTTTCATCGTGTCCTTTGTAGATACATAATTACATATATGTATTATGGTTTTGCTTCCCACTAGGCTAGGCTAGTTTTTTCTTTCTATTTAGTATTTATTTCGGCTATGAATTGTATTAAAACATCTCTCACACAGTAGCATCACTACTGTTTAACATGGTCTGTATAAAATCCATGCAGGTACCGAACAAAGAATTCTGTGTAACCTCTCCTAGAGATATTAACTTGTCAGTTACAAACCATCGTTTGCCAGTGGTTCTCCCTATGCCAAATGATCTACCGGAAACTTCACCAATACGTCGTAAGAAGATATTTTATAGCTTCTTATTTATCATTTTACTATAGTGCCTTGATGGAAACTTCAAATTAATCACACCATAAGTCATATATGCATGCATGGTGGCCCATATTTGACTAGAAATAATATATAGTCTCTACAGGGCTGGTCCTGAAGATTTTGGGGCCCGGGGCGGGAGAAAATTTTGGGTTCTTTATATATACAATTTTTTTATGAGATCAGCTAATACGCTTCTATAAATACTTCAACACTACATGTTTATAAGTATTTTTTTTCTATTTTCAAAGTTCAAACAATAGATCTGAACCGTTCAATATTATATCCATATTAAAATGTACTTGGAGACTATATTTTACAATTTTTGGAATTTTTTTACTATTTTTGGAATTTTTTTCCTATTTTTTAAGATAGATAGAAAATCCATTGATTCAGAAGATTCTGGACCATAAAAAACAATGATTTTCAGCCTATCTTAAAAAATAGTAAAAAAAAATGGGATAAGGTTTGGTCCAAATGGGTTTGGACCCGACACCGTCCAAAACTTCTAAAAATCATATGATTAAAGTCCGAACAGTCGATGCGAACCGCTCAACATGATTTTCATATTAAAATGTGCTCAGAGACCAAATTTTTAGTTTTTTGGAAATTTTTTACCATTTTTTTCAGATACGTACAAAATCACTATTTTTGGACCGTTCAGAAACAGTGTTGTTATACATATCTAAAAAAAATAGTAAACAATTTCCAAAAAATATAAAATTTGGTCTCTGAGCACATTTTAATATGGAAATCATGTTGAGTGATTTGGATCGACTGTTCGGACTTTAATTGTACAATTTTTAGAGGCTTTGGACGATGTCTAGTCCAAAGCCATTTGGACCAAATCTTATTCCTTAAAAATATGTAAATTTGGTCTCCAAGCACGTTTTATTATGGATATCATGTTGAACGATTTGAGTCGACTATTTGGACTTTTAAAACGCAAAAACAACTTATAAGCATATGGTGTTCAAGTACTTATGGAAGTCTATTTGTTAGTCTCATTTTTTATTGATATGTCAATAGATCATACCTATTTACATAAAAATTTGAACTTTTTGTATATAAAAAATTCGAGCTTTAATGTTTTATTTATTTTTAATATATACAGAATTTTTTTATATATATACAAACTATTTTTTTTTTTTGGGCCCCTTAAATTTTGAGGCCTGGGGCGGTCGCCCTGGCTGCCCAGCCCCAGGGCCGCCTATGAGTCTCTATCATAAATAACTTTGGTACGTGCCTGAACAAAGCCAATATATATTCACATCTTATTTAGAAGTAAATACAGCATGTAATAATGCTAACACTCATGTTAAATACATAAGGATCGATCTGAAACAAGATTAATATAGTTATCAAGATATCGATCATTATATAATCATTCACATAGTTTAATTTGGTTCTTGACATACAGCTCCTGAGAAGAGACAGCGTGTTCCTTCAGCTTACAACAAATTCATCAAGTAAACTCTACTCTATATATATTCACTTTGTATTTCATTTTGCAAATTTGGGGTGAACATTGATCAACGTGGATTAAACTACACCAAATGCTTTTTCCTTGTCCGATTCATTTTCCTGTATTTAATTAGGGAGGAAATACAAAGGATAAAAGCAAGCAATCCGGAGATCAGCCATCGAGAGGCGTTTAGCGCCGCAGCGAAAAATGTAAGCAATATATTTTCAATACAATGCAGGTATATAATTCTCCATTTCTGGACACCGGTAAACTCAACCAATCATCTTTAGAAATTTTGGAGAACTCCCCATAATAAGTATTCTTAAAATATAGTTGTCTCAGATATGCAACAAAAGTTTCATTAAAGGAAGAGAATATCAGAATAATTGGTCGGGGTTAAATTTTGTATATCCATGCCATGAAAATACTAAAATTATAGCATATTTTTATTTTATTTATTAGTCTTTCTCAAGTATATATATCATTCATGGGCAATTCTAGCATCTATACTTTCATTTTACGGGTTATCTATTTGAATAATATTTTTTTAATTATTATATATAATAGTAAATTATAAATATATTCTTCATTTGTTAAATATCATGCACATCATATTTGAATCAATTGGAAGACATTTAGTCTTCCCTCAAACTTAAAAAAAAAATTAACTGTGGAGATTAATGACTTGTGATTAACAACCAATAAAATTTTAAATTGATTCAAAATTTATATACACTATCAAATAATTGAGAAAATACCTACAATTTTATTTTTTTAATTTTGAATAATATTTTTATATAAGTACCATAAATTTGAATGCATGCTTAAATTATCCATCTTCTATAATCCCATATGGAAAAAATGTTTCAATAAATCTTCAAGTGAAAATGGTCAAGCAAAACTGGACAGCACATAAAATTAATACTCAATTATTTCCTCTCTTTTTTTTTCCTTATTTTTTTGGTAATAATCAATATGCATGTACTGATGTACACTAATTATAGTTGGTCCTGTATAGTTTTAGTTAAGTTTGGTGTTGATATTAACAGTTAAAATAAATTCAGGTATCATATTTTTAGTCAAGTTTGTGATTATGTATGATTCTTTGACAAATGCTTAAATATAGAAATATATTCTGTATATGTAAAACACAATACAAGTTAATTACGATCATGAATTGCTTTATATAATTTTACTAGCTGTGAGGCAAAATAATCTACGAGAAAATATTCTTGCATTTTATATCTACATCCTTTATTGCACCTCAAAAGTGTTTATACTTAATATGTAAATTGTCATATATGAATGCACAAATATATATTTATACCTTTATATTATGCAAAGTGTTGATATTGTATGTCTTTTTTTTAATAGCAATAAAAAAAAGGTTGAGGTTAAATATTATGTCGAATATTTAGGAATACAAGTTTAAGATGTTTTATTTGTAGGTAAATGTATACTTGTATATATCATCATCAAGTACAAGTATTTAAAAATATATATATATCAATGCATCTAAAGTACAAATAAGATAATGCATTTTATCATTCTTAAAAAAAATAGAATGATATATATATATACAAGTACACCGCTAAAAACCCTAATACTAAAACGAAAAGAGAAGTCGCCATGTTGTTTGCATTCGAAAGTGCAGCTCGATCTCTGACAGCAGACAATCTTTCATGAGAATTAACTCCAGGAAAATCATCATTGAAAGAACAAAAAATCAATTAAATTAGCAACAAGGAAAAAGGAAAATTGAGAAGAAGAAGATACCCTCCAGGAAATATAAATTGCATGTCCTAATATAAGCCAATCTGTTTCAATTTTCTAGTCATGAAAATTTACACCTTGCTATATATATGTACCGTTGAAACAAGAACTAATTAATAATTTAATTTCATTCTTTGTTTCTTAAATAATATATAGTAAGAAATGTAATTGGCGTACGTCTTTACTTAATTAATGTATGAAAGTGCATGGACCTTAAAAATCTAATTAATGAAACGCAAATTAAGAGCCCCGACATCCCAACAAACACATGCCCACCATGTTGACAGTATGTAAAACATATGATTGGATTAATGGTGCATTAATTGATATTTGAACCTATATTTTTTTTTTCCGCATGCATGTTAATTTCATGCCGGTAGCTAGGCTGATAGAGCCAGTAATCACTAATTAAAACTATATATTAATTACTTGCTAGTGTACTGCAATTTTCCATCAATAATTGTAAATCTTAATTTTGTTAATTTAATGATTATGTTAATTGCAGTGGGCTCATCTTCCAAGAATACACATGGGGCTCACATTTGATGGAACCAATCCACCAACGCTACAAGACGCTCCAGGATTTCATTGAAGAACGGATATACGATGGAACGAATGAAGTATTGCATCTCTATTGGCAAATTTGAATGAATTAATTTATGACAAATTTAAACCATAAATATTTCTTTCTAATAATGATATATATAAATACTGCAACGCCGCACTATTATGTGCATGTACTATTCATGCTCAATTAATAAAGAGTTCTTCCATCCGTGAATTTAATTTCTCGACTGTATATATATACTGCCGCGCGCTGGACTGCTTTGAACATGCAACTGTTGCAAATAGTTGCTTTATTCATTTAAAAAAATATTTATGAACGTCTATATTATGAAAATATACTTGCAGAATATATTTTATATTTCTAATTTTTTTCACTATTTTTGTAGATGGCTAGAAAAGCATTAATTTCGAATGGTATAGAATCTTTAGATAAAATGATTTTCTATCTATCTAAAAAAATAGTGAAAAATTCTAAAAATTAAACAGCAAATTTTGATCTACAAGTATACATTTGTATATGATAATCATATTAAATGGTTGAAATTGACTATTTGAATTTTGTAAATCAAAATATTGATCCAAATTACAAACCAATTGTGTCCGTTATGTGTTGGATTTTAGGCCCAGCCCAATAATCCCCTTACTCTCTTTATTTATTGGTGTGACCTATGCCATTTCTGGGCTAAATTTGGCGGCTCTTCTTGGGGAAACATACAGAGAGAGAGAGAAAGAGAGAGAGAGAGAGAGATCTTGTTTAATAGTGAAGTTTGTCGGTCGTTTACCTCCCAGTGGAGTAGGTTCGACCGAACCACCTTATCTCTTGTGTTTACTTTTTCTTGTGTATTTTCTTGGACTCGATCTATCTTGTGGTAACATTTTTACTCTATTTGTATGCAAGATTGTATTTGTCTTTAATTTCTCACATCTTGTTGGTATACGGTTTATTGGGACTTTAGCGGATTTCTTGTAGTTGGTACGGGGTGTATCGGTATTCCGCATTTCTAGATATAACCCCAACAAGTGGTATTAGAGTCAGGTTATTTGGTACGGTTCCAACATGAACAAGAATATGACAAACTCTAATATTGCATTTGTATTTGGGATCGAGAAATTTGACGGGAGACAAAATTTTGCATTGTGGCAAGGTTCAGTGATGTGAACCCACAAGAGATTGACTCCTTTGAACCCACAAACAAATTGAAAACAACCCAAGAAAGTCAAATCAAATCGATGGAAAACCCCAACTCGCTAAAATCTGGTTTCAAGAACCAAGGAATAAAAGCTTACCCTTGACCCGTTGAAGATCTTCAGAAATTCAGGAACCAAGGAGAAGGAGAACGCCACAAAGGTTGATGCCCCTTTGATAAGTTCAAAGTTCAGTCAAGAACAACAAGAGAAAACCTCTCTCAAATTTTATAAAATTATCTAACTGTCTTTTACAATGGAGGCAACAGTATATATAACCTGCTGCTGAAATTGGAAGGAAATAAACATAAAAGCACAACACTTAACTAGCAAGGCTGCTGGTCAAAACTGGAAAGAAATAAAACTTAAATATTAAAGTAATATGCAAACATAATAATTATTCTAAAACAAGCTGTTGTTGCCTTCTTCCACCTGAATCAAATTAATCAAATTTCTTTCTTCCTTTAAACTCATCTTAAATGTCGGATCCTTGTATGATATTGTTTCTATATCCATCCAAGTGGACTGCACCAATCCTTGCATAGCTTCCTTGATTTTCTTAGCTCGTGACCATGAGATTGGTCCATCTGGAATTTACAAATGACCTGATCTGTCTTGGAATTCATCATTCCCCCCCTCTTTTAAAGGATTCGACCTCGAATCGTCATCTATATCAAATGGAGAAAGATCAGCAACATTAAATGTAGCAGAAATATTATACTCGCCTGGAAGATCCACTTTATATGCATTGTCATTGATCCGCTCAATGATTTGAAAAGGTCCATCTCCCCTAGGATGTAATTTGGTCTTCCTTTGTGCAGGGAACCGCTCCTTACGCATATGAACCCAAACCCAATCTCCTGGTTCAAATATTACACGTCGCCGGTCTTTGTTAGCTTGAGAAGCAAACTTCTCATTCTTTTGCTCAATCTGCAGTCGTACCTTCTCGTGAAGAGATTTCACCAATTCTGCCTTTTTCTTTCCATCCAAGCTACTCCTATCATCAATAGGTAAAGGTAATAAGTCTAAAGGAGTTAGAGGATTAAAACCATAAACAACCTCAAAAGGAGAATATGATGTGGTAGAATGCACAGTTCGATTATATGCAAACTCTACAAATGGCAAACATTCTTCCCATGTTTTTAGATTCTTGTTTAAAACAGTGCGCAACAATTGAGACAAAGTTCTATTGACTACTTCGGTTTGACCATCAGTTTGTGGATGACAAGTAGTAGAGAATAACAGCTTGGTACCTAATTTTCCCCACAGTACTTTCCAAAAGTAGCTAAGGAACTTAACATCTCTATCAGACACAATACTCCTAGGCACACCATGGAGTCGCACTATTTCTCTAAAAAATAAATCAGCTATGTTTGTGGCATCATCTGTTTTATGGCATGCAATGAAATGTGCCATCTTACTAAATCTGTCCACTACCACAAAAATTGAATCTCTACCTTTTTTAGTCCTTGGCAACCCCAAAACAAAGTCCATAGATATGTCTACCCATGGCCCGCTAGGAACAGGTAAAGGTGTGTACAATCCTTGTGGTAAAACCCTAGACTTGGCTTGTCTGCATGTTATGCATTTACTACAAATTTTAATGACATCTTTTTTCATCCTAGGCCAAAAGAAATGTTCTTGCAAAATTTCTAAGGTTTTCTTGACACCAAAATGTCCCATTAATCCTCCACCATGTGCCTCTCGCACCAATAACTCTCGCATTGAACAATTAGGCACACACAATTTACTTTCCTTGAATAGATAACCATCATGTTTGTAAAACTTGCCAAATGTGGCTTTGTCACATGCCACATACACATCAGAAAAATCAGTGTCATTAGCATAGACATCTTTCACATATTCAAACCCAAGTAATTTAGCATTCATGGAAGTAAGAAGCACATACCTTCGAGATAAAGCATCGGCAACAATGTTTTCTTTACCTTGCTTGTAGCAAATGACATAAGGAAATGTCTCAATGAACTCCATCCAGCGAGCATGTCTCTTATTCAACTTACCTTGTCCCTTGAGATGCTTCAGTGATTCATGGTCGGTGTGGATCACAAATTCCTTAGGCCAAAGATAATGCTGCCATGTTTCTAGAGCTCGAACAAGAGCATAGAGCTCCTTGTCATAAGTAGGGTAATTCAAAACCGCCCCACTTAGCTTCTCACTGAAGTATGCAATAGGTCGCTTATCCTGCATTAAAACAGCTCCAATGCCTATCCCTGAGGCATCACATTCAATCTCAAAAGTTTTGTTAAAGTTAGGTAATGCTAACACAGGTGCAGAACATAACCTATCTTTAAGTAGTTCAAATGCAAGTGTTTGTTCTTCTCCCCAATGAAAACCAACATTCTTTTTTATTACTTCAGTAAGTGGTGCAGCAATGGTGCTAAAATCTTTCACAAAACGTCAATAAAAACTTGCTAAACCATGAAAACTTCTTACCTCAGTTACTTCTTTGGGTGTTGGCCATTCCTTGATTGCTTTGATCTTTTCTTCGTCAACTTCAATGCCCCTGTTGCTAACAACATATCCAAGAAAAACAACTCGCTCCATACAAAATGTGCATTTTTTTAGACTTGCATACAACTTTTCACTTCTCAGTATGTCAAAGACACATCTCAAATGTGTTAGATGGTCATCTAAGGTCTTGCTGTACACTAGTATGTCATCAAAATACACAACTACAAACTTGCCTAAGAATGCACGTAATATATGGTTCATTAGCCTCATAAAAGTGCTTGGTGCATTTGTTAGACCAAAAAGCATAACCAACCACTCATATAACCCATATTTGGTCTTGAAAGCAGTTTTCCATTCATCTCCTTCCTTCATTCTAATCTGGTGGTAACCACTTTTAAGGTCAATTTTACTAAAAATACAAGAACCATGCAACTCGTCAAGCATATCATCTAGTCTAGGAATGGGATGTCGATACTTTACCGTTATATTGTTGATTGCTCTACAATCGACACACATCCTCCAAGTCCCATCCTTCTTTGGCACGATTAAAACTGGTACCGCACATAGACTCATGCTTTCTCGAATGTGACCCTTGCTCATCAAGTCTTCCACTTGTTTCTGAATTTCTTTTGTTTCTTCTGGATTGCTTCGATAGGCAGGACGATTTGGTATGACAGCTCCCGGCACAAAGTCGATCTGATGCTCAATCCCTCTAATTGGTGGTAGCCCGTTTGGCATCTCCTCAGGGAATATGTCTTCAAATTCCTGCAATAAAGAAACAACAAAACTAGGAAGAGAATTGTTAGTATCATCAAGAGCAAGATAAGATTCTTTATAAACAAGATAAAACATAGGCCGATTGGCCAAGAAAGCACTCTTGATCTCACTTTTTTTTGCATAAAAACTCTTTTTTTCTTTTTCTTTTCTCTCTTTTTCTATTTTTTCTTGTTTTTCTTTATTATCATTCACATTTTTATTTATTTTTGAATTTTCTCCTCCATTTGTCTTTTCAATCAATTTCCTCTTAGCTTCTTTTGCACCTTTTTCTTTTTTTTTATTATCATTCTTCATTCTCAACTGATCCTCATAGATTTCTTGTGGAGTTAGAGGAACAAGTTTAATTGTCTTTCCATCTTTTACAAAGGTGTATCTATTTATAAACCCATCATGTGTCACCCTTCGATCGTATTGCCATGGCCTCCCCAACAGAATATGGCCAGCTTGCATAGGTACCACATCACACAACACCTCATCGTTGTACCTCCCAATGGAAAATGCTACCAACACTTGTTTAGTAACCTTGATCTCTCCGCAATCATTCAACCACTGCAATTTGTAAGGTCTAGGGTGCGCCAATAATGGCAAGCCTAACTTCTCCACCAAGGTTGTACTAGCGACATTGGTACAACTACCCCCATCGATGATCATGTTACACACCCGATTGTTGACATGACACCGAGTATGAAATATGTTCTCTCTTTGCTGTTCCATCTCATCCACCTTTATTTGGGCACTTAAAGCACGCCTTGCAACCAGAGCTTCACCTATTACCGGGTAATCCAATTCCCCATCATCACTAACATCCTCCACCTCAGGATTATCATCATCTTCACTGTCAGTCATCACCTCTCCACTAGTTTTCATGACCATAACCCTCTTATTAGGACATTGAGATGCTATGTGACCAACCCCTAGACACTTAAAGCATTTCACATCTCTATTTCTTGGAACTTGTGTATCAATCCCAGATTTAATATTACTGTTTCCCTCATTTTTTCTTTTGGATGGTTCTGGTTTGCCTTTATCTACAACTTGGTCATTTTTATCCCACTTTGGTTTCCAAGGAGAGTTAGAAACTTGGTTATACCTTGCTGCCCCTTTTCGCTTCAACTGCCTCTCTACCTTCATAGCCATATGCACCATATCTTCAATTTCCACATAGTGTTGCAATTCCACCACATTGGCTATATCCCTATTTAGTCCACTCAAAAACCTCGCCATTGTGGCCTCCCTATCTTCCTCAACATGAGCCCTAATCATAGCTACCTCCATCTCCTTATGGTAATCCTCTACACTTCTATTCCCTTGTGATAAATTCTGCAATTTCTGATAAAGGTCTCTATAATAGTGATTAGGTACAAAACGTCTTCTCATTAGGGCCTTCAACTGTTCCCATGTCTCTACAGGTTGCTCATGGTTTCTCCTTCTAGTTGTTACTAACTGGTCCCACCAAATTATTGCATAATCTGTGAATTCAATTACTGCCATTTTCACCTTCTTTGCCTCTGAATAATTATGACACTAAAAAATCAGCTCTAATTTCTTCTCCCATTCTAGATACACTTCTGGGTCACTCCTACCTTGGAAAGTTGGTATTTTCACCTTAATGCTCTCAAGATTTCTATCTACTCCATCTCTCCCACCATGATTTACCCTAGGCTCTCTCTCACGCCTACCTCTTCTAGGATGCTCCCAATACTCATCTTCTTCTCTACTTCCATAAGCATATTCAGCACTAGATTCTCTTTCCCTCCGACGCCTATTAGGAGACATTTCAAGTCGCTCCCTTTGTGCATTCTCCACTCTATCCAACCGGCCATGTACCGCTTCCAACTCTAGCCTCATCATGCGTCTCATTTCATCCACCATTGCTTCCATAAATAACTTTGGATCAGTTATCCCTTGACCACCAACTTCATTGTTGTTGGACATTTTTTTTTTGTCTCTTTTTTTTCTGTTTTTTTTTTAAATATGGTTGAAAACAAAAATATTGGTAGTGAAAATCCTCACGTGTGTTCACTCAAAGATTATCAAGTCCTCACGTGTTTCACTCGTGTCTCTCTCAACTCTTGTTTGCTCTTTGAAGTTCTTTAAGAACTAACTGAACTAAATCAGACACAAAATTGGTTCAAGAATAAAATTAAAAAAAAAACCTCAGAATTGGAAACAAATAAAAATCTACTCCACAATTGATTGAAGAAACAAATTCAAAATAGACACTGAATTGGAAATAAATAAAGATCTTTCCTTTTGACTTTTCCTTTTTGACAACAACTTTCCTTTAAAAAAAAATTTCGCCTTTTTTTTTTTTTAAGCAGAATTTTCGTTTTTTTTTTATCTCCCTTTTTTTCATTTTTTTTTTTTTAATAAGGGATATAAGACCTGATTTGAAAGCCTAGGCTCTGATACCAAATGATGTGAACCCACAAGAGATTGACTCCTTTGAACCCACAAACAAATTGAAAACAACCCAAGAAAGTCAATCAAATCGATGGAAAACCCCAACTCGCTGAAATCTGGTTTCAAGAACCAAGGAATAAAAGCTTACCCTTGACCCGTTGAAGATCTTCAGAAATTCAGGAACCAAGGAGAAGAAGAACGCCACAAAGGTTGATGCCCCTTTGATAAGTTCAAAGTTCAGTCAAGAACAACAAGAGAAAACCTCTCTCAAATTTTATAAAATTATCTAACTGTCTTTTACAATGGAGGCAACAGTATATATAACCTGCTGCTGAAATTGGAAGGAAATAAACATAAAAGCACAACACTTAACTAGCAAGGCTGCTGGTCAAAACTGGAAAGAAATAAAACTTAAATATTAAAGTAATATGCAAACATAATAATTATTCTAAAACAAGCTGTTGTTGCCTTCTTCCACCTGAATCAAATTAATCATATTTCTTTCTTCCTTTAAACTCATCTTAAATGTCGGATCCTTGTATGATATTGTTTCTATATCCATCCAAGTGGACTGCACCAATCCTTGCATAGCTTCCTTGATTTTCTTGGCTCGTGACCGTGAGATTGGTCCATCTGGAATTTGCAAATGATCTGATCTGTCTTGGAATTCATCATTCAGTCCGGGATGCCCTTGTGCTTCAGGATTTGGACGACGCCTTGAATGGTACCAAACCAACAGAAATAGATGATAACAAGTGAAAAACGATGTGTGGTAAAGCCCTTAGTAGAGTCTGGTTTTGTTTGCCGGATGAAGTCAAACCCCTTTTATGGCCGAAACTTCTCCGAATGATTAATAGAAGAAACTAGAGGGTATGTACCTGTCTTATGTACCTATCTAAGTCCTTGGCAAGTGTGACGGCTTTGAAAAAGCAATAAAACCAGCTTAGGATGGATGAGGGTATGGATTTGAGGGTTCACCTTGGTGTGTTTAACACTTTGGTAAGAGATGTGTTTAATATGGGTGGAAAGATTGAGGAGGAAGACCAAGCTTGTTTGTTTATGACATTCCTACCAAAGTCGTATGATCCGATTATGATGACTTTGCTAGGGAAGAAGAGCGAGCTCACCATAAAGGAAGTGACGGCCGTACTTTTGGATTCCGAGTCCTTATGTAGCGTGAGGAGAATGGGTCAGAGTCCTCTAGCGCACTTGTGACTTCATCGGAAAGGCGGTGATGGAAGAAGTCAAGCCATGGTACATGCCATAAGTGCGACAAGTCCGGTTACTTTCGATGCGATTTTCCCGAGAGACAACTGGACCGTCCACCTACACCTAGAGCTGATAGGCATAAAATATATACACATTTACACATGTTTGATCTAGATTTTATCCTGAAAATACTCTAAATATCTTGTATTATAGCATATAAATGTCATAAATTACATCTGGAATCAAGTTACTATGTTTGCTTGCTTTAACTTGTAGAAAATGCCGAAAAAAGGCCAAAATGCGGTCTCACTGGGTCGCACTCAGTACTTAGACGAGTCTTGGCTAGGTCTGGTCCATGGTGAACCATATCGATGGCTTGTCGGTGCATAAGGTTTAAACCAAGTGAAACGTTTCCAACCATCTAAAGGAGTCAGCGAAATTATATGTATAAGGCTGACAAGTGGGCCCTGGGTGCAGAGTATGATTTATGTACCCCAAATGTGCACCCAGAGGGTTAAGCTTATTGCTATGGGTACCCAGAGCCACGTGGCACCAATCAAAAGGCAGCATTTTGCAAAATTCATAACTTTTCAATCATTTGGAGTTATGACATGTGCCATATATGAAAATTCATGACATTTGGCATGCTATTCGATCATGAATTTCAATTTCATAGTTTTACACTTTCATTTCATGTCATTAGGTCAGGCAAAAGCATGTCTGACCCCTCAGCAGACCATTTTTTATAATTGAACAATATCTTTGTCCAAGTATGCATAAACTCAGCTATTTTAGGGTAAAACAACTGCATATGTCTCTATGTAAGGCGCAAGTTCCCTTAATGCTTGCAAATTGTTGTTATTTTGTTTTTTATGGTTCGGTAGGCTTGGAAGTTTTAACTTTATTTGGGAATGGTTTCACAGATAATGGGTAATTGACACAAATTGGGTTATATTGAGCTTTAATTATCTGATTGTTGAATGATTTACTTTTGAGATGTAGTAGTTTGAAGCTGACAACACTGATGGATCAGCATCTATTTGGTACTGTCTGCATATCAGTTGCAAATTTGTGCCCGTATTGGATGATGGCCAGAACATTGTCTATTTATGCGCGCTTCATGCATTAGTGTTTGCTAATTAGGTTTTAGATTTTAATTATTTCCCATTTATTGGCGCCATCAATATCTACGGGCCTTCATGATACCATATTTTTTTTTTCTGAACTTCTTACTGATATAACGAATGCATTTTTCTCAAGTTAGGGCCTTTTTCGTCTTCAGAATTCTGTTCTAATTTCTCAGATTTGAGAAGCTCTCTATTGGTAATCTTTTTTCTTTGTTTTGTGTATAATAGCATGACAGAGAGAAACGGTGGTACGACTTCGATGATCGGTGTGTTTCTGTTGTACAAGAGGATAATATTAAGACAGCCGCTACATATGTGCTTTTTTATAGGCGGGTTGATCCAACCGATTAATTTCTCTGACTTTTTTCTGATGCGTCACAAATTGGTCATGTCATTTTTTATTCATTTTTGCCTATTGAAACCCTTCTAGTCAACCTTGTTATTTCCTTACTTTTTTGGAGGATATTCATTAGCAGTGGAATTGAAGCCAGTGGAGGGGTTTCTTATTAATACCACCTGATATATATAGTAATTCTTTGAAGCTAGTGTAGACACTCTCAAATCTCAATTGACGCTAATTTGATTCTTCTAGCAACTAATGGTGGGCGGTTTAATACTGATTCTTTCACATTCTTTAATTTATATCGTGTTATTAATTTTTTTTTTTTTTTTGTATTTTTGGGAAATTACGACTTTGTAGCATTTGAACCCTATCAATGAAATATTTATCATTTATTATAGGCTCAAGTTTTGCATTAAGGTCAGTTTCCGTTCGTTTGTTCTCTTTGGTTTGTACACAATGAAACGATGAATGAATGGTTAATGAGGCAGGCTTAAATTTCTTTGGCCCGGAAATATCCATATGAATTTGGGCCCAGTGCTGACTGCTGAGCAATAGTAAATAAAATTTATCTTTGATTTTTGTTTCCAAATGTTTATTTGTTTAGTTCAGTCTTGATTTTTTGGGGAGAAAAGTGACCGACCTTAGTATGCCACCACTTTCATAGAACCATTAATTAATACATGACAGTATCAGTTTAGCAACTAGCCTTGATGTTAATTAAGTTTATAATAAACTTGTAGATTCCTAAAATGGTATTGGGTAAAACCGTTCAATGCTCGTCCATTAATTAGGAAACGTCACGAGTGTTAACATGGTATCAATTTTTTGTCCTGCACAATCTTTTTTTTTTTTTTTTAACATATATAGTTGATATATATACTTTTTTTTGTGAAATTTCTACATAGTTCATACACGCACGTGCTCTTATTAGTGGGCGAGCCTTCAACAATCTTGTCTGATAAATTATTTTACTTGTCATAATTAGATTACTCAGTCAATATTTTAGCTCCTAAAAAAATAATGAAAAATTGAGTCAAGATTATAATCTATTGGAGCTTACATAATTGCACGGATTTATTATTGTTATGTATGTCTCTCATCTCATCAGATACTTATATCAGACTTGATTAGCAGGATGTCATGATAGTAGGTTATATTAAGGAGGTATAATTTAGTATTTTAGTATAGAGTATTTTATGACGTGTCATTTATAGGTTCTCTTTTTAGAGATTTATGTTGCTATAAATTATGTCATTTGTACTTTATGTAAGAATAAAATCAAGCTTTCTCATAAAAATTTATCTATTATTTCTAGCCTCTTCTCTAGAAACCCTAACAATTATAGTGAAAAAAAAAAATGAAAAATCCGAAGTGGAATTAGATAATTTTAATTTCCAAAATGAGGTTTTTAAGCTGCGAATGAAGATTAGTTGAAGAACCTGTGTTTACAATTACATATTGTCATAGTCATCCCGCAACGTGTAGGTGAGCAAAAATTTCCATTTTCTTTAGTGTTTCTGTTCGAATGCACCTACCTATTTAAGTAATAGGTCGTTTTTTATTAGTGATTCTTTTGATCTTTTGGTTGAGAATCAGTTAATCTCTTTCTAAATAATGCAAGGAAACATAAGTTAATGGCTGTCCCCCATGTTTGGTTGTGGACTAAAGCTAAGGAGGCCTAAATTGATTATTCTAACTTAGGCTGGTCTAAATTATTCATGTTTGGTTGGGGTCTAAAGTTAGATCATGGCTTAAGTTATTCCTTATTTAGTTATAATTGGTGGACTAAAGTTTTGGAAGCCTAAATTAGTTAATTATTAATAATTAGATAATATTAAAGTATTAATAATAACTATAATATATTATAATAATTATTTAATATATTAAAAATATAAGATATTAATTATATAATTATCTATTAATAATAAGAAACTAATTATATAATATTAATATATTATTAATAACTATAATATATTAATTTTATTATAATAATTATTTAATATGTTAACAATACAAGACATTAATTATATAATTATATATTAATAATAAGATACTCATTATATAATATTAATATATTAATAATAACTATAATATATTATAATATTATAATAATAATAAGTTAATATATTAATAGTATAAGATATTAATTATATAATTATATATTTTTAATAATTATTAGTAACAAGATATTAATTATTTAATAATATATTATAATATTATTGAAAATATTTAATATAAAATTAATAAATATTTAATATTATAATAATAATAATATATTAATAAAAATATAATAATTATATAATAATATTATAGAAAATATTTAATATATTAAAAATATAAGATATTAATTATGTAATGATATATTAATAATAGTTATTGATAATAAGATACTAATTATATAATATTAATATATTAATAATAATTACATATATTATAATAATTATTTAATATATTAACAATAAAATATATTAATTATATAATTATAAATGAATAATAATTATTAATAAAAAAAATACTCTTTATATAATATTATTATAATAATTATTTGATATATTAACAATATAAGATATTAATTAAATAATTATATACTAATAATAATAATTAATAATATAACTAATTATATACTAATAATATATTATTATAATCAATAGAGTTAGGTCACAACGTGAATTAAAATTAAACCACCATGTGAGGTGGTTTAATTTAGGCCGGCGTAAAGATCGGCTTATTCCATCTTAGTCCGACTCAATTAATGCTCGTTTGGTAGAATAACGAGGCCTAAACCCATTATTCCACCATTTAGACCACAACCAAACATGAGGTTTAGAGTTTAGAAATGCTTAATAGTTACTATCAAGGGAAAGGCCACATGGACAGCTCATAAGTCATATATAACTCTTCTTTTTTTTTTTTTTTTTGGTTTGAATTTTTAGTGCACATGTAAAATTTGTTACATCCCTCTGACATCTTTTTTTTTGCTTGGAGGCCTGAAACCCAAAACCGGAACCTGTTGCTACAGGAAATTAACTATCCTTTTGATTGGAGGCATGAAACCCAAAAAACCAAACAGACTTAAAATAAGTGTGTTAAATAAACATGTTGGCATGTAGATCATGGTGTGTGTTGCAGTTTTTCTCCCGCATTTAATTGCAATAATTTGTTTGATGGTTGGAGGTAGGGCCGGGTGCAAACAGGAGTCAAGTCAATATTTTTAATTATAAGGACATGTAAAAAATGTTACTGTACAATTAGTGAGTTGTGACTGCCGTGAGTTAATTAATTCAGACTGTGAATTAATTAGAAGTAGATCGATAAAATTTTCTTCAGAGATAAGTAATAATAATTTGATTATACATAAACCTATGCTCTCGGTTTTCAAAATCTTAAAAATAGGTAGATCATGTGGCTCCGTCAAGGAATGCAAATAAATTGGATATTATTCGTCCAATATTTATATTTGTATTCAAATTTGTACTGCTATAAATATCGAGTATTGATAATTTGTGAATTTGAATATAAATGTGGATATGCATTATGAATACGGATATAATTTTATTTTAATTCAAAAGTGGATATGAATTATGAATACAGATATAATTTTATATATCTTAATTAAAAAGTGGATATTGATAATAAGAGTGTAAAAAATGTCCGAATTTTGACAATACGAAAATTGACACCAGTATAACAAATATACATGAAAACAAAAAATATGAATATGACAATGATAAAAGAGGAGGGTTCCAATGCCTCATCTCTTAAAAAATTGATAATAAATATAAAAAATTAAGATTTGAGATTGGTAAATAAAATTTGGATAATTCAACATTAATAAATAGAGGAGCATAGTTAAAATTTTTATCAGGAGTAGACACAAAGAAAATACGGATACAACTAGTAGGTTGGTGAATTAATTGACTAACAATCAGATTATACATAGATTCTATATTTTGTTTTTAAAATCCAAATATAGGCACCTACCTAACCCTTAACCATTGAATACATGTTACTATTAATTCCTTCATCTTACGTATAAATTATCAATATATAGTCGATCGTATGCATGTTATTATTTCTTTTAAATGATACAGTGTTGCAGCACATGTCAACCCCTCTTGGAGTCTTGGGGTAAGATTAAGATGTGTGCACTGTGCTCCCTCTCCTTCTATTCTATCAAAAAAGTGGCACGGTCGTGTAGGAAATCAATGGTTGCTACTGTGTTCGTAGAATCGTAGAAGAATAAATTAATTAATTAATTCGAAACAATTAATGATCGAAAGAAAGAAGAAACATGATTGGAGGTCCCAAATTTTAGCAGACATATATGTGGATGTCAATTAAGTATTTTTTTTTTTTTTTTGGAAAAAACTAATAGTGGCTATCAGATACGGGTCACAAATTTTAGCAGATTTATATGTGGATGTCAATAAGTAATTTTTTTTTTTTTTGGAAAAAAACTGATAGTGGCTATCAGATACAAGAATGTCGATAATTAATTGCGGGGAGAAGGGGAATGATATTGGTACCCATAGTTAGATAGAATGCGTATCCTCTGCATTAACTCAAAAGAGAATATTTTGCGTTAATAAATCTCAACCGTCCGATTTGTTTCAAGATTCGTGCAAACTAGATTCGCATTAATATTGAAAAGTCCCCTATGTCATAAATAGGAGCCGGATTGGCTCCGTTTAAAATCAAATAGTTGAGATTCATAAACTCAAAAGATTCATTTTTGAGTTAATGCTGAGGATACGCGTTCTAGTTAGATAGATCACTAATATACTAAAAAACAATTGTCTCAGATTTTGCGTGCCCATTTATAGTTCGAACCAGTATGAAATTTCTTGCGCCACTTGATTCTAATAACACCACATAATTAATTTAGGGGCAAGAAAGATCAATGAAGCGATTTGTTGATAAAACTGATTTTTAATTGTACTTTTGTTATATATATATATAGTTTTAAACTTTTCATTTGTTGATGAATTTAAATATGTTGTTTTTTTTATACATTTTTTTATATAGTTTCAATGAAGGCGACGTCTCGTAACCCTTTTTTTTTGTTACATCCCTCATCTTTTTTGTTTGGAGGCCTCAAACCCAAAAAACCTGCTGGCATGCATATAGATCGTATGTGTTACAGTTCTTCTCCGGCATTTAATTGCAATAATTTGTTTTATGGTTGGAGGTAGGGTCGGGTAGAGTAAAAAAAATCTTATTCATACTTGTCTTATCAAATACGATACGGGTAGAGTAAATGAGTAAATGGTTTTCATTGACACCCTTAGAGTCTACCGATTCAATTGGCAGAAGTAGTATATATTAAATTCTCTAGAAAAAGTGGCAAGAGAGTTTATTTTTTTAATATATATAGTATAAATAAAATTTTCGGGCTATCCTTATTATATTAAAAGCGCACACACACATATTAAAATTGAATGATAAAATATGAAATTATATCTGTATTAATATCTTTTTTCTTTTTTTTAACTCTGACAGACACTATCAGATTAATTACAACTCTTTATTTATCCTACCAACTATACATCGACATCCATCTACATCGATCCTACCAACTATATATCTGTATTAATATCAATACAAAACAAATAATTAAATATCCGAATTTGGACAATTAATTACGAAAATTGAAAGCACCATAACAAATATACTATTTATTTTAAATGATTATACGGAGGCTTATCATTAGATAGTCGTATCAACATCAGTAGTAGATGTTACTATTTCGTTTAAATGATCTCTAGTAGTGTTGCAGCACATGTCAACCCCTCTTGTGGTAAGATTAAGATGTGTGCACTGTGCTCCCTCTCCTTCTATTCTATCAAAAAAGTCGGACGGTCGTGTAGGAAATCAATGGTTGCTACTGTAGAAGAATAAATAAATTAATGAATTCGAAACAATGCATGATCGAAAGAAGAAACACAATTGGAGGTCCCAAATTTTAGCAGATATATATGTGGATGTCAAAAATTAAATGCGGGGAATGATCTATTGGTGCCCTTAGATCACTAATATACTGAAAAAACAACTGTCTCCGATTTTGCGGGGCAGCAATAATTCGATACATATATTACATAGTGCTCATTTTATGACAGCCAATTGGATTTGGTGTGGTGCACCTGGTCCAATCAAACTGTTACTCGACTTTAAATGTATGGAGTGGGACAGCAGTTTGGATCCTATGCCCATCAGATTTGCGTCCTATGAGTTCCATAACCGTCTGATTCACTTTAAAATCCGTTCGCACGGATATTAAAGCTGACACGCACATATATTAAAGCTTTGTGCACAGATCTTAAAGCAGATTGGACGATTATGGAACCTATCGAATTCAATTTGAATTTGATGGACATCAGACCCAAACTGCTCTCAGTGGAACAACAATAATTCTGATTAGGAATTCATCTAATGTGCAGGGAATATATTGGAGCGGTTTGATTGGGCATTGGATTAAATTCGGCAGATTGTTTGATTTATATCAAAATTTGTCTGCAATTTTTTGAGTTCCGCACGAATGTCGCATTGTCTGATTTTTTTAGTTTCGCACGAATGTGCAGGGAATTGGAGCGGTTTGATTGTTTGATTTGTATCAAAATTTGTGTGAAATTTGTTAGTGTATTAATATTTAGTTCTCGTACAGTATGTGGAAAGCCACCGCATCCCGTAAATACGGTATACGGCCGTATATTCAGATTTTTAATCGGATTTATATATGCTGATTTTAAAATGAGAATTCATATTAATTTGTATGAAAATTAAGGAAGTATCTACTAATTAAATAATTGATTTTACATCATATATAGGCACATCTAAGGCAAAGCTATAATTTATATGCCAATTAGTTATATCATGCAGACTATTTGAACATCAGAGACATTAAACATATCATATGAAATTACAATTTATCCAAAATTATACAGAGGCATTTATAAAGAATAAGATTATTTTAATTGAAATAATTTGTGAATGAATTTTGTAACATGTCCTGGTTAATGTTTGTGCAACTACAAACTGATATGCTATGGTACCATAATTTTGTGTGATTTCGCTTGCCAGTTCATTGTATGTAAATTGAGTTTCCAACAAATTCTCTTTGAGGTTTTGATTGATATCAGATTCAGAAAAAATTATCAATAGAAATCGAATATGAGGCTGAATATGCGGATATACAGTCGAATATTCGACTGAATATTTGACCGAATACAAATTTTCTATGCGGATTACAACTGAATACGAATATTCGGCAGCATAAACCGAATTTTAATACACTGCTTATTTCAGAGTTTATGCATGCCCATCCATTGAATGATCCAAAATAAAATAAAAATGTTTTGGACCCTCTGCAACATATATATCTCTCCATTCGGAAATTCTTGTCGTTTCAAGTACAGGTACTCATATTTTGATATATTTGCAAAAGGTGAGCATATCCTGTTTTGAAGGATAACAAGTTTGAGTCAGTATAATCTGATGAAATTTTCTCTATTCGTATTAAACAGTAAGATACTGGTGCAATCTCGGTCCCGAATCTCGATTCCGCTAGTGACGGGTCTCGAAAACAGTTTAGTGGGGTTAGAAATAAGGACCCGGATAACTGTCCCTCCAGCGCCATCCCCCCAATATCCCCCCACTAAAATCCAAAAATAGTTAGTTACCGAAAATTTGCTGTTTAATATTTCCTTCAGTATTTATCTTAAGACTTCCTTGTATTTACCATACACTGACATAGTATTTTGCTTTGTTGATTGAAGTATTTAACCGTAGGGATCCAACAGTGAAAAAGGCTATCCCCGCAAAAAAATGAACAAATTTGTTGTTAGCGTCCCCGCGTCCCTGCACAACCTCCCAAACAGATTGGCCCAAGGTTTACAACTTCATGGGCCGAACAAAAATTTAATAGTGGAAATTGAATTTAAATAGTCTGGCCCAAAAAAATCGAAAGGGTGCAACTTTTTTTTGAGATTCGTGCTACTGTTGATGGTGTGAGTTCGAAAGATTGTATGTTCAGAGAGAAGGAAGCAAACGAAACAATGCCAACTTAGTTATAAAAGTTTAGTTTTTGTTTTATAGAAGTTAAATACATCTGAGAAGAGAAGTGAATAACAACAATGCATTATTTATAATTCTTAATACACCTAAACATATAACTCAAAAACCTAAAATATATCATCTCTGCAGTAGAAGTATTTATCCAAAAGCATATAACTAAAAAAACTAAAATATATCATCTTTACAGTAGAAACAATCAAGTATTTATCCAAAAACATAGTAGTATTTATGTTATAGCTCTTAAGTATTTAATGTTTAAATCCCAATTATTAGAAAGCTCCCTCATTCTCTCGTCATCAGAAATTCTTTCATTAGCATGGTAGACATCTTCAAAAAAACGGTAGCGATTAACCTCATCCATCTTCTTACTATTATCTTGTCCAGAAACTTGGTTCAGATCGATATCCATACTGTTATTATAAAAAAAAAAAAGAATATTAAAGTTTTTATGCAGTATTAATCAATAACAATAATTGAAGTTTTTATGTAGAGATTAACCTAATATATTCAGGTATTTTATTTGAAACATTACAGTATTTAACGATATGGGAGTAAGTAAATCATGTACTTATCCTTAAGCCATTACATTATTTTACCTTACGCATGCCCATATTTAACCTTAAAGAGGTTCAGTATTTACCCTTAAGACATTAAACTATTTAACCTTAACCATTTGTAGTTTCAATACTTTCCCTTACCAGTGCATCAAATCAGATCATAAATTAACATCAAAACAACAACTTCATAAAAAGGAAGTATTAACCTCGAATTGCAAGAGTATTGAATTGAGTGGAATGGCCTGAGATTGAGTTAATTGTCACATATCATCTTCACAAACAAAAACAAATCAAAGTGATTAGATGAATTCACAATAAAATATATAAATTGTCAGAAAATGAACAAATTAGAACTTGTTCTCAGAATAAATCCAACCAAAGTCCAAAAAATAAGCAAATAGCAAGGAAGTAAGTTTAGGATTGAACAAATTATCCTATCGCCTAACCTGATTGGCTTCCATAAACATATCGCTGGACCTCATAACGACGAATTGAGATATCGCCGCGTCTAATGGTATAGTTGGACGTGATCTCCGGACAAAGTGAGAAATCGACTGAATTGATCAACGATCTAGTGAGATATCGTCTGGATAGAGTGAATTGGACTGGAATCGATTGAATCCAAAAAAAAATTATGGAATAGCCTTGGACTCAGTGGAGGAAAAAGACAGAAAAGAAAAAAGCAGGGAGGACTCGTGGAGGAAAAAGACAGAAAAGAAAAAAGCAGGGAGGACTCGTGGAGGGAGAAGACAGAAAAGGAAAACGCGGGGATATATGGTAATTTCAAATTTAGAAGGATACAATGATTCGCGTCGTTAATTAATTTGAAAGTTAGTTAGCGGGGACCGGTTTATATTAATGAGGCTGTGCCGCTACGGGGATAAAGCGGGGATGGACATGGGGGGTCCAATATAATTATTCTAGAAACAAAGGGTGATAAGTAGCAAAGCGAGAATAAAATCTCTCTCAAGAAAATATATTGATCCAAAAATTGTTCTTCTCTTACAAAAGTTCTCCTTTTATAGGCCACAAGAAACAATTAATTAGCAACATAGAAAATGACCATTTATAAAATATAAACATAGAAAGAAACAAAAGACCATCTAGAAAATGTAAACAACTTTTAATATTTAATATTAATGTCTAGAAAATATAAATTGTCAATTCTCAAAATAAGTCATTCTTTAATAGCAGCCACACGCTTCTCAAAGCGAGTCTGATCCTGAATATGAGCCTGACTCGGGTTGGATCTCGTCAAATACTTAATTTTTAATTTTTATTGAAAAACGAATTCGAACCAGTATGAAATTACTTGCGCCACTTGATTCTAATAACACCACATAAATTTAAGGGCAAGAAAGACATGCATGTACCGTTAAGCAGAGATCAATGAAGCGATTTGTTGATAAAGCTGATTTTTAATTGTACTTTTCTTTTTATATATAGTTTTAAACTTTTCATTTGTTGATGAATTTAATTAAACTCCCTTTCTAGCGTTAACAAAATTGTGAAACCAACCTTTTTAGTTCTAGTCCTATCCTTTATTAGCTCTAGTCCAATCTAAGTCAAATTGATTACAAAATGAAAGGTCCACGACATATGCATTAATATTCTACTTCCTAACTATAAAATTTGATGCAAAACTATGATGTATACAAAATAATTAACATAATATCTGATTAATTGATATATTGTCAATACTCTAATGACTTTAAATTTTGTGATGGTCGATATTTAATAGATTTTGATAAAACATAGCATAACAAAATTATACTGTAATAACCAAGGAGGATTTACATGGATTTAGTGGAGGTTAATTGATTCCCACTTTTGTCTGAAAATTTTCTTCTACTACTATAATAGTTAATAATATCTAAGATAAAAAATTCTACATGTACATTAAATTTGGATTTTATTTTGAGAAATTAAAAAAAATCAAATTTTTGGAAAAGAGATTGATTGTTTTTTTTTTCTCGTAAAATAGATGGAGCCACAACAATAAAGCAATTCTACCAAGGACAGGCTGATGGAACCGCACTAGTGATGCGATCCCCACAATTTTTAAGCAAATCCATATAACCTCCGTGTAGAACACATATAAAACATCATATTATAATTAAATTAATTTTGTTTAAGAGTGAGTATATGGTTCTATGCATATCACGGATTGGCTCGTAATATGAATCTGAACCGTTCAACATAATCTCCATACAAATATGTACATAAAATCCGAATTTTATATTGTTTAGAAATTTTTTACTATTTTTTAAAATAGATAGAAAATCACTTGTTTCTTAACCAACAGATCAAGTGATTTTATACCTATTTTTAAAAAAAGTAAAAAATATAAAATTCGGTCTAAGTACATATTCATATGAGAATCATGTTTAATGGTTCGGATCAACATTTAGGATTTTAAAAACGAAAATATTACGGATCAATCCGTGCTATGCATAGTAACATAGACTCACTCTTTGTTTAATATTGATTATAATAGTTTTAGTATAGTATGATATTTTTGTTTGTACTAATTATAATTTAAAAGTTCTGTTACAAATTTATATTAAAATTTCGAACAATAATTATTACTATTTTTATGTTTATTCAGATTATTAGTAATTCTTTTTATTGTTTACTAATATTTGTCATTGTTAGTAGTAAAAAATTAAAATAAATATAAATATATCAAGTAATATACTAAATCAAACTGATTTACTATGAGTAATATATATGACAGTTTAAAATATAAATAATTTATTTCAATAAAAGAAATAATTTGTAGGCCAAAGAATTCAACAAAATGTGTAAATGAAAATTCAAATTTCAATCACATGTAACTTTTGATAGAAAATTCTGATTTCTTATTATGGCCACAATTTGGAAAGCTTAAAAAGGGATCTACAAGATTTCTTAGGTATAACCCAAAAACTCTCGTTCTCAAAGCAAAAAAGATCGACTGAAGCCTAAAAAAATCAGTTGAAATTTCTGATCCTCAACAACTTATTTTTAAACAATACTGTTGATAATTTTCAATGTTTAACAACAATAACATATTAGTATGTAACTTGTGTTTTTTCAGTTACTACAACACATATTTAAATAAATTTTAGAAAGGTGAAAAAATATCAGTCTGCGTTTCTGATAACTTTCTGACTTGTATTATTTTAGAATGCTATAAATAAAAAGTTCTTGGATATTTACTTGACTGTATCTTAATTAATACGGTGCCGGCCTGAGGCTGAGGGCCTGAGGCTGTGATAAAAGATTCGAACATTTTGGAGCAGAGACAGACTCAGACTCAGGCTCAGGCTCAGGCTCAGGCTCAGGCTCGAGAACAATTAATAAAATAGAGTTAGCTAGCGTTGGCAGTGGAGGGGTCAGATACTCGGAAATAAATATGCTGCGATTCTTAAGAAATCGCAGGACCCTGTTTGTTCATATCTAACTATTAATGTTTTTTGAGATTCATGCAGAAAAGTAAATTTATTTAGAAATTCGTGCATTCTACAAAATTAATAGTTAGATATGGACAAACAGAATCCTGCAATCTTCTTAGAATCGCAGCAGATTTATTTTCCAGATACTCAGATGTACAATATACAGGTGTAGGTGTAATTGGTCGGGCATGCCTCTTTTCAATGATTGCACGGACTCTGTGACGACTCCAAACTGTCCAATTGAAGTGGCATATCATTGGTATTGGTTTAGAATTTGGATGCATTCAAGTTTAGCAGAAACACAGACACACGTACAGCTCCCACACGGAATTCTCTTTCAATTTACTATTCTAGTCGTCTATCTATATAACAAAATTATGCCATCTTTGGTGTTACACGTACACCCAACTTTAGGCTAGGTTATCTATATATCACAAATTCAACTTAATTTGACTTGCCGCTATTGAATTCCATCAACAAAATTATTATATATGGTTATTTAATTCTTTTATTATTTCTGCTTTCTAAAATAAGCCAAGTCATCAACAAGTTTCAATTGTTAGATCAATCATAATTAAATTAATGTAAAATATAATCGTATGAATGAAAATAAATTAACTTTTGCTAATAAATATTCATTAATGTGTGAGATATATTTAATGAATAATTATATTCATCTCCGCACTTCAGTCTTCCCTCTGTTTCCGCAGCTACATTAGAGAAAGATTGTACTATGCTCTTCCTTTTTCAATTCATGTACTTGTTTTCGCATCAATCTTCATAGGTCTCAATATATACTTGGAAAATAACAAATTAATACTTGCAAAGTAAGATATTAGTATTTTCATGCTTTGATTCCTTTTTTCTAGTCCTCCAATGGTCCTGATGAGCCAAAATGTGAACACTACTTTTAAGTATAATTGGGGTGTCAATCCACAATGATAGTGTATTAGATTTTGAACAACTTTCACTAGTCTAGGTGCTCAGGTATTTGAAGTTTGAGGTGGTGGCGATATATGCAATTAAGGAATTATAACTAAGCAAGATTAAAGAGTAGATAGAGAGCCTCTAGGGCTCAATTTTCTTGTCTTTCTTAATTATGTAGATATATGTTTTGATATTTGTCTATGCCGTGTGCGATAATGTCACTGTTGCATGTGGTATAAACAATAAACTATCCCCAGAGTACCCTACATGCGTACTATTGCTACCCGCATGGATGAACTAGGTGTTTGTTATGCGATTGAAAGGTTTTTCGATCTTTTGATCAGCTTTTGGACTACCAAGACTAAAATATTTTAAGTATGAAATTATATTATTTTCTTATACTACCCCGTAGTTAATATCCTAAAGCTCCCACCTAATCTAAGTGATTTCTAATATTAGATTGGAGTTTGGTAGAGTAAGCTAATGAAGAGAGAGAAATTATAACATGATGTTACTCTAACCGTGGGACCCATAGGTGGTTAATCCGGATTAACTCAAATGTTACTACATCTTACTCCTTCAAATTTACTCCTTGTTTTGCTCCTTAAAGGTGGAGTAGAGAATTTACTCTACCACTTACTCCACAACCAAACATAACCTTAAGATAGAATAACCTTTGCCTCCTTAGATAACGCCTTTTTGCTTGGTTTCTAATGGCTGCACCTCTCTCCCTAAGTAACTCTCTAACCTAACTATGAGGATTGCTAGCTATAATTCTGAACTTAATCACAAGTAAACACACACACACTAAATCCTAATACAAGAGGAGTATTTATAGTCTTTTCAAAAAAAGTAGTGGGAGTAGTGGAGATCATGAGAGACATGAGGTCCACGCATGATCTAGCAGGATTCGCCTAAAAATTACGTAGCTTTTAGAAGACATCCTAAAAATAACATGGCCAATCAGAAAGGGCGCAGCTTCTAGAATGCCCAAAATAAAGCCCAACAGAAACAGTCTACGGATCGTGCGGCCTCTGGACTAGAGGTGTTCATCGGTTCTGTTCGGTTCGGTTGAAACCGAACCGAACTAGGCAAACTAAAGTTATAATTCAGCTTTAAAAATAGAACTGAACCAAAGTTTTATTTCGGTTTGTTCGGTTCAAACCGAAATGTATTAATTTTTTTATTAAAGCAATTGTTTTGTAATAAACCGAAGTATATTAAGAAATAAATCAGGGTATTAAGAAATAAACCGGACCAGTTCGGAACAAATTCATAATATATAAAAGTTCGGTCGGTTTGGTTATTTCAGTTTTGAAAATTTTCAAACCGAACCGAACCGAAGTTATAATTCGATTTTATAAAACAAACTGAACCGAACCATTAAACTGAAAAAATTGAACCATTTGAACCGATCTAATTCGGTTCGGTCCAAAACTGATTAAACTGGACCCAATGAACACCCCTATTCTGGACTATGCCGCTTATAGCATGGAGGAAACCGCACAACTTTTGAGTTAGCTATTTTCATGAAATTTCTCCATTTCGCATGTTGTGCACTTCATGTGAGTGTTGCATATTCCATGTAATGTCCCATTTTGACGCATTTTCAATAATCGCCTAAATATGACATGTTTGCTCTGTTTTTTTTAGCTAAATACGCAACTTTATCCAAAACTTACTAAAATGACTCAAAAATACGTTTGCAGTAAATAAATCGGAAAAATAACTACTTTACATTCCCCTTTTGCTATTTTTCAGAAGAAAATATAGTGATTTTTTTTATATATTTTGACTTCACGTACCGGTAATATTATTGGATTTATAACTTGAGAAATTATTGGATTGATATTGTTGGAGACTGCTTTTGAATTAGGCCTAGCATTAGTGCGGAGTATCCTAATGTTAATGTCAGATCGGCGCAGCATAGATTATCCACAATTGTAAATGCGCGAGATAAGATGTTTATCAATAGTCTTCTAATTTCTTCTTGTGTTCTATTGTCTTTTGTTGAAATAGGGACATGGAGAAAAGAACACGCCGACCGATTGATAGGGAGGAAGGAGAAAGATTAACTTTTTAATTTTTACAAAATATGTTTTGGTTTGCAGCAGTGACAATAAAGGAAGTTAATTAGTCAATTTTAGAGGTGAAATCAAACTTTCAAACTAAATGTCAAACGCACATTAAAATTTTCATATTGAAAATGAAGATCTATTTCACATTACTCATTATATTTATTTCTAAATTATATACAAAATCATACATAAATAAAAAAATAAGGTCAATTAATCTCATTCATTCTGATACCTCCTTATTTTGCCTAGATTACGACCCTGATTTGTACCAAAACCTGTGCTTTAAAGCCTATAAATATGGACATTTTTACTTAATTATCATTAGAATGTGGTACTGCTGTGTTTTGTTTGTCGTTTTGCAGGAAACGGGCGAAATTCTGGGTCTGACACCTCTCCATACGGTCCGTACAAGATCAGCCCAAAACCATAGAAGGTTCCATATCAGAGGCAACAATTCTCCAAGACAAGGCACGGGTATACGGTCCGTATAGGATCCTATACGGACCGTACAAGCTATTTCGGAAACCCAAGCTGGAATTGAAAACAGAGACAGTTGGGGGGACTGAAAAGGAAGGCTTTCAATACGCGATTTCGGGCATTAAGGGGATCATTCCAGATCTAAGAGGCAGCTGGGATTCATTCTTGGTGCTTGGGAGACAAGGAAGAACTTGGAGAAGAAGAAGAAGAAGTTTTGCAACGGATCTTCGGATTTTCTATTGTTTTTCTATGAACTCTTTCATAACTTTTATTATGCTTTGTTTTGAGAACATGAGTAGCTAAATTTACTGTTTCTAGGGTTAAGATGTAGTTGACGTTTGGTTTTACTTGTATGCTACTTGAATTTGTGTTGAATGCTTAGTTTTTATCTTGTTGTGTAGTATTTTAATTGCTTGGTTTTTGCTTGCTTGAGTTTGATTAGTTATCCCGTTAGATGAATGAGCACGTCTAATTGTTAGGAGCCAAGTCTATGATACTCAATCCAACTAGACCAAGTATATGAGGTAGGTTTTTGGGCCAAGGAGTACTGAAAGGGAAACTTTCCTCGAGGCAAAAGTCCTTGGATACCTTTAGTAAACCGACAAGTAACTTAGATAACTTAGTCCAAAATTACGAAAGTTGAGGGTTAACGAATCTAAGAGGGGAGTAGTTGAGTCCGGTAAATCGGGTTCTAAGCCAAAATTGCGACAGCTGAGGTAAGGAACTTAGATCTGGTCGATGGAAACCCTAGACAAAAGTACCAACACAGAAACAGTAGCGGCGGTATTCACTCAGGAGCCTATACGGACCGTATAGGATTCTATACGAGCCGTATACCCTGGGGCCAGACATATACGAAATCTGAAACCCTGGAAACCCTTTTTATAAATTGAAAACAACTTTTAATCTTCTTTTAAGCATTTTAATATTGTTATTGATCAGTAGAATTGTTAGAACAACCAACAAATCAACCTTTTCTTACTTCTAGAATTTTAGTCAATCTAAGCAGAGTCCGGTTGTTTTATTCCGTCCCTGTGGATACGATACCCGACTATACCAACGGTAGGACTGTGCACTTGCAGTTTTGACCAGAGATAGACTCGAGTTTTAAAATGTACAGCTTGCTGTACTGAAACTTAGGAGTACACCTGTGTGCGAACACATTCTATCTGAATAGGCTCCTGGTCAAGCCGTTATTAGTTTTATCCAAGGTTCTAAATAGCGTGTTATAGCACCGCTATAGTGTTTTCGGACCATAAAAGCTATGATGTTATCGGCGCTATTTGGGCATGGCGCTGTTTTTTTAGCCATTCCACTATGACGCGATAAACGCTATTTAAATCTTTGGTTTTATCACAACTTATTACGTGTATCGGTCACGTGATGTGACTGGCGTGTCTCTCATACGAGATGTGTCTTCCTTTGATAAAAAATGATACGTCATAGCACACCACATAAATTAATCCGATCATGTTATGTCAGGTCAGTTAACGTGACACGTAATTAATGTGACTAATTTTTCTAACATCATTATTTTAATTTAATTTATTTTACAATATTTTCTTATTTTTTTAAATTTTTTTTTGGTTTAAGTTTTCTATAAACTAACTGAAAAAAAATAATTATTGTTTTTTATCATTTTAATTATGTCACTACACGTAATCAAGACGTGATCAAGAATTCAACTTAATACGTTACCTCACGTTTTATTTTTCTTTGGCATATGGCTAATTGGTCATGTGAGACGTCTAGCTAGGATTAAAGGGAGTATTATAGGGTTTTGTGTTACATATATATTTTTGAGACAGCGTGTAACGAACGAATAATCAGAACTGAGTACTGACAACATAGCAATAATGCAATATATATAGCATGACACATTCTTATTAATTACAATGTCTTGAGAGTACCGGCCCCCGCTGAATTCATGACATGAATTTTGGTTTATACTGGGTCCATTCAGAAAATCTGCCGGATAGCATTAATCTAATTTGGATTGGTGGCTTGGAAGCATTATGCATGGATGCGTCCGACGTGCACACTGATCATCTGCAACATTCACCTATAAAGAGAGAGAGAGTGTTCAAATGCATTCAAATTTCTATGCTCCTGTTTGCTTCCAATTATTTATCTATTTTATTTTCATTTTCAAAGTTCAAATAGTCGATCCGAACCGTTCAACATGATCATCATAATAAAATATGCCTAGAGACCAAATTTTATATTTTTTGGAATTTTTTTTACTATTCTTTAAGATAGGTACAAAATCATTATTTTAAGGAGATTCCGGACCATCCGATAAAGTGATTTTGTACCTATCTTAAAAAATAGTAAAAAAATTCCAAAAAATATAAAATTTGGTCTCCAAGCATATTTTATTATGATGATCATGTTGAACGGTTCGGATCGACTATTCGGACTTTGAAAATGAAGATAAATGATTGGGAGCAAATAGGAGCATGAAATTTTGGGTGCATTGGAACCCTCCTCATATATATATATATATAGAATATGGTTAATATGCTTTCGGTTGTATTTCAGCCGAAATACAATCAATTCATTTTTCAATTTCCGAAGTCCAAAAAATCGATCCAAACCGTTAAATGTGTTCTCCATATTGAAATGTGCTTGGAGACCAAATTTTACATTTTTTGAAATTTTTTTACCATTTATTAAGCCACTTTGAAAATCGCTGATCCAACTGTTTCACTATTTGGTTAAGCCACCGTTGGATCAGCGATTTTCAAAGTGGCTTAATAAATAGTAAAAAAATTCAAAGAAATGTAAAATTTGGTCTCCAAGCACATTTCAATATGGAGAACACATTTAACGGTTTGGATCAACTTTTTGGACTTTGGAAATTGAAAAATAAATTGGTTGTATTTCGGCCGAAATACAACCGAAAGCATATTAGCCATACTATGTGTGTGTGTGTGTGTGTGAAGCCAAAACCTCTCGCCTAACCTCTCTCTCTAACCTACCTAGCTTCATTTTCTCATCACGGACTCACAAAATTAAAAATAAAGAAAGGTCCCGTAATTTTATTTTATATATAATTAATTAAGAAGAAATATAGTATTTTTTTGTCAAAATTTAAAAGACAATTAAAACTGAAAAATCATAATTTATGCAATTAAGTGCTTGACAGGCAGGAGTACTCTTACCTCCTTCATTTTCCATCTCTATATATTATTTGTTTTTTCCCCTCTTCTTAATTTCTTAAGACAGAAAATCACTTGAATGTTGACGACATTGAAATGATTAATTAGATACTTAGTCAAGTAGATTAATGTAGTACTCTACCTCTTTTAAGTGATCCCATTGTAGCTAGTCCATGATCAGAGACTTGATATAGATATCACTTTTCTTTGAGGAAAATTGGGGATTGAGCACGTCATATTCAAATTTGTTGGGACTTCAGCATTTCAAATTAATAGATCAAGTCAGTTTGTGTCATCAAGTCTCCTTGTCTTAATTCATTAATTATCAACCAACATCAACATATTTCTTGTTCCATATCATATCATGAAAATGCCATATATCCCTGTTTAGTTTCTAACAAAATTCTATATAAATTTTTGGTAAATTGCATAAAAGAAACATGCGTCTATCAAAATGATTGTAAAATGCATCCAAAACATATGTAATATTGGACTCATTTATTCACAAAGATAGGAAGAGCATTTACAAAATAAAAATATTATCCCAAATTGATATACATGTTTAAAATATAAAATTATTAATTGAAATAATTTTTCGCAATTAAAATATAAAATTCATTTTTTGAGGGGGTTTTTTTAGATTTTTTTTTGCTTCCTTGTTGTACCGAATCATTCCCGAATTATACCCGAATCACGAATTTTTAATCCCGATGAACTGAGCCCGAACTTTTGATTTGTCACTATGGTTGCAAAACTTGCAAGCAGGCCCGGCCCTGAGGCAGGGTAGGCTAGGGATGAAAAGGATCGAATACAGATCGGATAGTGATAAAACCATATTCATATCTACATTTTTTTTCCGGATACGGATACGAATCGGATATTAATCGGATACGAATACGGATCGGATATTAATCAGATACGAATACGGATCGGATATAAATCGAATTTCTAATTCAGATATTACAACAAAATTAACATATTTTAAAACAAAATTATTTTTCTGGTTAAAAATAGAAGTAAAATTAAGCATATCAATTTATTCACTCAGAATAACAATAAAAAATATTGTGCATACTGGTAGCACCATAGCAGACATTATAAATCTACCAGCATATGATCACGATTCATTTTTTTAATCAATAATGAGACAATATAAAGTATTGAAGTGAGAACTAAAAATTGTAGCATGGCTTACAAAAGAAAATGCAATCAAAATTAGTAATTAATGGAGTGAAGCTAAGTTTGATTATTCATAGAATTTTGGTGTTGATAGCTTATATTATAAATTTATAATGGGCTTAGAAAATGAGTTGCAACTAATGAGGCTTAAATGAATTCTAATTTTTTATCTGCGTATTTAAGCAACTTTGATAACAATAAATGTGTACTTAATTGAAATTTTAGAAGTACATTCAATTGACAGGCACCCAATTTTCATGTTTCAGGAAAAGTATTTTCCTTATAGTATTTTCTTATTAAATTATTTCTAGGGTTAAATATGAAAACTACCACAATAAAGAAAGACAGAGAGGAAAAGGTGTGTGCCATCTGCCATGGCCCCGCTACTTGCAAGATACATTTGACTAAATTGAGATATTTTTTTGTTTACCTGAAGAGCGTTGAACAATCGAAGGGTTTTGCGCCCTTTAAATCGCGACAGAAAAATGCAACTGGTTTGTTAATCGCGTTGAAGATTTTGCTCTAAATTGCATCAAAGCATCGAATGATCTTGCCGAAATCGCGTCTAGGTTTTGTTCGGTTTTGTCGCCTATCGGTGTAATATGAGAGAAGTCGGAAAAAGCGGGAGACTAGAATTGAGATTTAGGAAACAGAAAATACCGAAATAGGAAACCCAGAAAATCGGATATCCGAAAAGACTAAATATTTAGATCCGGATAATTATCCGTATCCGTATCCGATTCCAAAATTGATACCGAATTCGTATTCGTATCCGAAAAATAATATCCGTATTCGTATCCGTATCCGCAAAATATACGTATCCGAATATCTGAATCCGCAAAAATCCGAATACGGATCTGGATACGGACGGATAATATCCAACCTGTTTTCACCTGTAGGGTAGGCAGCCAGACCGCCCCGGGCCTTAAAATCCAAGGGGCCCCAAAAAAAATTTAATTTGTATATATCTAAAAAAATAATCTGCATATATTAAAAATAAATAAAACATTAGAACTCAAATTTTGTATATATAAAGAGCACAAACTTATCTATAAATAGGTATGATCTATTGACATATCAATAAAAAATAAGACCGGTTAATATGCTTCCATAAGCACTTCAACACCATATGCTTCTAAGTCGTTTTTGTGTTTTAAAAGTCCAAGTAGTCGATCCAAACCGTTCAAAATAATATTTATATTAAAACTTGCTTGGAGACCAAAATTTATCTAATTTTGAATTATTTTACTATTTTTTAAGGTAGGTGGAAAATCATTGTTTTTATGGTCCAGAATCTTCTGAATCAACTGATTTTCTACCTATATTAAAAAATGGGTAAATTTCACTGGAGGTCATTAAGCTTTATCATTTCATCATTTGTTACAAATTGGTCACTCAAATTTGATTTTTTCATTTCTAGTCACTCAACATTGTCACTTGTTCCAATCAAATCACTCTATACTTTTTCATCCAAAATATTAACGGAATATTCCCATTCCATCCAAAATATTATCGGAATATACTTATTCCGTCCAAAAATACTAACAGAATGAGCATCTTCTGTTAGCATTTTGAACAGAAATATATATAGTGACTTAATTGGGACAAATGACCAAATTAAGTAACTAGAAAGAGACAAATCAAACTTGAGTTTTTAATCCGTAACAAATGACAAAATTTAGTGACCTTCAGCAAAATTACCTTCAACAAAATTTACCCATAAAAAATAGTAAAAAAAAATCCAAAAATTGTAAAATTTGGTCTCCAAGTACATTTTAATATGGATATTATATTGAACGGTTCAGATCAACTATTTGGACTTTCAAAATACAAAAATAACTTATCAAACTATAATGGTGAAGTCTTATAGAAGTGTATTAGCCTATCTTATAAAAAAATTATATAAATAAAAAATCTAAATTTTTCTCCCGCTCCGGGTCCCAAAATGTTTAGGACCGATCCTGCTTGCAAGTTGGTTGAGCTGCAAGATCGGTCGCTACAATTTTCTCTCTTCCAGTATCATAGATATTCTGTCGACAATTATTGCGTAAAATACAAATAAAAAAAATTGTACCGCTCTCACTTTGCACTTTGCTCGCCACATTTGTCAACACTTGCTTGGCTACATGCAGAAAAACACAAACGAATGATTCATACAAAATTGGACACAATTATAAGAGAGAGAGAGAGAGAGAGAGAGAGAGAGAGGGGAGAGTCCAAAAAGAACTAATACCGATAATATAGAGTAGAACTAGGATGTTTTCAAACACATGCTTTTTTGGTGAACTCAATTTTAAAATTTATTGAATTAGTTTTAAATGATAAATTCAAACTATTAAAATTCTTATACTTTATGAATGATGCATCTACAAGTAAATTTTTTCTTTAAAAATTTAAAATTTTATGAGTGATGCATCTACTGTTTATCTCATGTATATGCAAGAGCACGAATTTAATAATTAAATTAAACTACCATTTGCAATATACCAAGATCTTGTGCTATAAATTGAACCTATTAACAATAGAGTTATAAATATTGATTTACCTCTTCTTGAATCGTATCAAGAAGGTAATCCTTGGCAGTGGTGGTTGCGAAAGACTATCTCCTTGCTTCTTCACCTACACCCAAAGTCGAGTGCCTCTCCAATGAATTATGCCACAAGATTAACCAAGAGATTAATCAAATATACTAGTATTTGTAGATCTCAAGTCTAATCAAACAAATCCACTCTTCAAATCTCTTCTTGAATTGATTTTGTGGAATTCTCAACACATGAGCCTATCTAAATAAGCAAGAGAAAAACGAGGCAACAAAAAAAAAACGTCCAAAAATTAGATGGTAGAAAAGAGGCAATGGTGGCTAGGGTTTTGGATGTCTATTTCTTCCAATTTGACCCCCTTTATATATATATAAAGTCTAGGACAAATAATCCACATTTAACCATCAAAATGGGCCTCTTTTCTCATCAATTTTGGCTGACCATTTATGGGCTTTTAAACTAATTTTGTTGCATCATAATTCTTTCTCCTAATGCATAATTAGTTGGCCCAATTGTTGCACCAATTAATTGTACATCAGATTAATATAATTCCATAATTATATTAAGTATGTTGAGTTGAAATAAATTTTATTTATCATATAATAAAATTATTTCTTGATTAGACATTTATTTTAGTTTCATAAGATTGTTTGAAAGAATTAATTATAATCATTTATAATTAATTCATTCAACACACTAAAATAATATAACTATGGTTAAGAGCTTGTTTAGCAATACCCTGGAGGATTTATGTCATGTTGGCCATAGAATTAAATTAGTATATTTAATTCTAATAATCACAAGCGGTATCTAGCAACACATTGTGACTCCCAATTAACATAAATAAATACTATACAAATATAGTATTTCTTCCTACATAGAAAATATAATTTCTATTGTTTAATTCTTATGTCTCATGTTATCAATATATAATCCAATATTGGAATGTGTCATTCTTGCATATTATATGTTTCTTGATATAGAGTTGATTGTATAAATAAATTTGCATGCAAACAATCCAACTCCATCAAGGGGCCCAGTTGATATCATTGCTCAACAAATAAATTGTGAGGGACATACTGATTTCTTGATGAACATCTTTTCTTCGCACAATTTATGAATGTCAAAATAGAATCTTTATAGTAGCCAGTTACGGACAACGTTATAAACTATTCATAACAAACACTCCTCATGTGGAAAAGGTGAAACATCTCAAACTTTAGAATTAAACACTTATGAAATAATTAATGACACATAACACAATCCATATAATTATTTCATAGGGTCAAGTCCAGTACTATGTTCAAATAACATATACTTATGCAATTAAGTTGGTAACATATACCCATGACTTGTAGAACTTAATCATCGCTTAACTTGCATACTAATCTTATATGAATAATTAATGTTCCTTGCTAATTATCAAGATTACGGACTTTTAGAGTTATTATTGTCATTTAAATAAATGAAGCACAGAGATCCACAATTCAAGTCCTCAACTCAAATGATCTGTCAATAATAATCTCATGGAACAAATGATATAAAATCATTAATAACATAAACCAAAATGAGCCATCAAAACTGATTGGCTTCTAGGACATAACTCCAACATCTACAAGTGAAAATTTAAAGTTTCAAATTAATTTAGTATAAAGTCAAATGATCAAAATTAAAAAGTTTATAAATTAATTTTAAAACATTTATTTTTTGGATGAACCACTTGAATTTATACAAAATTAATTTAAAATTTAAAAAAATTCACATGTAGACGCATCACTCGTATGTGGAAGAATTTCAATAATTTGAATTCGTCATTTGAAGTCATTCCGATAGATTTTAGAGTTGAATTCACAAAAGGACTTGGTGACCTTAGAAACACTCTAGTTCTACTCGTAGATATATATACACATTAATTGTTGAATTATACCGAATAGGATTTGACGAAAATTAAAACTCACTATTGAATTTACAATGATTCATGAGTTCGAGTATGTATAGAAATAAATATTCAGTTGTACCATAAGATTAGATGTGAGAAATTATATTTTTTTTTCTGAAATACTTGATATTATATAATATTCTTATAAATAATATAATTGTTATAATTAAATAAAGTGGATTAAAAATAACATAATAAAGCTTATTAATTATTTTTGTAACTAAATAAAAAAATAATGACTACTTATTAATTATTTATAATTAAATAAAATATCTTATGAGATGGACAAGTTAATTAATGTACTAGCTAGAGATACAAGGAAAAGTGTAAAATCCGGCACAGATCGATCCCGTTAGTTCCACAAGGAAGAGTTAAATGTACCCTAGGATCATTAGTTTTTGCAGCCTAGTTGGGAAAGAGTGGATAGAAAACGGGGAGGGGAGAGGAGAGAGAGAGATCGACTGGGGACAAAAAAAAATGAGTCTAATTTTGCGATTTTTTTTCGAGCAATTTGATTCAAATTTCAACGCATTGCTATTGACAATTAGCAATCCGAACATACCCTAAAGCACAAACACTATTTTAGATGGGTCGCAGAAATTTTTTGATGTGTTTTTGTGGCATGTTCCAAACAGGGGCGGATCCAGAATTTTCGTTAGGAGGGCAAAAAAATATCAAATCAGATTTAAATAGCTAATCGGATTTAAACCCATTAACTAATTGGATATTTGATAAAAAAAAGTAATGCTTTAACTTATACTTTATAATGCTCTGACTTGTAATTTATGATATTCTGACATATAATTATAATTATCAATCATATTTCAAAAAATATATTTTAATTTTAACTATAAATTTAACCCAAATTACCAATTAAACATTCAAAGGGGGGCAAAAAAATTTTCGGGGGGGGGGGGGGGGGGGGGGGGGGGGGGGATGGGTGTTGGGGGGGGGCAAAGCTAGTCGGAACCGATAAATCTCCACCAAAACTCAAAATCCAAGGGGGCACCCCCACCCCTGAAATACACTGGGTCCATCCCTGGTTCCAAAGAAAAAAGATAAAAACATTTAGATATGCCTTATTTTAACCCGCAACACGTAGAGAGCCATAGGATGACAGACACATATTCACCGACAAAGCCACATTGAAATAGTGGTAGACAATTTTCTACTATTGAATTTTGAATACTGAATATATGACTATGTATAATTAAATAGTGGTAGGTAATTTTCTACTATTGGATTTTGAAAACTGAATATGTGACTATGTATAATTGCGGGTTGTTGACTACTCAGTTCCGGACAAAATTTTACCTATCCATATTAATTCATGATAGTTTGCAACCCGCTAGTCATACTAGTAAATTTTGTTACAAACTCCTTATAAAAATTCTTAGTAAGTTCTAGCACATATTCTTTTCAAAATGAAAACAAAGATAGAAATCGGTATAAATTTGGAGATTATTTATTAAATAAGGGTTTCAATACCTAATATTTTTTTCACACCTCATCATGCCTTATATTTTATATCTTTTTTTTCTAACGTTCAAACTGTTGATCTGAACTCCTCAACATGATATACATATTAAATATGTTTGGTTAAATATATTTGGAGATCAAATTTTATAAGTTTTGGATTTTTTTAATATTTTTTTATAGGTAAGAAATCATTGTTTTGAACGGTCCACAAATAGTAATTTTGTATATATCCTAAATAAATATTAAACAATTATCAAAAATTATAAAATTTCATTCCCAATCATATTTTAATATGAATATCATATTGAACTATACAGGTACTGAAACCCCCCTCTTATTAAATACATAATAGCGTTCTCAAAAAACAAAAAAAATTACAGAACCGCATGCAGCTTGCTTTACTTTTTCCATCCCTGGCATTCTTCAGTGTCTGTGGCCCTCTGAACACTGAAGTATCTAATTTGAAAGATGAAAAGGTTTTGCGAGCAGCTATATGCATGACCGACGTGCAGGGGTGTTCATTGGGTCCGGTTTAATCGGTTTTGGACAGAACCGAATTAGATCGGTTCAAACGGTTCTGTTTTTTCAGTTTAATGGTTCAGTTCGGTTCGGTTTGATTTTTAAAACGGAATTATAACTTCAGTTTGGTTCGGTTTGAAATTTTCAAAACCGAAATAACCAAACCAACCGAAGTTTTATATATTATGTATTTGATCCGGACCGCCCCGGTTTATTTCTGAATACCTCGATCAATTTCTTAATCAATTGCTTTAAATACTTTGATTTATTTTTTAGTATCCCGGTTTATTTTTTAATATCCCGGTTTATTTCTTAATATACTTCAGTTTATTACAAAACAATTTGCTTTAAATAAAAAAATTAATATATTTCGGTTTGAACCGAACAAACAGAAATAAAACTTCGGTGCGGTTCTATTTTTAAAACCGAATTATAACTTTGGTTTGCCTAGTTCGGAACCGAACCGATGAACACCCCTACCGACGTGTCCGGTGCCTATTCGGGGGAACGTAGGAGGCAGTGTTATTTGAGCTTTGAGATTCGTGCAGAAAGTATTTGAGCGATTGAGATATTCCAAAAAGTCACGCAAAGTTTGAGATATCTCAGAGGATCGATGTAAATTCCGCCAGTCGGCCAGCAGCGGTCGCTCTATCAATCAATTATGCCCTTTCTTCACCTAGCTATCTATTCGGATCCCATGCATCCATCCCTTACCTGTCCTTTGTACGTGTCAACTCTCAACTTGAAATTATCATCAGCTAATTATACCAATTTATTCTAATTATTTGAAGTACGTACCACAAGTGTGTCTACACACACCATTAGACGAGTGGTTACCCAAAGTTATAGATTTGAATGGTAAATATTTCAACATTAATTTTATAAAATCATCTTATAGCGTATATTATTTTGAAAGATTTGGAAGCGTATAATTAAGTTTTAGTTAAGTAAGCTTTTCACATCATGAAGTATATAATATATGCCCATCAAATTAATAAGTACTTATGCATCTTTAAATCACATTCAAGGACATACTATTGCAACAATTATGACAATTATTTGAGGAAGACCTTGTAATAATCTACTACCATATAATAATATAAAATGAGAAAAGCTAGGGTGTGTTGCGTGTTTGTTGAGCACAATTTCAAAAAAATATATCGGATTTGATTCAAATGATGAATTCAAACAATTGAAACCCATCTACTTCGATCACGAGTAATGTGTGTACATGTAAAATTTTAAAAGTTTCAAATTCATTTAGTACAAGTCAAGCGGTCAAAAAATAAACTTTTTATAAGTTATTTTATGCATTTATTTTTCACCATACTTTTTACCGCTTGACTTTGTACTTAATGAATTTGAAATTGTACTAAATAAATTTGAAACTTTAAAAAAAATTGCATGTATATGCATCACTTATGAAGTAGATCAGTTTCAACAGTTTGAATTCGTAATTTGAAACCAATCCAATTGATTTTGGAGTTATGCTCACGAAGCCCTTTTGGTGAGATTAACACTAGCCTACATCAAATTTGAGCTACAAGTACATTTTTATATAGATATCATTTTGAACGATTGAGACTGACTATTTGAATTTTGAAAATAAAAATAGTGATCCATAGTACGCACCAATCCGCACTATGCATAGTACTATAACCTCACTCATAATAATAATAATATGAGCTGATATATAAGTGACAATTAAAAAAAAAAAAACTCTATAATACACTCTTGCTAAAGCTTAGTTTTGTCATAAATTTTTTTGAATAAAAGTCGGAGATCAAGCCACTCAACAATTAAATATTCACAAATAATTTCTCTATTCATATTTCAAATTTGCAGTCTTCCACACACATAAAGTGTATTATCTTTTTTACTAGATCAAAAATTGATTCTCAAAAAAAAAAAAATAGGAAGAAAAATTAACTGTGCCCTTAATATAATAAATTATAACCTTACAAATTGCTCAGTAGAAGGGGCCTTCATTGTGACCAAAATTGTGTGCTTTGTGCGACACAGGCACAGGAGACAGTGGGACACCTGCTCGTTTGCTGTCAATTCTCGGTTCAGATATGGGATGATTTGAGCATCAGAATGGGTTTAAGGCTACCTGGGAACTGCAATGAGTTCAACAATTGGTGGAAAGCTATGTTTAGATTAAACGGGGGAAAGCCACAATGGAAGGAGAGAGGCCCGGTTTTGATCTTGTGTACCGCTTGGCACATCTGGTGTCAAAGGAATGAAATTATCTTCTCAAATAAAAGGTGTGTCCCAGTCAAGCTTTTGGTAGATAGAATTTGTACACAGTATAGCTGGTGGTTCAAATACTGCTAAGATGTAAGAGAGGGAAGTACGTACACAGGGGAGGGATCTAAGAACCTCCGTGAGGCTATTTTATCACTTGTACCAGTTGATAGCAACTATCAACTTTTCAAAACAAAAAAAAAAATGACAGAACCTTATTAACCCCCCTTGTTTTATTCCTTACAAATTTGCTGTTGGAATTGAGACGTCAATTCCAATTAATTAAGTTTGGACTACGTGTTATATGATTAATATATCACATACTGTCAATAATATTATGAGGAATAATATAAGATATGCCTAAATGTGATTGACTGAAATAATGGCATAGTACGTAATTTCGCTAAGTTTTGGGGCACGAATGCATATAGAACATAATGTAAATTAATTATAATTGTTGATGGACCAATTATAATTAATTCAACTAATACTAGTGATAAATGTAAGAATTATTGTTTGGGCCTAATCAATTGATTGGATCAAGATACCAAACAAAATAGGCCGATTTGTTTGTGCATAATTTGGAGAGGATATTAATATATTCATCAGCCAAATATAATTGATTTGTATAATTGAATAGAAAAAGGAAAATATGTTATGCATATTTGATTGGTTACCAAAAATGCACAAATAAATATCTTTGAGAAAATATGTCATATATTATGTAGAATTTTTGACATAAATTATAAGATCTCTCAAAGATACATTTTCACTAGTATAAAAGGCGTTGGGTCTCCAAGCAATCCTGGTAAGAAAATTTTTAGGGCACATGTGTTGTGCATAGCCACCTTATTCTCCCTCCATTAGAGAATAATACTCTTGAGCTCCGTTCGTGACTCGAGAGAGAAGAAAGGCACCAGAGCTTGCTTGGAAGGACTCGAGAGCGTACCAATCAAGCATCATCTCAAAACAACTCAAGTCAAGACCAGGAGCGTATCAACCCAGAGCCTTGGAAGCTGTCTGATTGATAGCATACGGAGGCCTTTGAAGACAGAAAGTAAGTTCCGCTGTGCATTAAGTTTAATTTCTTACAAAAGGAGTAGATCTTGGTTAGAGTTTAAAGTAATTAGGAAAACCCACAAAGTAAAACCAACAAGTGGTATCAGAGCACCCTTATGTAAGAATTGCAGTTTAATTCGGTTTTAATTGCTTTCTATTTTTCATATCGAATTTAATTGTTGCAAAAGGAATTGTTAAAATTTTGCTTTAACCATTTTTGAATTAAAATCTTGAATTTGAACCCATCCTTGCGCTTCGTGCGATCTTGGAGAAGTTTTTATTTGAAATTTTAATTTTCAAAATAAGAAAGGATTAATTATGCAACAATTTAAGGTTTTAAATTCGAATTAGAGAAAGTAATTTAGGTTTGAATTTTCAGATCTGGTCAAAAACAATTGATACAAATCTGTTTTTTTCTTCCAAATAATTAATTTTAGAAATTTTCTGTTAATAGCGCTATTCAGGGAAATTAATTATTTCAAATTTTTTGTCATATGGCTTGTACGTCACTCTGTTTTGATTTAATTAATCATGGTATGTGGCGCTAATCTGTTTTGGTTTCGGATCAAGGCGTTACTCTGTTTTATGTTTTCCACATGACGCTAAGAGTAGCATGAATAATAATTAATTATTCTGGTGTAACCGTAAGTTCTGGAAATTGATACGAATTAATAATTAATCATGGTCAATATATAGTTTTGATTCGTATGACCAAAATTGCTTCGTCAGAAAGTAGTTTAGGTTATAATAATTATAATTGCTATAATTACTATAATTACTATATATTATACTATATTTAGCCTACTTATTAGAATTTAGATATTATTTAAAATTGGTATTAACACCAATTAAAGGCTATAATACTAAATTCTGATTTGATAACAATAATGCTTATTATGGCATAATATATATATATATATATATATATATATATATATTTTTGTATAAAATTATACCATAATATTTTTTTATTGCTGCCGTACTTATATCAACAAGTATGGATATACCGATTTTATGGCTGCCATAATTTTAAGATTACCTTTTATGCCAACACTTATTATGGCATAAAATTTATGCTAAGTATGGAAGCAATGAAACTATTGAAGAAATTATTGAAGCTAAATAAAATTATTGAAGCATTTCTAAAAGATAATCATTGTAGAAATTGCTAAAATTTTGCTAAAACCTAATAATTATTTTGATGAATATAGTTGACATATAAAATTAGTATATTCTAATTTAAAAGTGCTATAAGATACTGTATTCTATTTAGGACGAGTAGATACTATAGGTACGTCCTAGATTAGGTTTTAGGCATAATTTTAGAATCTAACTAAAGGCGTTTTAGGTATACATGTGTTGTTTTCGCATGAGTCAAGCATTGATGTTCGCAAACGAACCGCTCTTTGTAAGACGATTGCAAGGATGACTCATGACAAGTTAAAATGACATGCTGACAATGGACGTGGGTGTTAGCTTTCCCAAAGGATGGTTGGCGCCTACTAAGTTGTTTGGTGCATAAGGGTAGTGAATAAAAATAAGTTGCAACACACATGGACTAGCTATGTCTAGAAAAGCATCAGGGGCTTGGAACATAAGCGATCCGTCTGTGATCCTCCTCCCCCCGTTGACTGGCCTGGTCGTTAGTTCATGGATATGTTAATTTGACCCAAAGGTTGATTGACAAAAATGTTACATGTTTGTACTTTATTCACTACGCCAAAGTGCCTGAAAGTAATGATTGCACCCAAAGGTGTTTCATTACTGAATGGTGTTTTGGCTAAAGATTTAATGGAGAAAATAGTTTTACACAGGCCTTTAGATAGATTTTAGAATTATGATTAAGGATCAAATCGTGAAGCATGTATCTAAATTATTTCTTTGTTCTTGAATTTTCAGATCTAAACATAATGTCAAGTCTAAGTCAGATTAAGCCCCTCATGGGGAGAAGTATGTCTCTTAGTTTAGTTTGTTCTGAAGTTAATTTAAGTTCTGTATCTAGATATACCTGGTGGTTAGACTCAAGTGCAACATCTAACATCAGTGTATCGATGAAGGGATGCCTAAGTTGCCGCAAGCCAAGTGAGGCTGAGCGCTACGTTTACGTAGGAAATGGCAACAAAGTAGAAGTGCAAAGCATAGGAAAATTTAGATTATTATGTAGGACAGGATTTTATTTAAGTTTTGATGCTTTAGTGGTTCCATCATTCAGAAGGAACCTAATTTCTATTTCTTATTTGGACAAAAATGGTTATGTATGTTCATTTAGTAATGGAAATATCAGTTTGTGTCAAAATTCTAAGCTTCTTGCTTCTGGTATCCTGTCTTCTTATGATAATCTTTATTTTCTGGATATAGACACTTCACATTCAGAGGCACTGCATATAGATAATAGAAAACGTAAATTAACTTGCGAGAAATCTGCAACATTATGGCACAAGCGATTAGGACATATCTCTATGAAAAGGATAGAACGTCTTGTGTCTAATGATATTCTCCAACCTTTAGATTTTACAAACTTAATTGATTGTGTAAATTGTATAAAAGGAAAACAAACTAATAAACGTAAGTATTCATACGGATATCTGTGGTCCTTTTCCAAAGGCTACAAGAAATGGTCACCGTTACTTTATCACATTCATAGATGATTATTCAAGATATGGTCATATTTACTTAATAAAAGAAAAGGCGGAAGCATTAGACGTGTTCATAAAGTTCAAAACGGAAGTTGAGTTACAACTTAACAAACGTATAAAGTCCATTCGTTCTGATCGTGGTGGTGAATACTACGGTCGTTATGATGGATCAGGAGAACAGCGTCAAGGTCCCTTTGCAAAATACTTAGAGGAATGCGGAATTGTGCCTCAGTATACGTTGCCAGGTTCGCCTGCAATGAATGGTGTTGCTGAGCGACGAAATCGCACCCTTAAAGACATGGTGAGAAGTATGATTGCTCGTACAACTCTACCTGAGAATCTGTGGGGAGAAGCCTTAAAGACTGCAGCATACATACTTAATAGAGTGCCTACCAAAGCAGCTAACAAGACCCCTTACGAATTATGGGTTGGGCGCAAGCCTAGCTTGAATCATTTGAAAGTTTGGGGATGTCCATGTGAAGCTAGGCCTTATAAGCCAAGTGAAAAGAAATTGGACGAAAGGACCGTTAGTTGTTACTTTATAGGCTATTCTGAACGATCTAGGAGGTATAAATTCTATAATCCAACAGAACATATAATTTTTGAGTCAGGAAGTGCGAAATTTTTTTAGGATAATGAGTTTGTGGAGGGGGATATGACAAAAGATAGTATTTTTCAAGAAGAAGAGACGAATGAGAATGAGACTATGGACCAAAGTCCTGGTTTTATTCAAATTCCGATTACGATTAGAAATACATCTTTTGACAATGTGCAAACTACACCATCCCAAACAACTCAGTTAGAAACTCAACATGGAATAGAGAACACAAATGGACCTGAATCAAACCCAAACCCTGACATTGTCATGACCAATGTTGATGGCCTAGGGCCTGTGGGAGATTCAGAAGTTGGTAATAATGTTCCTCCTCCTGTTGAAGATCAAGTTGTAAATGAACCTCAAGAAAATCTAGAGCCTGTGCCAATTAGGAGATCTACTAGAGATAAAAGATCTACACAATCGAAGAATTATGCATATCTTCAAGAACATGAGTTTGACATTGGCATGTTTGAAAATGATCCTATTAATATCAAACAAGCCATGGAAAGCTCTAACTCTCAAATGTGGATTAATGCCATGAATGAAGAGATGAAATCTATGTATGACAATGACGTTTGGGATATTGTTCCGTTGCCTAAAGGCGAGAAACCCGTTGGTTGCAAATGGATATTTAAGACTAAGCGGGATTCTAAAGGCAATGTTGAAAAATACAAGGCACGTCTTGTTGCAAAAGGTTTCACACAGAAAGAAGGCATTGATTATAAAGAGACTTTCTCTCCAGTTTCATCGAAAGACTCTTTAAGGATTATATTGGCGCTTGTAGCACATTATGATTTAGAACTTCATCAGATGGATGTAAAGACGGCATTTCTCAATGGTGACATTGATGAAACGATCTATATGAAGCAGCCAGAAAACTTTGTATCAGGTGATGCAGGGTCTATGGTTTGCAGACTTAAGAAATCTATCTATGGGCTAAAACAAGCATCTCGACAATGGTATCATAAGTTTCACAAAGTTATTAGCTCATTTGGTTTTGAGCCTAATATAGTGGATGAATGTATATACCTCAAGTTCTGTGGGAGTAAATTTATTTTCTTGGTTTTATATGTAGATGACATATTGCTTGCCAGTAACGATAAGGACATGTTGCATCAAACTAAGAGTTTTTTATTTAAGAACTTTGAAATGAAAGATCTTGGTGATGCATCATTTGTTCTAGGGATTGAAATACTTAGAGATAGATCTCAAGGTATTCTAAGGTTATCTCAGATGAACTATATCGATAAGATTCTAATAAGATTTGGCATGCAAAACAGTAAACCAGGAGATACCCCTGTATCAAAAGGAGATAAGTTTAGTCTAAAACAATGTCTCCAAACTGACTTAGATAAAAACATTATGAAAGATATTCCCTATGCCTCAGCCGTGGGTAGCATCATGTATGCACAAGTATGCACGCGTCCGGATATTGCGTTCATTACCGGAATGCTAGGGAGATATTTGAGTAACCCAGGTATGGAACACTGGAAGGCAGCCAAGCGAGTGTTGAGATACCTAAAGAGAACAAGGGACTATATGCTCACGTATCGGATATCGGAACAGCTCGAGGTCATTGGATATACCGATTCTGATTTTGGAGGATGTGTCGACAGCATGAAATCAACATCAGGATACATCTTTATGATGGCAGGTGGTGCTGTGTCATGGAAGAGCGCTAAGCAGTCATTGGTAGCCTCCTCCAGTATGGCAGCTGAATTTGTTGCATACTTTGAAGCATCTAATCATGGCGTATGGCTGAAGAACTTCGTCACAAGTCTGAAAATTGTGGATTCTATTCAGAAACCACTCAAATTATTATGTGACAACAATTCAGCAGTGTTATACGCAACCAACAACCGAAGTTCGTCAAAGTCGAAGTACATTGACATTAAGTTTTTGGTTGTAAAAGAGAGAGTGCAGAAAAATGAATTATGTATAGAACACATAGGTACAGACTCCATGATTGCGGATCCCCTTACAAAAGGACTACCGCCTAAGAAGTTTCATGAGCATGTTGCTCATATGGGTGTAGTACCTATTTAGGATAGTTAAGGAAAATGTGGGAGTCTGAATTTATTTTAAAGTTCTATGTAATGTAATTTGTAATAAGTTTTGATATATGCAAATTATATTTTGAGTCTCAATTAGTTTCTCTCTTTTAAAGTTTTGACCTCACTAAAGTAAAGAATAAGGGTGACCCATTCGGAAATAGGCATGTATAATCACACCTTCGTGTAATTTCTGAACTATATGACCAAAACTAATTCATGTTATCTAATTATATTTGGCATTGTTATTTCTATCGATAAAGTCACGAAGTAAATGTGACAACTGTCGTTTAAGTCCCTTGTTGGTATGATTAGTGGACCGAATTGTTTGAGAAAGTACGAAAAGAAAGACAGAAAAGTTAAAGTAATATGCGCAGATTCAGATATATGTAATCAAAAGGACCACACTTGTCCATGTGGGAGATTGTTGGAATTGAGACGTCAATTCCAATTAATTAAGTTTGGACTACGTGTTATATGATTAATATATCACATACTGTCAATAATATTATGAGGAATAATATAAGATATGCCTAAATGTGATTGACTGAAATAATGGCATAGTACGTAATTTCGCTAAGTTTTGGGGCACGAATGCATATAGAACATAATGTAAATTAATTATAATTGTTGATGGACCAATTATAATTAATTCAACTAATACTAGTGATAAATGTAAGAATTATTGTTTGGGCCTAATCAATTGATTGGATCAAGATACCAAACAAAATGGGCCGATTTGTCTGTGCATAATTTGGAGAGGATATTAATATATTCATCAGCCAAATATAATTGATTCGTATAATTGAATAGAAAAAGGAAAATATGTTATGCATATTTGATTGGTTACCAAAAATGCACAAATAAATATCTTTGAGAAAATATGTCATATATTATGTAGAATTTTTGACATAAATTATAAGATCTCTCAAAGATACATTTTCACTAGTATAAAAGGCGCTGGGTCTCCAAGCAATCCTGGTAAGAAAATTTTTAGGGCACATGTGTTGTGTATAGCCACCTTATTCTCCCTCCATTAGAGAATAATACTCTTGAGCTCCGTTCGTGACTCGAGAGAGAAGAAAGGCACCAGAGCTTGCTTGGAAGGACTCGAGAGCGTACCAATCAAGCATCATCTCAAAACAACTCAAGTCAAGACCAGGAGCGTATCAACCCAGAGCCTTGGAAGCTGTCTGATTGATAGCATACGGAGGCCTTTGAAGACAGAAAGTAAGTTCCGCTGTGCATTAAGTTTAATTTCTTACAAAAGGAGTAGATCTTGGTTAGGGTTTAAAGTAATTAGGAAAACCCACAAAGTAAAACCAACATTTGCAACCTACATGACTGTTGAGCCAATATCCCTTAATTTCGTTTCGTACGTACCACCCACACTCAAGTGATTTTCACATCTAATAAAGACCTTGATGCATGTCGGAATTTAATTAGTACATTCTTGGTCCCCGGTTATACCTGTAATGGTCCGAAATTTCAGTAAATTCAATTCATATGAATTAATGAGTCTGCATATAAATCCAATAATATATATATTAAATCGGATAGATCTTGAAAATGACCAACATATATATATATATGATCTATCATGCACGTATTTGAATATTAATTCTTGCATGATCCGAATCCGAAACAAGCTGTTTAAAATCTAATAAGTAACATTAATTATTCTATATACTAAATATGATTTGAGTTATTTCAAACATATATTTATCACGTATGTTTAAAAGAAACTAAATTATAATATTACACGTATATATTAGTTTAATTAAAATTAATTGTTATTCTTAATTTATGCATTGATAATATAAAATAGTTATGTTCACATGTTATGCATGTATTTTACCCTTTGAGACACTTTAACTAAGGCATCGATCTCAAGTTTTAAGGTTCAAACAATCAATTCGATTTGAATCATTAGTATTTTAAATACATATCAAAATCTTGCAGGAAACTATATATTGTATTATAATCGGAAATTATATTGACTCATGTTATATATCCTCCTAAAATTTTAATTTTGTTGACGTTAGGGCTGCAAACGAACCAAATTACCAAATCAAACTTACCTCCAGTTTGAGTTTGGTTTGAAATAATTTTGAACTAATTTTGAACGAATTCAATTTTGAATCGAATTTTTTACGAACTCAATTTCAATTTTTTTATGAACTTTTTTACAACAAGGGAGAGTGATCGCCGAGAGCGAGAGGAGAAAGTCGGCTAGGGTTACAGAAGAGCGAGCGTGATGACTTACGAGTTATGAATTATGGCTAAGCGACCTTATGTTTTAACTTTTAATTCATCAGCGAACATAAGTCATCAGCAAAAATCAACGGTTCACGTTACATTGAGATTCGAACTAGAATAGTTCACGAACCTATTTCGAACAAACCAAGTTCAGTTTGAGTTTGGTTTGAATTAATTTCGAACTAAGTTTAGTTTGAATTAATTTCGAACGAACTCAATCTTGAATCATTTTTTTACAAACTTCAAATCAAACTCAAATTGAATAACGAACTACGAATTTTTTGTACTGCCCTAGTTGACGTGGTAAAAAAATATTTTTATAGAGTTAGTAATAAGAAGAAGTCTTTTGTAATTATACATAGATGTATATGTTCATATCACTTGCAAAATAATTTAAAAACTACTTATGTAACACTTTCAGATAAATTGTTGAATTATAAAATATTTCATTTTCATACCAATGAAATTATTAATGTTGCATAATTAAGGATTAACAATTCTATCACGCGGTAGAATGAAGATATATATATAGCTCTTATCTTTTCGTTCCATCCTTTCCAAATTAAAGAGAGAAATTGGCTGGAATTAGTGAAGTTTTAGCGAAATGACACAAGTTGTTGTTGTCATACCAGGCAGCTGATCCCAAATCCAACAGAAACTATAAGAAAAGACGAAAGCTAGCTACTAGTACATATACATACCTACATCTTTAACATGCCCTAATTCATCTCTCTCTCTCTCTCTTTCTCCCTCTCTTCCCCTCTAATGATCGGGAGAAAAATGTCAGGCCAAATTGCATCGGAGCATGTCTGCTACGTTAACTGCAACTTTTGTAGCACCGCCCTGGCGGTACTTAATTCTCACCTCTCTTAATTAATTTCTTCCCTCTTTCAAATTAAATTGGGTCTTGATAGCTAGATCTCAATCTGAAATGAAATGAAAACGAGTAAACAATTTTGTACATAATCTATAATTTATAATGGCGAATTAAACTTCCTTTCCCTTCTTGAATTAGGAATATATACTTACGAGCTAGCTAGTTTTCGTGGGATTTAATTTCCTCTTGATGATTGATAGCAAACAAGTAATTTTTCTACATTTTGAAGTATCGCTACTAGCTAGACTATAGCTAATTAATTGTATTTAATCCTTGTACAATTGGACTATTTTATTTCTTTTAGTTGATTGCTTGAACTCCACTAGCTACTTTAATTTCAGAGCATTATTTCATGCATATTTTTCCTTTATTACTGCTTGTGAATTTAATTTGGTAATGGGAACCAAAACCAAAGCACTTCTATATACGTACGAACTCTTGTATAGTTTTTATTTTTAGGAAATCTTTTTGTAAACTTACTATTGCAATTCTCGCACACGCACAAATATTACTTGCATATATAGAACCTGGATCTCTCTCTCTCATTTATTCTGGACTAGCTACATATATAGTACATGCACTCTTTTCTAAATTGTCTGTTCTATTTCTTTCGTCGCCCATAACGGAGTGCGCATGTGTTCATAAATAATTTCCTCATTAATTAATTGTTTCTTTATCTCCTTTTGTTCATTATTTCTCCTTAATTTTGTTCCCTTTCTTTGAGATGATTCACCTGTTCAACTATTAATTCTAGCTTTTAGATCTCGTACTCAGTTTCAAAAACATATTATATAAGGAGAAAAGCTAGCTAGATATACAAGAAGTTTTTGTTAGTGGAGGTTAATTTGGTAATATTTCTTGTGCTTGTTTATTATGTTGAATGAATTTTCATGGCGTGGTTGACCAAAAAGATGATAATAATGCTACATTTTCATCCGGTCAGAAGCTCTATCATCTCTATGTTACCACGTGTACGCTTCTCCGTTTCTAACCTTACCAAAATTATGTTTTGAATGCCTTTTTACGTTTAAAGTAGTGCCTGGCTTCCCTCGTTAAAAGTAACAACGTACACCCCCACTAGTCCCATGACCAAAGTGATTCCAAGTACTCTCTTTCTCTCTGTCTCTTGGCTTGATTTCAGTGATCGATAAAAGCAAAGCCATTAACCATACCACGTTTTACTCGCTCAGAGGCGAATGTGTGAAACAGTCTTCTGTTCTGTATATATTCATGTCAGGTCATTTTCCTCTCTCTTTTATCACATATAAGAGGGAATAATTTATATTGACTGACTGGCTCTGTAGTTAAAGGACTTTCATTAGTTAATTCTCATGAAGTGAATTGAGTCAGACGCTCTGAGCAAGCACTAGCCAGTGGGGACATTGCACGAGCTAGCCTACTATATATCTTTAACTAATTTCTAAGTACTGTTGTAGCTAAAAATCTAAAATCTCCTCTTCCTCATCATACTATTAAGAGTGATGCTATACTAATAAGTGTATGTGCCCTTTTCAAATATATCAACAAACAACAACACATGATTATATATGACTATATATCTATGTACAATATATATCTATATATTTATATATATATCAGGTTTAGCTTCTAGAGCCTGCATTCTGAGTATGCTTGTTCTAGCTATTTACAAAGTTCCCATGCGTTAATTTGTTACTAAATATGTCAATGGAAGTTATATACTTTTCATTTGTAGTTCAGGTTTGTGATGATATATATGATTCAGGTGACAACTTGAAATTTTCATACTTGAACTATTGTTAATATGACATATATCTTACGGTTGATTTTAGAAAGTCATTAGTACATATATATAAGTCCAAACTTGGCCATGACCTAGTACACATGTGGTAATAGATAGTACTGTCTCTCATATGGGAGATGCAAGTTTCAAAACTCAATACAATCCGGGTTGAGTTAAGACTTTTAACTCTAAATATTATGCTTAAGAAAAATAATGAAGTAAACGGTTTAGTTTCTGATCTATGACTTAAGATAATGAACTAATATCGAGAGATAAAATTATAAACAATCTTTTTTGTGCTTGATAATAATGGGGATTTATCTCTCAATCCTGAAGTATGGACTGAGGGAATGCAACAATAGTTCTATATTTTGTATCATTGTAAACTATTTTCCCATTAGTAGCATTCCATATCTAACCTTATCGTTTATTCAAATCTTGAAACAAAAATACAATCTAGCTACTGCTCTTATGTGTATAGTATGCTGTACTTTAATCAATATACAATGTTACAATATTTCAAACTTCTGTAATGCTGTTCGACACTATTTGTGAGTACTATTAATCTTTTCTTTCCAAAGTTAACTCATATTATTCATTTTGCAATTTGTACTTAAAATTTTGTTATTGTTATATATAATTTAACTAGCTACAAGCTAATTAAGATCATTGTTGAAGTGCATAGATATTGTTTGTTTGATTTAAAGATTGTAATTAATTGGTGAATATAGGTCAGTGTACCACGAGACTGTTTGTTCAACATGGTGACAGTGCGATGCGGACACTGCACAAATCTACTGTCTGTTAACATGGCACCATTGCTTCAGTCCCTTGCTGTTCAAGATCAGCAGGTCAATGAATTAATGTTTGCATTAACCTTTCTGGTACATGCTTGTTGGACCAGCTACATGCAATAGTTTAACCCTCATTTGGTACTATACTTGTACTAGCTTAGAAATGCAATTATTTGTGGGCACTGCCCAGGCACTAAATAGCTTAGAAATGCAAATAATTTTTGGAGTATACTGCGTACAAGCTCGCAACAACATATTGAAAGCCAAAAAAAAAAACATAAACTTAATTCAATAATTAAATGGTTTCCATTTTTAGTGAAACCACTGGTGTCTGTCTGCCAGAAAACACACACAAAATGGAGGCGGACACTTTTTTCTGAGAAGTCAGAATTGTATAACAGAACTATAAGGAAACTATCAGCTTCATATTGTGTCTTAATAGAATGCCTAGGCCCACGAAAAATTAAAATCTTTCTCTGTTAATTTTTCATCGTGTCCCTTGTAGATACATAATTACATATATGTACTATGGTCTTGCTTCCCACTAGGCTAGGATAGTTTTTTTCTTTCTATTTAGTATTTATTTCGGCTATGAATTGTATTAAAACATCTCTCACACAGTAGCATCACTGTTTAACATGGTGTGTATAAAATCCATGCAGGTAACCTCTCCTAGAGATATTAACTTGTCAGTTACAAACCATCGTTTGCCAGTGGTTCTCCCTATGCAAAATGATCTACCGGAAAATTCACCGATAAGTCGTAAGAGCTAGATAAGATATTTTATAGCTTCTTATTTTATCATTTTAGTGCCTTAATGGAAACTTCAAATTAATCTGCACACCATAAGTCATATATGCATGCATGGTGGCCCATATTTGACTAGAAATAATATATAGTATATATCTATCATAAATAACTTTGGTACGTACCTGAAGTCCTGAACAAAGCCAATATATATTCATATCTTATTTAGAAGTATATACAACGTGCATGTAATAATGCTAACACTCATGTCAAATACATACGGATCTGTAACAAGATTAATATAGTTATCAAGATATCGATCATTATATAATCATTCACATAGTTTAATTTGGTTCTTGACAGCTCCTGAGAGGAGACAGCGTGTTCCTTCAGCTTACAACCAATTCATCAAGTAAACTCTACTCTATATATATATATATTCACTTTATATTTCATTTTGCAAATTTGGGGGGAACATTGATCAACGTGGATTAAACTATCATTCCTCAATTGCACCAAATGTTTTTTCCTTGTCCGATTCATTTTCCTGTATTTAATTAGGGAGGAAATACAAAGGATAAAAGCAAGCAATCCGGAGATCAGCCATCGAGAGGCATTTAGCGCCGCCGCTAAAAATGTAAGCAATATATTTTCAATACAATGCAGGTATATATATAATTCTCCATTTCTGGTAAACTCAACCAGTCCTCTTTAGAAATTTTGGATAACTCCCCTTAAGTATTCTTAAAATATGGTTGTCTCAGAAATATGCAACAAAAGTTTCATTAAAGGAAGAGAATATCAGAATAATTGGTCGGGGTTAAATTTTGTATATCCATGCCATGAAAATACTAAAATTATAGCATATTTTTATTTTATTTATTAGTCTTTCTCAAGTATATCTTTCATGGGCAATTCTCGCATCTATACTTTCATTTTATAGGGTATCTATTTGAATTATATTTTTCAAATTATTATAATAGTAAATTATAAATGAGGAGGGATCAAGTTACAACAAAGTGACAACAACAGTTTTTTTTCATTTTCAAAGTCCAAATCGTCGATCCAAACCGTTCAACATGATTATCTAAATAAAATGTGCTTCCAGATCAAATTTTACATTTTTTTGAATTTTTTGAATTTTTTTACTATTTATTAAGTATTTTACATAAACTAATCAAATTCATGCCATTGAATTTTGTACCCATCTTAATAAATATATTCTTCATTTGTTAAATGTCATGCACATCATATTTGGATCAATTTGGAAGACGTTTAGTCTTCCTTCAAACTTTTTCAAAAAAAATAACTGTGGAGTTTAATGGCTTGTGATGAACGACCAATCAAATTTTAAACTGATTCAAAATTTATATACACTATCTAATAGTTGAGAACATACCTACAATTTTTTTTAATAATATATTTTATATAAATACCATAAAAGTTGAATGTATGCTTAAATTATCCATCTTCTATAGTCCAATATGGAAAAGAAAAAAATGTTTCAATAAATCTTCAAGTGAAAATGGTCACGCAAAACTGGACAGCATATAAAATTAATACTCCATTATTTCCTTTTTTTTCTTCTTTTTTTTTGGTAATTATCAATATACATGTACACTAATTATAGTAGGTCCTGTATAGTTTTAGTTAAGTTTGGTGTTGATATTAACAGTTAAAATAAATTCAGGTATCATATTTTAAGTCAAGTTTGTGATTATATATGATTCTTTGACAAATGCTTAAATATAGAAATATATTCTGTATATGTAAAACACAATACAAGTTATGATCATGAATTGCTTTATATAATTTAACTAGCTGTGAGGCAAAATAATCTACGAGAAAATATTCTTGCATTTTATATCTACATCCTTTATTGCACCTCAAAAGTGTTTATACTTAATATGTAAATTGTCACATACGAATGCACAAATATTTGTACCTATACATATATATTATGCAAAGTGTTGATAAGTTGTATATCTTTTTTGAATAGCAATAAAAAAAAAGTTGAGGTTAGATATTATGTCGAATATTTAGGAATACAAGTTTATTAAGATGTTTTATTTGTAGGTACATGTATACAGCTTGTATATATCATCATCAAGTGCAAGTATTTAAAAATAAATATATATCAATGCATCTAAAGTACAAATAAGATAATGCATTTTATCATTCTTGAAAAAAATAGAATGATATATATATATATATATAAGTACACCGCTAAAAACCCTAATACTAAAACGAAAAGAGAAGTCGCCATGTTGTTTGCATTCGAAAGTGCATGCAGGTCTCTGACAGCAGACAATCTTTCATGAGAATTAACTCCAGGAAAATCATCATTGAAAGAACAAAAAATCAATTAAATTAGCAATTCAACAAGGAAAAAGGAAAATTGAGAAGAAGAAGATACCCTCCAGGAAATATAAATTGCATGTTCTAATATAAGCCAATCTGTTTCAATTTTCTAGTCATGAAAATTTACACCTTGCTATATATATGTACCGTTGAAACAAGAACTAATTAATATTTTAATTCCATTCTTTGTTTCTTAAATAATAGTAAGAAATGTAATTGGCGTACGTACGTTTTTAATTCATGTATGAAAGTGCATGGACCTTAAAAATCTAATTAATGAAACGCAAATTAATTAAGAGCCCCGACATCCCAACAAACACATGCCCACCATGTGGATAGTATGTAAAACATATGATTGATTAATGGTGCATTAATTGATATTTGAACCTATATTTTTTTTTTCCGCATACATGTTTCATACCGGTAGCTAGGCTGATAGAGCCAATAATCACTAATTAAAACTATATATTAATTACTTGCTTAGTGTACTGTAATTTTCCATCAATAATTGTAAATCTTAATTTTGTTAATTTAATTAATGATTATGTTAATTGCAGTGGGCTCATCTTCCAAGAATACACATGGGGCTCACATTTGATGGAACCAGCAGTACACCAATGCTACAAGACGCTCCGGGATTTCATTGAAGAACGGATCACATTTGATGGAACAAATGAAGTATTGCATCTCTATTGGCAAATTTGTATGAATAATTAATTTATGACAAATTTAAACCATAAATATTTCTTTCTAATAATGATATGTATAAGTATTGCAACGCAGCACTATTATGTGCATGTACGGTTCAGCTTAATAAAGAGTTCTTCCATCCGTGAATTTAATTTCTCGACTATATATATACTGCCGCTGGACTGCTTTGAATATATGCAACTGTTGCAAATAGGTGTTTTACTCATTTAAAAAAATATTTATGAACGTCTATATTATGAAAATGTACTTGCAGAATATATTTAATATTTCTATTTTTTTTTTAACTATTTTTGTAGATAGCTAGAAAAACATTAATTTCAAATGGTATAGAATCTTTAGATAAAATGATCTTCTACCTATGTAAAAAAAAATAGTGAAAATTTCTTAAAAAAAATTGTAAATTTTGATTTACAAGTATACATTTGTATATAATAATCATATTAAACGGTTGAAATCAACTGTTTGAATTTTGTAAATCAAAATATTGATCCAAAGTACAAACCAATGTCCACTATGCATATATTTCCTCAACCCAGAACTATGATTTTACGAGGAACGTGATATTTATATACTTCAGTTCTTCTTGAGGTTCTCTTACAAAGCTCCTGTAATTAGTCAGCGTATGTGTATAATTAGCATTATGTATTAATTAGTAGTTATTTATCTCTAAATATGTGTGAATGAGTGAAGCTATGTATATGTGGTGATCTGTATAGCTGATAAAATTTATAACCCAATTTTTTATACTAATTAGATTACAAGTGCATAATTCTATCGAGTAGTACAATTAGTTGCCGATCCGTAGAGCATTACTATTTAGGTCTTGAGCGATCATATGTGTCAATCTTTCGAAAGGTTAGACAAAATCTAGAATTTGGAGTTGTTGTTTTGATCTTTAGAATTATTGAAAATACTAAAAACAAAGTAATTAGAAATAAGATGTTAGAGTAAACTTCTAGGGTTTTGGTTTACCAATGCTACATACTCAATCCATTTCAATAAGGTCTCATTTGGTATTTGATTTTCAGATGTTGCTGTTTGAAGGTTTCTAATCCAATTTGCGGCTACCGCTCTCGTAATGACATAATTGTCCTACCTATCAAGGGGTTCGGCTAAGCTTGTCTTAATAGGTGCAAGGAGTTCTATAATTAACCCAAAGATTTCTAGACTTCACTTTACTAGTTTATTCACCCATATTTCATGGTTTTATTAGGTGTTATCATGGTAAGGCAAGACAATGCGACATTTGTCTACGAATGTCGATGCCCTCATGTATACTTTTGTTGGTCCAACTAATTGTATCTCCTGTTGCGATCCACCACTAATCTATGATTTTTTCTCCTTATCCTAACTCAGCTAGCCTAATTGTGTCTAACTTTCAGGTGTTGTCAATACCATGATGGACTAGGTCTAACAAACGATATCAAGTAAAAATGAACATAATACATAAAAGCAATCAAGCGAAAAAAAAATTCAATACCAAATAAACTTATATTAAAATTTCATGAGTAACAAGATTTATTGTCTAATCCTAAGACATAAAAACTTAGTCTTGAAAAGGCATGATTACGGCAAGGAGAGAAGAGAGAGATACACCATGACAAAAAAATATCTTTCTAGTACTCTCAAAACACTCCAAACCTAATACTAACTCTCTTGCTTATAGTAGATCTCAAATAAATCTAAAGGTGCGATCCAACCAAGTGGAGAGACGATTTTTCTTTTTGTTTTGGAGGCTTATATAGACCTTCCACAGGTCTAGGGACGCATCCTACTTGTCCCTCAAGTTTTGGTTAAGTTATGCACTGTTTGGAGTTTGAAAGGTGTGATAACCGTTCATAGAGTCAGTGCCGAATACAAACTGTATTGGGCAATACAGACTAAATGAGGTCTTGATATATATATAGCAGTTTCTATTTGGCCATAAATTGATCATCCAAACGCCGATTAAGGTTATTCAAGTTGTGATGGAAACTAAATAATGAGATCTACACCGTTGTCACAAATTTAGCGGAGGGGCACTTCTAATGCGGGTCGTATTGGCTGATACGGTCCGTATTCAGCCCTCAGAAGTTGGCGCCTTGGTGTTTAATGCGTATTCCTCTAAGTCAGGTCCGTATTGGATGGGGCTAGGACCGTATTAGCTAATATGGTCTGTAATAGTGGATCTTTTTTTCCCATCGATGTTCCGTTTTCTCCGATTTTTTCTCCATTTGATATATAATTGTCCAAAAACATGTTAGCTGAAATAAAAATATAAAGAACGCAACAGTAACCGATTTCTCATGCAAAATAAACATAAAAATGAGATATTTGAGTAAAACTTAAAACTAAAACCCTATATAAATTGTGATACGTTTGAGCATCATCAATATGCAGGTTACATGTATTTATATATGATGATGCTAGATTACAAAGATTACAACAAAATTAATACTCATTTGTGAACGGCTACAGGCGGCTCCAAGCTAGAAATATATATATATAATGTTGGCAAATGTTAATACTTAATAGAGATATTACTATTTATCTTTTTATATAAATATGAACGTAGGACTTTATATAATTGAACTTAATATTTTTACTATTTTCACTTTTTTGTATATTCAAAGTAGAGAACAAAACTAGAATTCTACAAGATCACACTATAAGATTTAAATTTTAAATTGTTGCAGCATTTATGCTATTAGGGGGTATAGCCATATAAAATAGTAATATATTTTCTTTTTTTTCCAGGTGAAATTAAAAAAAATCAGCCAAATTTTCAATAAAATGGAATATTTTTATATAATTGTAACTACGAATATAGTAATAAAATAAAATAAGCCAATATATTAATTGTTCCAAACGATAAGTTACTTAATTATTGAATAATTACTTATTATTATTTTTATTGCTCCAAATTAATTTATGATTTAATTATCCGAAAACAATGTTACAGGTGTATGATCTTATTCCCAACAGATTCACCAGGATGATATATATATATATATATATATATAATGATCGGTGTATAACAATATTTATTAAGAACATTTATATATAGAATTGGAAAGAGTGATAAAAATAATAATATACAGACAGGTTGTTAATTAATTGACAACGGCCATAATGTAGCATGCATGTACAGGCTCTTACTTGTTGTGTTAATTGATGAAACCATTTAAAAATTAATTAATTGGTATGCATGGCTCGATCGGTCTGATTTGGTTAAAAATTAAAATGACTATAAAATGATTGGGTGTAGGTGTACCCCTATAACTACCGTTGGATTAATTTATAGCTTAAAATCCTTAAATATATAGTAGCAATACCAAATGGAGAATCACATGATTGCGAAATCCTCTCAAAAAATCTAGACAAAAAGTTAAATCCACTCTTTCCCAAATAAAATTAGAAAAGTAGTTCTTATCGAATAAACTCATCATCGATCTTGGATCTAGATGTAGCTAGCTAGAGTCATATTGCTTCAAATCAAGATATAGTATTGTATTAGTCGAATAAATTCCGACAAATTATATAATATATATAGTGCGATCTCATTAATTTTTAATTAGCTAGCTAGCTAGCTAGTTCACTGGGAGATGTGAGAACTGAGAGAATTATTAGATATTGTGTTGTTGTTATTTTTGTTGTTGAGTCGTGAAAATTAATTATAGTTGTGTTCTACGTACAAAACTTGTATTTTTGTTGGTGAAAACACCATCAGCGTCATCATTTTATTTTATTTGGTATATATATATACACACACACATGTTGTCAATTTGAGAATTGTAGAACCTCTCGCTCTTTTGTTAAAAATAGTGTAAGATCGATATGCCAACAAATTTAGAACAGTGCAACCTCTCTGGAAAGCAAAACCTCAAGTTGAAAATCGCTGTAACTCGAACATATATATAATAGAGATTTGTTTGATATGGCTACTATAGAGATCAGAGAGAGAGCCTATTCTTTGGAGACAGTACCGTAAGTCTCTCCTTGTGACTTATTCTTGGTTGCTTTCACACCATAAGATGGCATTTCAAGCTAATATATATATATACAAGTTTTTTATAGCTAGGACTAGGAGGAGGGAGATAATTAGTAAGTATAGTATTTGTAGATTTGATATACACTTAATTAAATGAACTTGACAATAAATGAAGGTGATTATACAAAACCTTTGGGATGCATGCAATCAATAATATCTATATATATAATATACATGAAATCTAAGAAGCTGTAGAAAGGATTTGGTTGGCATTTAGTAAGTATTTGCCAGTCTGTAATAAATGAACATATATGGCAGAGGTGAAATTAACATTTTTCTCATGACCCATGCGCTGTGCCTGTACTGCCCTGTGTAACTTTAATCTGGTGATATATCATTGGTAGGCTTCTGACGGTTTGAAATCATTAATATATCCCTATATCGGCAGCTAGCTTCTGACGGTTTGAAATCTGAATGGTCACATCGATCATTTTGTATTATATAGGTTGTCCATCACAACTTGCCACGATTAGACCATCTTTGTCCTGCGACATGTCACAGAGTTATGTTCATAAAGGAACCACCTTGGGTCAGGAGATTTTGATATTCAGTAGTAAACTATGAATTTAGTACTATTTTGATATTCAGTAGTAAACTATGAATTTAGTACTATTTTACTTCTCTCTCAAAATTGTTTTGTCCCTATCTAGTATTAGAAAATCCGACAAACCAGTTAAAAACAATTTTAATGAGAAATTTTGTTATTGTTTTTTATTATGTTGATTGTTTTTTATATATCTAATATCCGATTAGTTAATGGATTTGAATCTGATAAGATATTTGAACCCGATTCATGCCCCTCCCTGACAGAAATTTTGCATTCGCCATAGGTGCAATATGTTTAGATTCAACAATTGCAATTTCTTTTAAAAAGAAAGCACTTGCCCTGTTGTTATAAATATGTTTTACGAAAGAAATTTATATTGAAAATTATATTAAGGTATGCTTAGATGAAGTGAAAATAGCTAGAATAACGAAAAAGTTGAGATTAGCACTATTCTCAATTTGCTATTCTACGTATGGTTAGCTAGAAAAAGTTGGGGGTTAATTAGCTAGAATAGTTTGTTATTATCTATTCCTACAAAAAGTTGGATTTAAGCTATTCTATAAAGTTGAAGTTAGCTTGTTATTCTAGCTATTCTAACTTGTCATCCAAAATTGGTGGTGATTAATAGAATGATTATCAAAATTATAAACATAAAATTGTTCATGTATTATTTTTTTATAACTTAGATAAGTTGTATATTAAATAACAAACTGATATGTTACTAAAAAAAATTCAATTGATTACTGACTAATGAAAATAAAAACTTAAATGTGAGAGTATATATATGAGATAAAATAGTTTGATTGAAAAAGATTTAAAGAAGAACCCAAGAGACACTCAACGACTTTGAGAACTAAAGAGGGATTGATAATGTGATATTATCTCTACATACAAAAGAGAGAGCAAAAAGAATATCATACATGGCAACTCAATAGAAATAAGCTATAACCGAGAAATAAGTAACTTAACACAAACTGGTGTTGAACTCGAAATGTACAAATAATTGATATGTGACCGCGAACTCTTGGAGATTTTTTTATAAAGCATAAATAAAAAAAATTAAAGTTAAGCTGTCGATATGATTACCGACGGATTTATAAAAAGCATAAGGAACGGCTTGCCAAGCCGTTCTCCATTTTTTTTTTTACGAGAACGTCTTCCGAAGACGTTCCCTGATAATTTTTCATCTGTTTCGCACCAACAGCACAGCAGCTGCAACAGAAAATCGAAAATTTCCTTCTTCCGCGAAAAAAAAAAATGAGAGAACGGCTTCGCAAACCGTTCTTGCGCGAGAAAAAAAAAATAGGGAGAACGGCTTCCCAAACCGTTCTCTACAGTAACTTTTTTTTTTTTTTTACAGTTTGTTTATAAAATAAATAATATATTTTGTTTGATTTTGTATATTAACAATAAGATTAATGGAACAATTTGAATATATTTTTTTGTGTATTTTGACCATTTTATCATTTTATCATTTTATCAAATCAATGGATTGATTTTCTATATAAAAAAATCAATAAATATATAAAAATCAATGGATTGGTTTTCAAATGTAGGTATTATTTTTTTTAATTTTACTTTTTTATATTTTAAAAACAAACAAATTTAATCATTTAATTGTTATTTTTATTAAAACTCATTTTAATTTAAAAAGTACTTATTTTTTGTAAAAATATAAAATAAGTGTTTTATTTATGAAAAAATATGTTAGCATTCTAATTGGTCGATTTTTTAAAATAATGATACATTGGTCTACTACATGAAGGATTTAGGAGTTTCTGTAACCATAAGTTTTGAAAAAAAAAATTAAAATAGAGTCGATTTTTGCCATAAAAGATGTTAGATTATGGAAAATATGTCCATTAATCATTCAGAGACATTATTTCCTAAAAAAAAAGTATCCAGAGATATAAATTTTTAGTATTGTTATTGTAATTCACTTTTACATTTTCTTTTAATTTTCTTTACGGAAATATTTATTGCTTTTTTTATATAAAAAACCAATCAATTGATTTGTTAAAATGATAAAATGATAAAATGGTCAAAATACACAAAAAAAAATATATTCAAATTGTTCCATTAATCTTATTGTTAATATACAAAATCAAACAAAATATCTTATCTGATTTATTTTATAAACAAACTGTTAAAAAAAAAAATTACTGTAGAGAACGGTTTGGCAAACCGTTTCCCAGGTAGCAACACGAAAACCGCACGGATCCGGCGAAAAATTATCAGGAACGGCTTCGGAAGACGTTCTCGTAAAAAAAAAAAATGAGGAACGGCTTGGCAAGCCGTTCCTTATGCTTTTTATAAATCCGTCGGTAATTATATCGACAGCTTAACTTTAATTTTTTTATTTATGCTTTATAAAAAAATCTCGAACTCTTGGGGGAGCTAGTATAGCCCAATTAATTATAGGTATAGCAAGGCCCCGTCTGTTTTCTTCAAAATTAATCATTTGGTCAATGATCGATTCCTATAGGGAGCTGATGTGACTTGAATCTGTTTTCGTTATCGCCTTCAAGTCGACCAAATTAATTAATTAGATATTGTGTGGAACAGTGGACGGAAAATATAGATATATATATAGGACGTGTAACAGCCTAATTAATTACCTGCTGACCAGCTTGGTAAAAGATAAGAAATTATGAATTTAAAGTGCAATCGTTGTATCAATGAAAGAAGTTGCAGATATGTCTTCAAGTGTTCCGGTGAAGATATTAGCGTAGCGCCCCTAGTGTCCGCCGTGATGTTACAGATGCCATTGATATCACAAGACCTTGGCACTTGGCACTGCTGATTGAGTGTATATATGCAGTTTGGAATTGGCATCTCAGGCAGGGGCAGGCCCACTAATACGGGGTCAATCCTCATTAGCAATATAAAAATTTTATATCTCAAAACGGACCCCTCCAATAACTTTATCATAGACACCAGATTGAATTTGACCCAGCTGGGACTAATCACTGATCCATTAGGCCATTAGGCCATGTTTGGCTGTGGAGTAAGAAATGAAGTAAACTCCTTACTCTACGCTTAAGGAATTAAACGAGGAGTAAGATGGAGTAAGAGGCAAACTAATTCAGATTAAATTACTCTACATCTTCAAGTGGATTAACTTACTCCACACTTAATCCTCCTACAGAACCCACTATCATAGACTTTGATTCATTCATCAATATCTTACTCTTTTATATGAATTAATTTAATCCATGACATAAATTACCAAACAAACAAGATGTAAAATATGAAGAGTAAGGTAGAGTAAGTAATTTAATCCGAGTGAGCCTATGGTACTATGCATATCACGGATGGGTCCGTGATACGATTCAATATCTTCGTTTTCAAAGTTCTAACGGTCGATCCGAACCGTTCAATATGTTTTCCATATGAATATGTACTTGCCGACCAAATTTTACATTTTTTAGAATTTTTTTACTATTTTTTTAGGTAGGCAGAAAATCACTGTTTTTGGATGGTCCAGAATTTTCGGATCAAGTGATTTTATACCTATTTAAAAAAATAGTAAAAAAATTCTAAAAAATGTAAAATTTGGTCAGCAAGTACATATTCATATGAAAAACATGTTGAACGGTTCGGATCGACCGTTAGAACTTTGAAAACGAAGATATTGAACCGTATCACGGACCCATCCGTGATATGCATAGTACCATAGGCTCACTCATTTAATCCTTATTAACTTTACTCCATAACTAAACATGAAGATATTGTACCCCTCCAATACTTGAGGGGAGACGGATCCTGCAGCTTGCTGGGCGCTTATATTGTGCTTATATTGTGATAATGGAAAACAGAGAAAGATAGATACCCTCACTAAGAGAAGAAAATTTGTCACGGCGTGACTAATCACATTACGGAACGTCATGTCACGTATATCGATTACGTTGCGTGATTCACATGTCGCGTGACGTGACGGCATTCGAGCAAAAATTACAAGTCATGTCACGTCACATCATGTGGTCAAGTCACGATATGAAACATAGAGTATCCAACTTTTTTTGTATGTATAAAGTATTCATATTTTTCATTTAGTATAGGTTTGATACTGGTACTCATGTAGTACTGATTTTTATTTTCTCTAGTTTAGTCTAATAAATGTTTGTAATTTGAATTTTTAAAGTAATGTCAGATGTCCAATAACATTTTCTTAAAAAAATAATATTTGCAATATTATTTATTTATTTTAGAATTTTCCATATTTTTTATATTTTTTTATTTTCAGCAATTTAAATTAAAATATAAAAAAAAAATTGACGTGATTAATTAACGTCACTAATTAACGTCACGTCTGGTCACAGCGTGATTACGTATGACGTTACCATCCGCCACTATTTTAATCACGTCACGTCACATGAAAAAAAAAAATTGATTACATCACGTCACAGCGTATCACGTATTATTCTTCTCTACCCTCACTTGTGGATTGTGAATGAGTGTGTGAAAAGAAAAAGAAAGAAAGCAGAACGGTTCCGAAGGTTTTTCTTTTTATCAATTAAAAAGAGAGCTTGGATATGCCAAGTTCTGCATCATTAAAGCCCACGGGCCTCAAAAACGTGTAATTTTCAAACCTTACAAGAGGAATTTTACACGACAGTAATAATTGATAAACAAAAAATAATTTCCAGAATAATTCTGTGTTGCAATATAGGACCAAATTAAATTGAACTGATAGAAAAATGTGAAAAAAAAATTAATAACGTATTTTCATTATCTGAACCAATAAAATACTTGAAATAAATGAAAATAATGCAGTACCATATCAATTAAAAATTGACAACACTCATAGTGAAGACACAGAATGAAAGGATAAACGAATTTATAGCCATAGCCCCGTACAGAAACATTTAAAAGAGTTCTCAAAATTAACCTGCTACGTGGATAGCCCAACTAGCAAAATCCCAACACTACAATTAAGATATTACATTAAAACAATAAAATATTGTGGCATCTCATTACCTCACAAATCGCCAACCTCCCTGCCACAGCATTAAAAACAGCTTTACGAGATACTTTGTTCTCCCAAAGATAAAACAACAAAAGAAAAAAAGAAGCCATCATGAGAAATTGCTTAGATATCCAAAAATCCAAGCATTTCCAAAGGAGAAAAGGGAGGGAAACCCCCTTGTTCTATACTCATACAGAAGTTTAACCACCACCCCCCCCTCTCTCTCTCTCTCTCGAAAAACTTGGTAGTGGCTACCAAGTCTCTCTCTCTCGCTTTCTCTCCTCTCTCTCTCTTTGAAATTTCATTTCCTCCTCGGTTTAGTCCTACTAACCTTGACAATACGCCGGTTAGCCTTGTCACCACCAGCACCACTTCCTGAGACGGCCTGGTTTCCTGCGTTGAACTCCAAATTACTCCCAGGTTGAAATAGCGACTGGCTTGGCTGAGCACCAAACTGAAAACCAGGTGCTGGGGCACCTGATGGAGCCCCAAACAAAGAACCTGTCTGACCAAACACTGGTACAGGTGGGTTTGGAGTGGCAACCTGGTTGGTATCATCCACCATACTGTCCTCCATGCTCATCTGATCGTTGTTGCCGCCAGGAGAAACTGATCCAAAAGCTGTACTTGAACTTGTGTTCGGGTTTGGCAAACCGAAACCTAGCGCTGTTGAGTTGTTACTACTGGCAGTGAAGGAGAATGCTGGGGTTGACGACTGACCACCAAATGCGAAAGAAGTGCTCGGGGTAGAACTCGACAGCCCAAAATTGAAATTTGATGTGGATGGATTTGAACCAAATGTGGTGGTGCCGAAAATAGATGGGGTATTTGATGATCCCGAACCAAACAGACTCGGTTGGGTAGTAGATGCAGACATAGAACTCAATGGACTGACAGTAGATGAGAAAGAAAAACCACTTGATGCACCAAATGTGACTGGAGATGATGCTGCAGATGAGAATGGAGAGTTGGATTGGCTGTTCAAACTCTGAGACTGTAAATTTAATTGGGTCCCAGTGCTTTCAGGTTGAGCTGGCTTGGTGCCAAAAACTGATCCAGTAGGCGCCCCCAATCCAAAGGACGACTGAGAACTCCCACTAGAGGGCATGCTTGTATTAGAGCTAATATTCTGACTCGTAGAAGTACCAAAACCAAAAATACTGGTACCCGGATTTGAACTTGTGGCAGCTGCACCAAAGGCAAATGGAGCTGTCTGGGAGCTTGAGTCAGCAGGCTGAGAGGAAGCACCAAAAGTGAATGCACCTGAACTCCCTGAACTAACAAATGTAGCCGAAGGTGAAGTTTTGGTTGTGGATGTGGTTGTGATAGTGCTTACAGGTGCAGTCACCCCAGGAGTTAGTGCAACTGAAGGTGAACTAGTGGTTGCACTTGCAGTTGCTGCGGAACTTCCAAATGCAAATGTAGGTGCACTTGGTGTAGTGGTTTTCTCTGAATTTCCAAATGCAAATGTGGGGGTATTTGTTGTTGCGGAGGTAGACTGACCTGCAACATTGCTTGAAAATAAACCTGCAGCTGCAGTGGGGGTGGTCAAAGTAATACCGGACGGAGCTGCAGTATTTTGAACTACAGCAGTTGTGGCACCAGCAGTACTCAAATTAGGACTACCACCAAAGGCAAATGGCTTAACAGTGTTCGTGTCAGCAGCTTTGGCACTTGTATTGCCAGGCAGTGGGGATGCCAGTGTCTGAGAATTGGCTGCATTGCTAGCACCAAACTGCACAAAAGGTAATTTTGGAATTTCTGAAGCAGGGGAAGAGACATTTGCAAAGGTGGTAATCGACGAAGCACCTGTCGATGAAGCCACAGCAGGTTGGGTAGCAGGTGTGACCGCAGGCACGGCAGAAAAAGAAAATGTTTGAGGAGACGCGTGTGCTGACCCATTGCTTAAGCCTGGAGAGCCAGATCCACCAAATGCAAAAACAGGCTTGGGAGACACCTGTGTGCCCAAAGACGGTGAGGCCGAGAAAGCAGCAGATTCAGTTGGTTTACATTCATCTTCCGATTTCCTCTTTTGACCACTTCTGTCTGAAACAGAAGTGTCTGCTGTAGCCAGTCTGCCAAATAACAAAGCAAATGGAATGTAAGATAACTGGAAATAACAGCATGCAATAGAATGTTGGATTTGTCAAGTTGTTTTCCCTATTCTTCTTATGTATTTGCCTGAGGTGCTCTGCCATGCGGCACATTGTTTTTGTTCCGGACTCACCTCTTATAGGTATCCCAAACACCAAATTGTTTCAGTAAAAAAACTCATCAGAAGCATCCAGAAGGAGCAATATCACATCAACCGTACATGGGCAACAGGTAATAATGAAAATGGTGTTTCTGAGCATGTGACTATTAAGTGTCTTGTATGCAACTGTCCATGCAATTAAAAAAAATGCTAGGGTGAATTTGAGTACAAGAGGATGGCAAGGGGATGTATCTTGTGTGTTCTGTGGCGAAGCTAAGACTGTGGATCATTTGTTTGTGCAGTGTCCTTTTATTCGAAGTATTTGGAACTGAATAGCTGAGTTCAATAATTTTCTTTTTAATTATAGAACTATTGATGAATAATGGCTTATTGATAAAGATATTCCTTTGAAGGATAGGTTACTGGTAGAATTGAGGGGCTGTGTTGTGGTCAGTTTGGATAGCTAGGAATAAGTTGTGTTTCCAAGGGGTAAAAACAAATTCCAAGTTAGTAGGGGCTTGAATTACAGCTTTGGCGAATTACTGGGTGAAGAATAACTGTTCTGGCTCATTATTGAAGTTATCTTTATTACTTCCTATTGATATTGATCAAATTGTGGTATATTATGTAGATTCTTTTTTGCAGGAGGGGCCAATTGGGCAGGAAGGAGTAATCCGGGGGCTGCTGCCTATAGGTGGGTCCGACCCAACCATGCACCGAAGTGAAGGAATAGAAGATTAGTGTAGGGCCCATTTGAGTAGTTGGATTTTGGATAGTTTTTGATATGGTTTATTGGAAGGGTGTTGAGGATGTATCTTTTGTTATGTGCTTCGGTCTTATGGTAGGGTTATTTTGTTCTTGACGTATGTTTTCTATTTTGTTTCTTGGTTGTAATAACAGGATCGGGACCAGTGGTTTGGTACCGAATCCTGGAATTGTTGGTTCTGGCAATAGAATCGGTGAGCTATGTTCACTTTTATCAAAAAAAAAATGAAATGTTATGAACTAACCCGGAATCAGCTTTTGCACCAGTACTCCCGGTTGCCCATGAAAATACAGGGGTCTCTGGTTTCTCCTGTTGCTTCAAACCAGTACTGAAGATGGGACTAGAGGATTTTTCATCCTTTTTGGCAGATACATCAAGAGAAGCTGTAGGCGAAACAGGCACAGAAGGAAAATCGAATTTGATAGGAGGGCTTGTTGTGGGAGAAAAGACAAATGGAGCTGAGAACACCTTGTCAGGCTCAGAGGTCGGCGCAGGTGCAGCTCTTGCGTCAGAAGCAGTTGTGTCCTTTTCCTCTGGTATAATTGATTCGACCTTTCTCTGCTTTGACGTGCTAGATTCCACCTTGTGGAAAACATTTTTTACTGGCACAGTAGACTCAACCTTATCATTGAATTCCTCGTCGTCATCGTCAAGAAATTCCTTGGAAAGAAAAAAACAAGAAGCAAATAAGAGTTTATATATCGAGATAGAAATCACAACTAAATACTACTCAATGGCATCACACAGAACAATCCACAGGGATCCAGCACAAATTGCTTGACAAAAACACTATGCAAGTGTAAAACGGTTAAAAAGAAAATGCTGCCATACCTCTGAAACACTCATTCGAAAAGCTGGCTTGGTTAATGCTACAGAACTCGAAGTTTTGTCAGAAACTGATTTACCAGTTTTTGTACTTGCCATGGATCCAATCACACCAACACCGTTACCTTGAAATGAAAATTTCCCATCATATTTAGTCGGTTTTGGAAGGTCAACTTTCGGTTTATCTTGTTTCTGAGAAGAGGAAGCTTCAATCTCCAGAACATGGTTTTCACTCTTTTTGTCTTTAGGTGACTGTACAAATTTTTCAAGCTGGTCGAATATTTTCATGGCCGTCTCAGTTGAACGTGATGGTACAGGAAAAATGTTCATTTTTTCATGTTCTGTTTCAGCGTCCACAATTCCACCTTTACATGCTGACTCATCATTTTCCTGGTTCAATTTGGCCAACTGGAGATGCTTCTGAGTTGAAGTTGAGGCATGGTTGGAGTCGATCTTGAGAGGACTTGTGTGGGTGGGTACAAAACTCTTGTATGGACTTGAGGCGGATTCTTTCAGAGGAGTCGTCATATTAAGCTTTTGTCTTATTCTTCGGATGGGTCCCACTGAGCCGATCTCGTCATAAAGAGCTGAACTTCCCCTTTTCAAGGCCTGCCAACAACGTTTGAATAATGACATGATGATTAGAGGCAGGTTAATAAACCACACTAGTACAATACATTGAAATTCGAGGAACATCTGTATGCTTTCCGATTACATAGTTCAGACTTAAATTTTGCTTTCTAAGCTAAATTAAACCTATCCGGTAACAATCATTCACAGAAGTACCAAACACTAGTACCGTACAGAAATAATAGCCATATACAGTTTCAGTGAGTACCATTAGAGATATGTAGCACTATTCATCTTAGCATTCCATATTACAATTGTTGGGAGTAATCAAAATATATTAAGGGGTGTAAACAGGATACCAATTTGCTACCAGGGGTGCTTCCCATTGGTGCCTCATAAGGTGAAAACTTAGCTGCATACCCACTGCTGGAGAGCCCTCCACTCTGCAGAAAATAGCCAAGGTTCAATACAAGAAGGCAAGTTATTTTAATATAATCTAATTCAATGGAAGAAATCAACAACCTTAACAAGAGGAGAGCGGCACATTCTACTGATGGCAGTTCGTCCAAGCGATCTAGGAGTAGGGTAGGCATCTCTAACCTGATCAGAAAGTAGAGAACCAGGTCCAGCCATGATTGCAGCATAGGGTGGTGGTTTTGTAGATGTGTGTAGCACTGTTGAATTGGGCAGGGTTGGTTTTCTCTCAATGAAAGCTGGGGTCCTCAGCCTGAGAGTTGTAGGGGAAACATTTGAGGACTTAGAGTTCATGTAAGCTTTTGCAAGCTCCATTGGAGAAGCAGCTTCTTCTTTCGGAATCTGTGCCAGAAGAAAATGTATTGTCAGTGGCTCTGTTAAAACAGCTAGATTATTATTGTTAGTATTAAAAACAACAACAACAACAAAAACCAAGCCTTTAGTATTAAAAAGATTCTGTTAATTCTGTTAGAAACTTGCAAAAGATCTTTCCTTTCGAATTTCTTTTTTCAACTTGAATACAGTGGGGGAAAAAAGTAAAAACAGATATTGCTCTTACAAGTACAGTGCTTGCAGGAGTGGCAAACATCACATTTTTTCTCGAGCTCTCAGCCACATTTTCACCATGAGGAATATTTGCTTCCACCTCCTTCCCTTTGCACATTTGTGCTGGCTTTGAAAAACTCGGTTCAACAACTCTTGCACGCAGCAGCTCTGTGAGATGTTCAAACTGCTCCCTGCATCGATAAACAGTACATCAGAGAAATAGTCAAAGATGCTATTATTCTCTACAGTATCAGTATAATTTTACCAGATGATATGGTCCATATGGAACCGTACTTATAGAAAGGGGCCATTTAAAATATTGTCCAAAATTAGGTGATCATTCCCAGAAATAATACAATGTGTAAAGAGCCAATAAGAAACAAAAAAGTACCAAACAGTCATTCCAATACCATCCAGAAGAAGCACACTACAGTGCGGGTCAAGATATAAAATATATATCAGACCTCGATTGAATACTGTCCAAAGTTCATATCCTATCAATAAAGGTTCAAATTTTCTTATAGTACATTGTTCCCTTTATCTTGACTGAAGTTCATTTAGGAAGTAACACTTACTTTGTGAAAGTCTTTTGCACAAGAAATTGTTCGATTTCAGAGACGCTCTTGATTTCAGCAGAAGTTTCAGCCGATTCTCTGTCATGCCTTTGTTTGTTTTTCTGTGTAGCAACAGCAGTGGCTTTAACTGGAGCTTCTGCCAGTTGATTCTGCATCAAACTTACCAAGTGTAAATTCTCTACTACAAAAACCTCTCTACATAAGAATTTAATATAAGAAAGTCATCACAACACCTTCAAAATAATTCCACTGCAAACAAGGTCAACAGATCAAGATCTCAACCAATATATCTTCAACAGACTATGGACATCCAAGGCAGGGACCACTCTAGTAATGGTAAAAAAAAACTTGTGTACTTTAAGATTACAGGCACTTACAACAGCGGCTGTCAGTTGAGGCACTTGCTCTTCCTCTTCCTCCTGATGCATCTCCTCTGTATTCAGAAATGATCGAACCAAGATGGTTGCTTTAGAAAGGATGAGATTGCAAAAAAACATGTTGTGTAGCATCAGCAAGCTACAACATCATGAATAGTAAGCTAAACCTAACTTTAGAAAGGGTGAGATTGCATAAAACATGTTGAACTTTAGGAGTAAGTAGAAAGATAACTAATTTCTTCCGTGCTTCAGAATAACCCAGCAGAATATCAAATAATGGCTGTTTTACAGAACACTGACTACAGAATGAACCTCACCACTATAAGGCCTAGTATAAGCAATATCAATGAATGAAGAACCTTCGAAAAATCCTGAAAGCTCCAACAACATTAATCTCAGCATCTCCAATCCAAGGAACAAATTACATAGTAGCCAAAGCCATTCCTTAAAACCCTAATTTCAAAGAAATCCCCTTAGCTTCCTCGAAACCCTAATCACAACCCCAATCATCTAAGGATCCTAAGAATTAATCCAATTTAATCCCAACTTCCATCATGCAATATTATAAAAGTACAAATAAAACAAACTGCTTCATTACTTCAGCATAACTCAGCAAAATATCAATTAGTAGCTATTTCAGAAAACACTGGCTACATAAATGAACCTTGCCACTAATAGGGACTAGTAAAAGCAGTATCAATGAATGAATGAATGAAGTTTCCACTAAATCCTAGCAAGCTCCACAACCCTTGATCTTAGCATCTCCAGTGAAAGGCACAAATTCCATTGAAACCAGAGCCAAGCCTTAAACCCTAATTCCAACCAAATCCCAATGCTACCTACACTAAACTTCACAGAAACCATAGCCTTCCCCAAAACTCTAATTGCATCCCTAATCACCTAACATGCTACAAGATTGATTCGGTCAGACAATGGGCAAACTTAACAGAAACCCTAGCCACCCCCAAAACCCTAAATCCAAACACAACTATCCCCAAACCCCCAATCAAAAATAAACAGTACTTTACTAGGTTTATTCTATATCAAATGCAATTACCTCAAAACCCTAATCCTGATCAACCATCAATCCTATCACTTAAAATCAATAAAAACCAACACACAAAAGAAAAAACTCAAAATCAAGTTTCACGAAGAAAAGGAACCAAACCTGGGGAAGAAGAGGAGGAAGGAATTGGTGGTGGGGCTGGGAGACTCTTGCGAAAAACCGATGAAAACAGCTTGGAAGCACTGCCAGAGAGGAACCGCGAAGCGGGGTCCATTATCTTGGATAGCCACCTGTTGGAATCGTCAATAGTCGGTGGGACAGTGGCTAGGGTACGAGCAGTAGCCGGTGGACGGTCATACGGCGTCGACTGGGAGCGAGCAGGGCGGCGGCGCATCTTGCCTCCGATCCCGCCCCCTCCGTAAGGATTGGTCGACGCCATTGGAGCGAGAAGAAGAAGCGCAAAAGAGTAAAGCGAAGAAGGGGATTTTCAAAAATCAAAAACCAAAAAGAAAAAAAGAAAAGGAATTGATAGGATGGGAGGGAACGAAGGGAAACGAGGGTGTAAAGTAATTGCGAGAAAGCGAAAGGAAGAGAAGTTTGATGGGCTCGCCGCTTGTTGGGTGGCGGCGTATAAAGTACGTACAAGTCCCAATATCTGTGGCCAGCCAAAAGCGTCAAACTGTGGAGCGAGTAGGAAACTTAGCTGTTTATACATTATAGTTTGTAAGGCCCGCTCGTCAGTGAACCGAACCAGGCTGTTCCCACTTGACCTATTGGCATCAGTGATGTGTTTGTAGGAATGGATCCGACTCCGCTGCTCTCCTAATATGAGAGCAGGATCTTGCTTTTTCAGATCGAACGGTTGAAATTTTTATGCACGAATCTCAACACAGATAAAAGGTTAGATTTGAAAAGGCAGGATCCTGTTCTCCTATTTGGAGAGCAGCGGAGTCGGTTCCTGTAAGTACGGTGCAAGTTGAACTCCGATCAATCCGACTGATTTCGATCGATCCTATTTGAAAAATATGAATTAGAATTTAATTATTTCGATATAATTTGAATTTTAATGAAATCGACAACAACAAAATGTTGAATACGAATTTTGTAAAAAGATTGAGTGAAACCTGATCCGACTGTTTTATATTATACTTTTTTAAATAATTTATCTGCATAAAACTATGACAGTAATATGATTATAAAATAATGTGGTCATTTTTAGTTCATTTTTATACTATATCAAGATCCGATAAATGATTACACTCAAATTAATTTGTCATGTTAAATTAGATTCGCATCATTACTTGATTAATTAAAAATAAATCGTAGACATCATAAGTTTTTTTGTGGCTGCATCTCTCATGAAAAATTAAAAAGTTAAACTGTTGGATTTAACCATTTAAATTTTAAATTTTAAAATATAAATAAAAAAATCAGGATTTTTGATATTTTGTGACACTAAAACCTTGTGGCATTAAAACTTTACTCGATGCTTTATATGATATCACGTCTGCATATATATAGAGAGAGAGTGTGTGACTAATATGCTTTCGGTAAAATTTCGGTCGAAATACATCCAACTCGTTTCTTTAATTTTTGAAGTCCAAACGGTCGATCTAAATTGTTAGATGTGTTCTCTATATTAAAATGTGCTTGGAGATCAAATTTTACACTTTTTGGAATTTTTTTACTATTTATTAAGCCACTTTGAAAATCGTTGACCCAATGGTTTCATTGTTTGGTTAAGCCACCGTTAGATTAATGATTTTCAAAGTGGCTTAATAAATAGTAAAAAAAATTCCAAAAATGTAAAATTTGGTCTCCAATCACATTTTAATATAGAGAACACATCTAACGGTTTAGATCGACCGTTTAGACTTCGAAAATTAAAAAACGAGTTGAATGTATTTCGGCCGAGATGCTACCGAAAGCATATTAGTCACACTATATATATATATATACATATGATTGTATGCTATTTACTGTTGTATAAAACAGTGATTTATTCTGATAATAGACTTATTAGAAGGTTGTTTGTGAATGAGACCGATAAATCACCCATTTTAACAACCTGATTAATCGCTTGTTTTCTATTTATACGGCATAATAGTCAATCATTTAATTTTTTTTTATTTTGGATTTATTAGTTACATGCAGTGCTTCTTATCTTGTATTAATTAACAAAAAAAGTAAGTTAAAATAAATTTATTTGATAAGTTAAATTAATTATATGCAATCAATTATGAGTGCATGTGCATTATTTTTAATCAAAATGCAAAATTGTCTGGAAAATTTCGATTAATCAGTCATATGTTGATTAATCACTCGGTGATACTTTGTTTGTATGACAAGCGCATATCATTATTTACAAACATTGGTTGAGGCGTGCGAAGGTAATGTTGAGAGAAATAGTCACACACACACACACACACACACACACACACACACACATATATATATATAGGAGGGTTACAATGCCTCATCTCCTCGTACATCATCCATACCTCATGTTATATATCTCTATTTTCAAAGTTCAAACTATCGATTCAAACCGTTGAACATGATATTCATGCTAAAATATGCTTGGGGATGAAATTTTATAATTTTTGCAATTTTTTTACTATTTTTAAGATAGGTACAAAATCACTGTTTTTGAATGGTCCAGATAGAGTGATTTTGTACCTATCTTAAAAAATAGTAAACAAATTGCAAAAATTATAAAATTTTATCCCCAAGCATATTTTAGCATGAATATCATGTTGAACGGTTCAGATCGATAGTTTGGACTTTGAAAATAGAGATATATATAACATGGGGTGAGATATGAAAAAATAAGGCATTAGAACCCTATTCACATATGTGTGTGTGTGTACGCAACATAAGAATTTGGTGCTAAACACGCGTGGTGCATCTCATTATGGATAAAGGAGTCTATATTTGAAGCAAAGTTAGCTTGTGTTGTGTTCGGTAAGACAAATCGGTGAACACAACTTCAAAAATTTATCGAATTAGCTTTAAACGACGAATTCAAGCTATTGGAATCCATCTACTTCACGCGTGATGCATGTACATGTAAAACTTTGAAATTTTCATATTTATTTAGTACGAGATAAAACAGTAAAAAACCTAATAAAAAAATAATGCATAAAATAACTTATGAAACATAAATTGGTTAAAATTTCTTTTTCTGTACATCTATTATGTTTCGTGTTACTTTTTTATAATCTTGTAATTTCTATGCAATAACTCTCAAAAAAAATTAAATATACAATTAAAAAACACTAAATAACTATGATTCGGTCAAAATTTTATTTTTGACACGAGTGCAACGTTTTACAGACAGAAATTAAGTGTCCGAAACTTCAAGTTAAGGATGCATTTCATTCTTTTTTTCTAAATTTTTTAGTTTTCAACACTGATTGACCAAAAGAACACTGCATTGGATCATGAAATGTGTCTTTAACGTGAAGCTGAAGACACCTAATTTTTGTCCTCAATTTCACGTTGTGATCGTGAAAAATAAAATTATGATCAAATCGTGATTATTTGATTTAATTTTTTTAAGATGATTTAAAAATAAACATTTCACCGATAACTCAGTCTGAGATGGAACCGCTTGCACGTACGTCATCTAATTCTTTTTTTGAGTATTAGGATCAGCCCGATCACAGTATTTTGACTAAACAACAAAATCGTCAATCTAATTTATTACTATTAGTATTAAATAGTAATTTTAAGTGAATATATCGATAGATGGCATATTAAAATAGTTAGGTTTAGAGGGGGGGGATAATTAATTTTCAAATTTAGATGAGAAAATATCTAAATCATGTATTTTACTTATGATAGGTATATTATATATATTTTAATTCATCCATTGATCTTGTAATCACACTCTAAATTTTTCTTAAGAAACAGAACTTAGATATATAATCGAAACTGTTATAACACTAGATGCTTGTTGTTGCAGCTACGCCGCAACCGTTATTGTACATAATTGTTTGTGGAAATGGATGTGTGCTAGTTGCTGCTGCTGTGGTTTTGTTTGGGAAGTGTTAGGTATATTTAAGCTATTACCATAAAGAAGCATTATTTTGACAATACGCATTAGAGCATAATTTAACCGTTGCAAGTATGTTCAGTACATGTAACAACAATATTAAGGAAGTTTATTTGTGGTATATACAGCACACGAAGATCTTGGGGGGGGGGGGGGGGGGGGGGGGGGGGGGGGGGTGGAGCATTTGTGGGAAGTGCGTCAGACTGCATTAACTAATTTGTTCCTGAAAGTGAATATGCATAAAGAGGAGAGATGGCAAATGTATTTTACTGAGATATTTAGTAGGCGACTTTAATTTAGGTTAATTATAATGTAGGTTGGAAGTAACAATAAATTACATGCAAATAGTTGTGATAGTTATCTTTTTTCCTTGGAAACACGAAGAAAGAGTTTCGTTGCCAGAAGCTTAATTGATTTGTGAATTACTGCAAAGGTAACTATTTTAAGGCATTCGGGGGTTGTCCAATGGGTTGACTTGTCGTATTTCTTCGTAAATATAGAGGATTAATTTATAAGGATTGGTTTAGCATTTCCAATGAAGTCTAAAAGTGGGCACCACAATGTTGCGGCATGTACCTGACATTTAGCGTGTGATATTTCCTTAAAAAAAACTGTGAAATATTCTAATTAAAAAAAAATGTAAGCTATATTATTCTAATTAAAAAAACTGTCATTTTCAGGTTTGATCTCAACATGAGAGTCTTCAGCATTGATTTCTCGTGGAAATATTCTATCATCAATTTCTTTTTTGAATCCTGTGATTTACTCAAATAATTTATTTCCAATTGTAAATAATGGAAAATAATATTAATAACTGTAAATATGTAAATATAGTACAAAATTAATTTTCTAAGAAAAGTTGGCTTCAAGCTTTTACTTTTGTCTCTTTCTTCTGTACTGCACAAATTCAAATTAGAAAAAAAAAAAAAAAAAAAAAAAAAAAAAAGGATCTTGAATTGAGGAACCGTTAAATATAAATGCATATTTAGGTTGAATTGATAAGTTAAATTTACTAACACTTGGTTCGGTCGACTAAGTTCAGAGAGAACAATTTCAAGTTATCATTATTTTTTGTTGTTTTAAGTTCTGGATCATGATGTACCAGTTTGGCAATGAATTGGACGGTTCAAGGCCTTGCTTTTTCAATGTTATTCTGTTTAATAAGTTGTCTTAATTTGGAACTGAGAATCTGCCTAAAGCTTTCTGGTACCTTAATTTTTAATTACAAACAGGGAAAAGTAAGGGAAAAAAAGATAGATCCATAAAAATGTATAGTCAGAGAGAGGGTTATCAAAAGTGCACCTCAATGAAAGTGCAGATGGTACCAATTTCTGATCCATTTGGTTCGGTCGAGTTTATCGAGGAAAGAGCATCCATGATTGTAGAATTATACCTGATATTGACAAAATCATATATTCTACAAAAAAAATAGCAATTTACTTTGACATATTGAAATTTTAGTGGTAACGTCTCTCCAATAATACTGCTTCTATCTCTCCTCTCTTTTACCTTTTAAAGAAAATAGCATAAGGCCACTCTTTCCATCAATTCAAGTCACAAAGCAATTTTATAACCACCTCATCAGCTAGCAAGTTACTAATCAAATGAAAAATATATACAAAAAAAAAATTCTCAACTGAACCCTGTTAAGCAAAGCTAGCATACCTTGGCATAAACCAATCGAGCCACAATAAACCAAATATGTATCATTCAATGAAGGTAATTTTGTAAAAAAAAAAAAAAACAGAGAGAGAAAGACAAACAAACTTAGGCTTCTTGGCAGGATCAGTGAGTTCACTTCTTCGGAGAGAGGAAGGAAGAGAGAAGATTGGCATATTGCCTTGGCCACTGCTGCCAGCACATCATGATGGCCTTTGGGTAGATGTGGTAATTTTGATTTTAGTGTTCTTATCTCCTTTCTTTAATCTAATCCACTGACGCTTACACTGATACACTCATATTCCTCCATTTATTCTGATCAAGTTCACCACCACATATTTAGTATTTTATTTCGGCAGAAAAATTGATAAACATACTTATTTGGTAACAAAGATCTAAGATCAGACAAAATCTATCCAATGAACCTCTGTGATTAATGAATTAATGCGTTCCCTCAGAAATCACTTGTGTAAATCCTACCCAATTTATGATATCCGATAAGCTTGCTAATAATGATTTTAATTCCAGATTCATGGAACAACCGTCAAGGGAAAACATAGCTTGGGCTTGGGAAGGTTGAATCATCAAAGGAGAATCATATTTTGTGAATATTGAATACAGTACCAGACTTAACTGAGGTGACCAAAACCTGTATTTTTTTAGGATGATCTATTGTTCTGTTTGAAGTTTGAACTGAGCTGTGAGTATACAGAATGATCTTTTGAAATAAAGCAAAGAATAAGACCAGTCTAGCAGTTGATGCATATTACTCATAGTACTTCGGCAATTATAATTAAAGTTAGTTGAGGTTTCCATTTGGATCAGACAGAGTTCATAAAAATGACTAACTAGGGTTAAGCGCAACTCATAAAGAAAAAAACAATAATAGTTCAGAATAAGTTGGGGTTACCAGGCTGACTAGTTGAGCCGCTTCCTATCCTGCATGAGCATGCTAACACCAGAGCCAATATTTTCAAGGAGGTATGGGAAAATATTATGGTATACATTTTCAACTATCACCTTCCCATCGACAGGTACCGAAGGTTTTTGTGAGCTTACCTGTATGAAAAATAAAATTTCTTTTAATTTTAATAGACATATTTCATCTTTCCTTTTTCAGTTTTATATTTTCTTTTTGTTTCATTTGTTATTTTTTTTAAACTTAACAGTGGCTGTCAAGTGAGTACAGAAATTAATTTTTTACAGCATCAAGAAGCAACTAGAATAGCTCAAAACAGTAAATCTCAATACTATTAGCAGTACCCACTCCACAACAATACCTCTTGCATCACAAATTCAGCTAGGGCTCAATGATTTAGTCTCTTTCTTTCAAAACACCACTTATTGCGTTGCTTCCACAGTCCCCAATAGGTTGAAGTGAAAAGGACAACCCAAAGCGTTAAAGACAATCCATTTGCCCTTGCCCGCTCTCTTGAATTAAGAAACGTCTCCTTCACTGTTTCCTTTTCATGCAGTAGTTTTATTCCTAAAATTCCATGAATTTTATTCCAAACTCTCACTGCACACAAGCATTTAAAAAATAAATGCATAGCCGATTCTAAGACTCCCATATTACATATCGTTCACGAAGTGTCACAGTTGAACCCTCTTTTATGCATCAACTCTGAGTTAGCAACTTATCTTTAAGAAACAATAGTGACTGACTAGGGTTTATCGCAACTCATGACTGGTACCAGTATGGAAATGCTTTCATCAATTACTGGCACTGAGCACTAATAGAAGCCCTAGTTCAATTTTTAAAGCAAGTACAAACAGTGAAGCTTGTTTGTACATATCTGTGATCGTACTGGTTCCAACTGGTTATCCCTGTTAAGGTATTGTGTTTTTAGGAATTTAAATATACCCACAAAACAACCATACTACAAAGTAAACACCACTAATGTAACTTATTCGCACATAGATTACCAGACCTGAGTGTATCATGTGTAGACAGTATGGTTATTTATATCAATGCTTTGTTTTATCAGAATTAATATTGGGCACTATAGTAGTAGTTCTCATCCACAGGGGGCATAGCAGGGTGGGGAAAAAATTTGGATGAGGCATAATTTTGTCATTATTTTGAATATTAAGCATTTTTATAATTTTTCTGAGAAAAACTTAGAAATTCAAGCATATTTTAGAGAAAAAATTTCAAGGGTAGGCAAACTTTATAATTTTTTTTTAACTTCAAGAATACTTTTGTTAAATTCTTTGAAGGCATAAATATGAAACCCTGCTTACGGGTAAATACCAGTACCATCAACAATCATGTCTCAAACCACTGATAACATCAAAATCGCAACAATACTCCTCAATGGAAAATATAATGCATAATTGACGAACACCCAGTAAAATGCAGTGTTTGTGCTGTGTAAGAAAAAACACGGGGATTAAAAAAACTGAAAATGTAGTGGAAGCAAAATAACCCTAATTTTTTTTAATGGTGATTTGTCGGATGGAAATGTGCAACCTCCTTGTATCTCGCATCGAAAATATGTGGAAAAGCATTGGCAAAACGGCTCGCGAGCAGAGAACCTTTCGTATGCTTCCTTTCAATTGGCAGTGAACAATTAAGTAAAATATCATATTGAATAGTAAATATATTGGTACCAGCTCATCTCTGTACAGTTTTATGGGGTAAGACTGACGTTGCCAATTTAGCCGTTGTAAGTCTAATTATTGATGCAAGGACCTAATTGTTACAATTTAATCTCCAGTACATTTATTTCAAATTTTTGGCTCCCTGTCAGTTCAGATTTACTCGATAGTAAGCAGAAGAGAAGACCAACAGAACTTCAGTAACAACAATTGCAATAAAGGTAAAAAAAAAGAGGTACACACTTGGAATTGAGCACGGGAGGTAATTCTGAAGCGATGGCAGCGCCCGAACCTGGAGAAACTGAGGTGAATCAATAGTAGAAAAGGTTGAAGGCACCATGGGAGAAATACGGTAAAAAGTGAAGCCAAAGAAAGAGTAGACAATGCCAACAGTGAACTTAACTGGTAATTTTTTTTTATTTTTTGGTGCAGAAATTATGGAAGACTTAGGTATGGATATCCGGATATCCATGTGGATAAGGTTACTGATATGGTTTTACGTTTCTGTTATCCATATATTTTAATATTTACATATTAAGCTCAGAAATGAACTGACATCAAAATCTCATGTAACAAAGAGGAAGTTTTAAAAAGAAATGAAAGGTAGAACAATTTGAAAAAATATTTACAAACATCTGAAAAGGAAATGCATAACCTTAAATTTGCAGTTGAAGGTTCTTTGTAATTTAACATGCAACTCATGTCTAATAATAAAAGCGTTGAACATAAAAAGTACCTGAAGGGCTGTGCAGGTGACATGATGGAAATATCTTTCCTCCCAGAAAGCAGACCCTCTCAGCAGGAGAACTGATGAAGCAATTGTGAGTAAAAATCAGCCATTTTAAACCTCTTAAGTCTCTGTAGCTTTAAAAGAAAAGATTTAACACACAATTTTGTCAAATTGTGTCTGCAAGGACATTTCCATACAAGGGTCATGTTAAAAGGTTCAGATCAATTGTTCGGCATTTGAAAATAAAGATATTGATCCATAGTATAGACCAAGCTGCGCTATGCATAGTACAGGCCTCTAAAATAAGTACCTATAATCTGCAGTACTCTACTACCAAATACTGTGCTGGTACGAAGCCTAAGAAATGATACTGAGAGCAACATTTGGAAACTTGCGAAAAAAAAATATTAAAGTGTAAATTGGGAAAGAGAGATGGTTAATTTATTGATAAAGCTGGTATAAATCTGTACATTTAGGTCAACTGAGACATTTTATTGAGCAAATTGGTTAATTTATTGATCAAATTAGTTAAGAAATTATTTGGAAGTAATAGAAAGACAAAAAAAAAATTGTCAGATTATTACTCTTTGAATGGAGTAGTTGTGGAAATAAATGGAAATAGACATGAGCGTACCAGCAGCGGGAAGCCTAGACGGCAGCGGTGGTGGGAGGCAACCAAACAATGGAGGGAGTAGACGTTGTGCTGAGCAAGGAGGGCGACAGATTAGCTGGACAGAAGAGACGGGAAGCAACCATAACTTAAATGGGAAGAGAAGGGGGCGGCGCGGAGCACAACAGAAGAGACGCGTAGCGGAGCAGCAGGTACGTGGCAACCATGAAAAGAAAAGAAATCGAGCAGCGAGATGTGAGTTTTCCTCTCCTCAAAATTGCGTGAGATATGGAGGCAGGAGTCGGTGAGCTGAAGATGACGAACAGGAGCATCACCTCAAAACGATCTAACCCGTCAAAACAAAATCATGCGGAACAAACAGAAGGAGGCACTGTTCATTGCTGACCTCACTCCTCATCACAAATTAAGGGGCGTAGGCCTCCCAAAAGGTAACGGAGGCGTGCAAAGAAATCTCAGAAGAGATCAATGGTGGAGTATGAATCAGATCTACTGCGAGGAATTCATTTCACCCGAGTTAACTCAAATTTTAAGTGTATCTGAACCGTCCGATCTGCTTTAGCACGAATATTAAAGGGGTCGGGAGGAGGCATGGGAAGGGAAAGAGATGGTGAAAGCAGGGGAAGCGGCAGGCCGGCAGTGAAGAGGTGGGAGACAGATGCAGGAAACCGCGCTTTGCGATTTGCGATTTTGCGGAGAGCTATTGACGAAAACAAAGGGTAAATAATTAAAAACCGAACTAAAATAATTAAACCAAAATTTTCTTCGGTTTTCAAAAATATAACCGAACCAAATCAATTAAATTTATAAACCGATTAAGAACCGAATCAAATAAACCGAAGTTAATTTCAGTTTGTTCGTTTCAAACAGAAGTAAACCTATTGGTGTTATTATTAATGAAAATTAAATATATTTATACACAAGTTGTTTAATTTCATACAAAATATGTAGATACTCTAAAATATTTACATTAATATGAAAGAAATGAAGTAATAATTGAACCAAACAAAATATAAATCATACTTGAACCAATATAATTCGGTCAGTTCAGTTTAGTCGGTTTTGAAAAGTCTAAACCGAATCAATCCATTTAAACTGAAATAATTCATTTCACCCATCGAAAAAGGTAGGTCCGATAGGTATCGGACCTACTCTCAATTCATTTAGGACGTATCATTTATAGGCTTCTCTTCTAAAAGATTTATGTTGCTATAAATTATGTCATTTGTACTCTATGTAATTATGAAGTCAAGAATACAATTAAGTTTTCTCATAAGATTTTTGTGTCTCTTGTTTCTAGCCTCTCTCTTCTTCTGAAACCCTAACAAATTGGTATCAGAGCCATCTTCGTCGCCAACACACGATCGATGATTTTAGGGTTCTTTATTCCGCTGCTGCTGTTGAGGGTTTTTCAGATTCGTATTTGTATCATGGAAGAAGCATTCAGGCACTAGGTGTTTCCTCCCCGCACTTGTTCTTCGCATAAAGACCAAGCAAGTAGAGGAACCATTCTTTCAAGATGGTAGAAGGTACATATGTTAAGGTCCATATTTCATACAATACCACATTTCTTATTGACATGGAGAGATTTGGTATCAAGGTAGACAATGAGGATGGGAGACAAAAAGAGAAGAACTTGACTTCATCATCGACCTATTCAAGCTCTAAGCACAAGAATCTAATTTACAACTATTGCAGGAAGAAAGGTCACATCAAGGCCAATTGTTTCAAGATCAAAAATAAACAGAAGGCGTACGAGAATGATACTTCTTTAGGCGATCCTAATTTAGTTGAAATTTAAGATATTTTGTGTGTTTAGGAGTTTATTTTGGGTTTTGTTTCATGATGAGATTTCAAGTCAAGAGAAGGATTGTTGTGTATGTCTCTTATCTCATCATATATTTTCATCAGGCTTGATTTAACAGGATGTTAGGATAGTAGACTATATTTGGCAAACTATATTGAGGAAGAATTTAGCATTTAGTATAGAATATTTTAGTTGAGGAAGAATTTAGTATTTAGTATAGAATATTTTAGGACGTATTATTTATAAAGTTCTCTTTTAAGAAATTTATGTTGCTATAAATTATGTCATTTGTATTCTATGTAATTATGAAGTCAAGAATACAATTAAGCTTCCTCATAAAATTATTGTGTCTCTTGTTTCTAGCATCTCCTTTTTCAAAATCCTAACAAATACAAATGAAGCCCGCAAAGAAATAGGCTCACTTGTTGCTTAAATTATTAACACAACTTTTTTGAAACCCTTACTTTATAAGAGATTCAGCAGTAAATAGTATATTATTCAATGTGAAGATCAACACGTAGTAATTAAATTAATCAAAATGTAGTTAGCTGCCCCATTATGCATCACAGTTACACATAATTGCTCCAATCCTATGCAAAAGCACTTCAAAAAACAAAACCAAGCTACATGACATAAAAGAAAAATCATCAGCCCAACCAAACCAATCATTATCCCAAGTTGATCGATTAAGCACAAGAAAAAAAAATTGTCAGCTCTCATCTTCATAATTGCATAATGATAACATGTCTGGAACCTCATCGATGCTTTCAGCAGGCTATACAAGAAAAGAAAAAAGGATCGACTTTCAGAAATGTTAAGAGATTTACTAAATCGAGTTACATCTGCTGTCATTGCATACAATGGCACTGGGTGAATCGCTGACAAATGGACTCCCCTCCAAAACAACTGTTTCATCTAGGGGTGTAGAGACGGTCCGGTTTGTTTCATTTTCAACCGAACAAGATTATAATGGTTGAAGTATGATCTATATTTTGTTTAATTCAATCATCACTTCATTCCTTTCATTTTGGTTAGGATATTTTAGAGCATATCTACATATTTTGTATGAAATTGAAAAATGTGTGTAAATCTTGATATTATTTCTATGAAATTAATGATGTATTGGTGTATGTATTGAGTTTTGACTTTTTAAAATTTAATCTCTCTTATTGGTTCAACCGAACAAACTGAAATTATTTCGGTTTAAATGGTCCGGTTGTTATTCGGTAGGTCATTTTAATTTGGTTGGTTCGGTTGGATTATTAAAAACTGAAAAAATCATCGGTTCGGCTATTTTACTTCGGTTTCAACCAAACCGACCGATTGAACAAATCCCTAATTCCATGGGCCAGTGTGTAAGTTCCCCAATGGCACCAAATGCCGCTGGATTTTATGGCTGCAGGTCAGGATTCTATTAAATCAATACTTCAGATAGGTTCATGTGCAAACTACAATACCTGAAAGAACTCGAGCAGGCGCCACAAGATGAAATTAATAATCATCACAAGGCAGAAAAGTTTTCCAGCCCAAGCTCCGCATATGAGATACCTAAAATAAATAACGAAGTGCTTTACTGGAAAACAATGTATACTGCTTGCAAAGCGTTTCTTCAAGCACATGAAGGAATATTCACAAAAAAATCAAATTTTCAGGCACTAATCAAACTAAGAAAAATAACAAGGATTTAAAAGCGGGTCAAAAAAAGGAACCTCGGTAACCGTTGGAGGATGCTCTTGTTGGAAGAATTCACCGCACAATCATACACGATCTCTGTTCTCTTCGCCACATCATGCCAACTATAGTAGATTTTCATCTGCCCATACATATCAAAGTAAATTGTAAACTTATATGAGTCCATTAAATGTGTCCAGTAGGAAGGAAAACCAACAACATACGGAATCAAAGAAGAAACATACTTACACGTGAATGCATGATTTGGGGGTCGATGTTAGGTAGCATGTCAATTGCTTGCTGGATAGCACGCACCATGTCTTGTGGGGCCGGCTCGGCCAATACTATCATGTCTTCAGGTAGAACCTAAACAAAAATAAACTCTCCTAAAGGCTTTCCAATATAGACAGAAAAAATTTGTGTTGTTCTTTTCCAACAAAAACTCGTTGCCAAGTTATTTGAACCAATGCCAACTTTACATGACAGCCTGTTATGTAAACATTTGAAGTTAACAGCTGTCAGAAGCTATACACATAACAAAACAATTACAGCTTCACAGTAGTAAAATATAAGGGAAAAAGTAGAACAATGTCACAGTTTCAAAGAAGCAATGCTAAAGTAGATCTAGAGATGCACAAAAAATTAAAATTAAAATTAACAAAAGAAGTACCTCAGGAACTCCTCCAACTCTTGTACTGACAGTAAGCAATCCACAGCTGGCGGCCTCCAAAATGGCTATGCAAAAGGCTTCAGTCAGTGAACTAAAAAGGAAAAAACATTAAACTGGAAAGCAATGTTAAATTAAACTATTAAACAATCAGCAAAATAGGTAAAGATACAGCAATAACAACAAGCAATACCTGTTCAAAAATATATGACCTGAGATAAGCACAGATCGGACCTGAGAATGCGGCACTGCACCTAGCATTTCAACTCGATCTTGTAAAGAGAACTTCTCTCTCATCTCTTCTAGTCTCACCCGCTTCGGCCCATCTCCTCCAATTATAAAACGCACCTTAAAAATTTTTAAAATAAATACTTCTTGTTAAGACCCAAATATATAGATCCTAATTTGCACATTTTTATAGGACGAGGCGGTAATAAGTAGGTTGAAATAAAAAAAAAATTATAAAGTCAAGTATTACAAATAACCTTAAATCTACAAACAAGTAAAGAATGTGTCATCACTTACAGTGGGGAAAAGTCTGCAGACCTCTGGAATAACCTCAACAAGCAAATCAGCTCCTTTCCTATACACCAAACGGCTTATAACAACAATCACCACCTCATCGCGCCCTAGCTGGGTAGGTGCTGGGGTGAACATAGCGGTGTCCACAGCATTCGGAACCACAAATACTGTCTCCGGTTTTATCCCCGACCGCAAGACTGTGTTTTCCTTACTTGTGTGGGACACACATATTGCATGGTCTATATCGGCCAGTGTGAACTGTAGTATTTTGTTCATGTGTATCGACCCAGGATCGGCAAACCCGTATAAAGAATGATCAGTGAACACGACCTTGCAACCCATTGTGCGTGCATGCATTAGGGATTCATGGCAGAGGGTGGAGAAGGCTTGGTGGCCATGCACTATAGAGATCTTCTCTCGAATTAAAATGGTGCGAATTACTGGGAGCGTGAGGTAGAAGGTTGGTAGTGTGTTTTGCATGAGAAAGGGGCGCCAAGGTATGTAGTAAACTTTTAGATTGTTGGTTATGTACCGAACACCTGTACGGTTTCCATATGCATGTGTCATGATCACAACCTGAATTATTTCACGAGTAAATTAATATAGTTTATTTTAATACTTACTGTATCAGATAACTTAGAGATCCCAATTTTTTTTTTTTAAAAAAAAAGGTAGTCGCAGCACCTGTTTCATTAAAGAAACAATCTACATGCAATATCCTTAATAGCATTAAAAAAAAAAGCACTAAAATCCTCCCTGGTACCTAATCATCTGGGTAACAGAACACCTATTACTCACTGGGACCAACCCCATACCAGTCTATTCATATTTAATACAAGAAAAGCAATAATTCAAAACACATAAACATCTATGTAGTAACTTCTTGTGCTCATACTAAATTTGAAACACATGAAGTTGATCCCAAGCAATGTCAATTTTGGGTAGTGAATACCATACAGCTACAAAATGAGTTGAAGTCTTGACAAAAGGTAACAAAAAGGCACCTTGTGGCCACGCTTGAGGAGGCATTGAGAGAGATAGTAGACGTGACTCTCGACCCCGCCAAAATTGGGGTAGAAAAAATCAGAGACCATTAGAATCCTATGTTTTCTCCTATTTGCCTCCATGGTTCTTTGAGCGACCGGAGAGATCACTAGCCTCAAACTTTAATTCGATTTGGGAGGATAGATAGAACTACACGCAAAACGGCAAAAGAGATCAATGGTGGAGTATGAATCAGATCTACTGCGAGGAATTCATTTCACCCGAGTTAACTCAAATTTTAAGTGTATCTGAACCGTCCGATCTGCTTTAGCACGAATATTAAAGGGGTCGGGAGGAGGCATGGGAAGGGAAAGAGATGGTGAAAGCAGGGGAAGCGGCAGGCCGGCAGTGAAGAGGTGGGAGACAGATGCAGGAAACCGCGCTTTGCGATTTGCAATTTTGCGGAGAGCTATTGACGAAAACAAAGGGTAAATAATTAAAAACCGAACTAAAATAATTAAACCAAAATTTTCTTCGGTTTTCAAAAATATAACCGAACCAAATCAATTAAATTTATAAACCGATTAAGAACCGAATCAAATAAATTTCAGTTTGTTCGTTTCAAACCGAAGTAAACCTATTGGTGTTATTATTAATGAAAATTAAATATATTTATACACAAGTTGTTTAATTTCATACAAAATATGTAGATACTCTAAAATATTTACATTAATATGAAAGAAATGAAGTAATAATTGAACCAAACAAAATATAAATCATACTTGAACCAATATAATTCGGTCAGTTCAGTTTAGTCGGTTTTGAAAAGTCTAAACCGAATCAATCCATTTAAACTGAAATAATTCAAATATTCAACCAAACTAATCTATTTAAACCGAAAATTGAACCATTTAAACCGAATTTTTTCGGTTCGGCTAAAAACCGAACAAAGCGAACCATTTGAACACCCCTAGCAGTGCAGATGGTTCGTGCATTGTATGAAGCTAAACTACTCTGTTACTCTTTACCCAGACAAAGGGCATTGAATCCGAGATTTTTATTTACATCCAAAATTAATTACAAACTAGTGAGGAAATTACCTTAATCACAGTGGAGAATGTGATTCCCAATTCCAGCTGAGGTTCCAAGGATGTTGTTGTAGTCGGTACACAAAAGTTTCTTTCTTCTCTAGCTCAACTGGAACAAAAAAAGAGGGGAAAAACTGCGACATTATAGGAAAGTGCACAAATAAATAACAAAGTCAGAAGTGTGTAACAAATTGACTAGTACAGTTTCAAACATAGCATGATTATAAAATCCTTACTGGAGCATAATCAAATAATAAAATCCAATTTCAAACATAATAAAATGACACTAGAGCATAATCGAATAATAAAATCCTTACTGGAGCATAATCAAATAATAAAATCCAATTTCAAACAGCATGGCAGCATTTGTAAATTCGTTCAAATTTACATCACTTTGATCCAATTTTTATCTAAATAACACATAATATATTAATTCTACAAAAAATGGAGGATATTTGTCAAAGTGACAAAAATGTATTCTAATTACAAGAGCATAGTGTACCAACTTAAAATCTGAGATGTCCCTAAGACCTGTTAGAAAATCAAAATCTGTAGCACAAGAGCATAGTGTATATTGGCTATCAAATATACAAGAGCAAAATCTTTAGCTCAATACCATGAATTTATACTCAAGAGTGCAAAGTAAATTACTGAAACAGTAAATTACTATGGTGCAAAGTAAATTACTGAAACAACACACTTGTATCAGTTCAGATAAAACTGGTACCAGAGTCTATATAAAACTGGTACCATAATTTGTATCAGTTCAGATATAAACAAATTAATAAACACTCGTCTTTTATCTGTTAATAGTACTGTTTATGATATTAAATTAATAAACACACACAAGGAGTATGCATTACCAAGTTTTATTAAAAGAAAAATGACAAAGATTTTGTACCTTGACAGTGTTTACCAGGCCCAATCTGTCAGAAAAAAAAAATACAATTCCAATATTAGTTGAGAATAACAAAAATACACAGCATTTTATAATAACAAGGGAAAACTGGTGTAAATGTCATTCCTCACTAATCTAACATAAAAGCATGTCACCATACCCCAGACAGCCTGAGAGTGTGCAGTGTACAATTTCCCATCTTATGGTGACATATTGCTAATTTGTCAAAAACAGGCAGTAGCATATATTCTTTGACAGACTGAAAGAGAAAGCACTAAGAAGAAAAAGATAATACCCTCTAAAAGGGGTAAATGATGACAGACCACAGGAAACTAGAATGTGTAGCAATTTGATCAAAATACCCTCTAAAAACACAGTGTGTGTAATCCGTAAAATAAGTGAGGGTAATTGATCAAAATAAATAGCCTTTTGTTTAAGTTGCTGTCAGAAAACTATAATAATGGAGTCAGAAGTTGTTTTGACAGAGAATTATCAGAAATTTTAGGCACTGTACTGGTATCTACTGCTGAAATTTTAGGCACTGCACTGGTACCAGTTTCAATAATTATATATATCTTCCTTTATTAACATATTAAAAAATTCAAAAGAGGAGAACTTACTGCTCTAGCAGTTAGCACCCTCCTTAACTATGAGCTTCCCCTTGTATAAGACAGGTAGGCGATCCAACGATACTGTTCGGAATTACAAAAGGATTTAACTAATAGGTTTTTGACTTGTAAAGGACATCAATTATCTCAAACTTTTATATTTATTTAAAAAGAAACGAGTGCATTACGTTAAAAGATATCAGTACCTGTAAGATTATATTAGCTGCTTGTGTGTTATTGAATACAGTAAACACTGATAAAGCAATCGCATAAAGACTCAGGTTTGCCACCTTCAGAAAATCAAACAATAGCAATTTACGAAATTAGACAATAAAACCTCAAATTGAACCAAGTACAAAATAAATTCACTTGGACTGGAAATTGAATAAAAGAAATTGAAGAGAGCCTGGTATCAGGGATTCAGGAAGTATTAACCAAACATCGGACTATTAACGCAGACCCACAACCCGTTAACCCATCAAAGAGAACACGGGAGAGGAAGGAAGGGAGCACTTACCAAGAATGGAGAAAGGAGAGGTCGGGAAGAGGGGTCGTCAAGTCGTCGCCAAAGTTATCTGGGAGAGAGGAGAGAGGCAAAGAGGAGAGAGGCGGCGCCAAAGAGGAGAGATGAATAGGGGTGGCGCGACGGAGAGAGAAGACCAGAGGCGCGACGGAGATGGAGAGGGGGTGGCGCGACGGAGAGTTGGAGAGGGAAGACCAGAGGGCAGAGGCGCTCAGGCGCCGCATGAGAGAGAGAAATTGAGAAGGGATTTCCGATTTCGTCGTTTTGATAGGTTACGTTCAAACGGTTCGATAGGGTTATGTTCGGACGATGATTGTTCGATAGAGTTAAGTTCGAACAGTAAACCATCGAACATAAATCCGAATTATTCAACAGGTTGTTCAAAGTCCGTTCAAACTCGGCCCGGTTAGTTTAATATCAACTGAACTAAATTGAACTTCGAATCTGGTTCATACAAAAATCTGTTCGATTTCTGTTCAATTGTTGTTCGACCCGCTTTGTTCATGAACAACCCTGTTCAATTAGCACCCCTAAAAATAAGTACCTATAATCTGCAGTACTCTACTACCAAATACTGTGTTGGTAAGAAGCCTAAGAAATGATACTGAGAGCAACATTTGGAAACTTGCGAAAAAAAAATATTAAAGTGTAAATTGGGAAAGAGAGATGGTTAATTTATTGATAAAGCTGGTATAAATCCGTACATTTAGGTCAACTAAGACATTTTATTGAGCAAATTGATTAATTTATTGATCAAATTAGTTAAGAAATTATTTGGAAGTAATAGAAAGACAAAAAAAAAATTGTCAGATTGTTACTCTTTGAATGGAGTAGTTGTGGAAATAAATGGAAATAGACATGAGCGTACCAGCAGCGGGAAGCCTAGACGGCAGCGGTGGTGGGAGGCAACCAAACAATGGAGGGAGTAGACGTTGTGCTGAGCAAGGAGGGCGACAGATTAGCTGGACAGAAGAGACGGGAAGCAACCATAACTTAAATGGGAAGAGAAGGGGGCGGCGCGGAGCACAACAGAAGAGACGCGTAGCGGAGCAGCAGGTACGTGGCAACCATGAAAAGAAAAGAAATCGAGCAGCGAGATGTGAGTTTTCCTCTCCTCAAAATTGCGTGAGATATGGAGGCTGGAGTCGGTGAGCTGAAGATGACGAACAGGAGCGTCACCTCAAAACGATCTAACCCGTCAAAACAAAATCATGCGGAACAAACAGAAGGAGAAGGAGGCACTGTTCATTGCTGACCTCACTCCTCATCACAAATTAAGATATTTATAATTTATAATGTACATTTTACTGTCGGATCTGAACTTAGATTAAATTTTTTTTGAACAGGTTCCGTTTAACGCGTTGTTCGTTTTTATCTGTGTTTTTTTTTTTATTAATCAAATGACGAAGGCTTCTCGTCTATATGAGGCCTGAATGATCCTTTTGCAAATCAGCCCAATGGTTCCTTGGTCACTGCTTGAATTACTGTGTCATTTGGGCCACGATTTTGTAAGAAAATGATAAAGTCGGCCCACTTTGATGGCACTTTTATTGTCAATGCTTTTATGAACATAAACCGCATTCTCTGCTGCACTTTTATTGTGCAGCAGAATTCTGCACTTTTAATCTGATCTGTTCGTTTTTTATTGGACGGACAAAATAAAATTTTGGTATGAATTTTAAAGCAAAATTAATACTGCTCCTCCATCATCCGAGCACTCATCTGCTGAGATTAAATCTGAGCCATCCGAAAGCGCAGCATCCTGCTGCATAATAAAAGTACAGCAGGGGATGCTGTTCATATGAACAAGAGGTACGGAGATCAGTTTGCCGAGGTGAATGATTGAATAATGGACTATAGTTGCTATTTTGCCGAGGTGAATGATTGAACTTGAGCAAGTCGTTTGCATAACTATTTTTTTTAGCCTATTCGGCTATTTTTTATGAGGGAAAAATAAATTGACTAGAAGCTTTTTTTTTTCCCAAGAAGACACAACTCTTGCATAAAATAAAAAATATAATTTAATTGTTGATTCTTGCTCCGTTTGTTGATTGCTGCACAGCTCCGTTCGGTGTATAGAACAAGATCCAGATTCATAAAATAAAATAATACAAAAGCTAAAATTTAATAATACAAGAGATAAAATTTCATAATATAAGAGATAAAATTAATAATATAAAAGCTAAAATTAATTAAACAAGCACAATTTAGTAATACAAGAAACTATTAAAAAAATATAATTAAACTAGTAACACTTCATTTTAATAGATTAGGCTAATTTTAAGTTAAATTTCTATTCTGACGTCTAACATAATCATCCCACATAAATCTAGCAATTTCATCTCTTTTTTTCATTTCCTATCTGACATTGATTGTTAAGTCTTTTAACATCTTCTCCGTATTTTTCATTTCCATCTGATACACTCACAATATCATTTGAATCAATTTCTAAATTAGTGTTCGCAATCCAATTTATCAAGCAGCCTGTTAAATTAATGAATAATTATATATTACCCTGCAGGCTCATCCCCGCTTTATCCCTGCAAATTATAAAAAGGAAAGTCGCTTTCAATTTGTTGACTAATTAAGCCGCAAATTCTAAAAAGGAAAGTTGCTCCCAATTTGTTGACTAATTAAGGAAAGTCGCTCCTAAAAAGGAAAGTTGCTCCCAATTTTTTGTCACTTTATTAAGGAAAGTTGATATTTATTTAAGAGATGTTTCTACTACAGATTAAGATTATTCTAAAAATTAGTGTTTAATTCTGTAATTAAAATTATATTTTATATGAAAATTCAATTTGAATTTTTTTATAAATGATTTAAATTTAAGACTTACATTGCTAAAGTTAAATATTAACGTTCCTAAAGTTAAATACTAACGTGCATAAAGTAAAATACTAAGATGCAGGATGTTAAATATAATCCATGCAACTTATTTATAATTTTAAATACTAATACTTTTAATTTTAAAAATAAATACTAACTTTTATAATGTTAAATACTAACGTTTCTAAAGTTAAACACTAACATTCCTAAAGTTATATACTAAGATGTATAAAGTTAAATACTAAGATATATGATGCTAAATAGAATCCATGCAACTTAATTATAATTTTAGAGATTAATATTTTTGACTTCAAATATAAATACTAACGTTCATAATGTTAAATACTAACATTCCTAAAGTTAAATACTGATGTGCGGGGACGATACAAAATTATTTTGTCATTTTTTGCGGAGACAGATTGTTTTGCTGTTGGATGCGGACAGTTAAATACTCCAATGAATATAGTTAAATACTTGTTCGATGCACTATTAATACACTAAAGATTGAAGTTAAATATTGCAGAAAATTTAAATCATCAAATGTCAGAATCTATTTTTTTGCCTTTTAGTGCGGGAACGTGGGAACAAATATGTTATTTTTTTTGTCTTTTAGTGCGGAGATGCGGGGACAAATATTGTTTCGCTGTTTGATAGACAGTTAATACTCCAATGAATAGAGTTAAATACTTGTTTGATGCACTGTGAATACACTGCAAATAAATGTTAAATACTACGCGGAACCAGACTTTTTTGTCTTTTAGTACGGACTTTTTTGTCTTTGAGTATGGAGATACGGGGGGATGAAAGTGCGGAAACAGTTATCTGAATCCTAAATATAACATAGCAATTCATTTTTTTTTTCTTTTTTTAAAGGTTAGCAATTCATTTTTTCACAGTTGAATGTACCGTTTCTACTTTCTAACGTGTAAATCCTTCTTTTTGAAAATCTAGGTCAGAGGCCGCGATCGTCTTCTCTCTTTCTCGGACAAATTTCATAAGCGTCAAATAAAATATATTGTAAATTTGAGGAAACATTTGAAATTTCTAAAGATATCTTCCTCAAAATTTATGAGAAATATTCATTATTTCTGCGAATAGAATGTTTCATGCAAAGTAAAGTTAATTTATGATTTATTACATTCAAATCAGACAATAAAATATATTTTTTGCAAAATCAACACTTTGAAGTTATTAGAATGGCAATAGCCATTGGAAGAGATGAGGGTGTATTTGTAAATTCCACTTTTAACTTTTAGAATGAGTAAATAAAAGATTAAAAGAACAAAAGAGGATGGAAGAAAAATTATTAAATTTTTTCTTTCCACGCACTTGTAACTCTTTGTTCAACTGGTGAATGTTCTATAAGGAAAATAAACAAATACGATAAGGCAAATTCTCTTATCGACCCAAATTTAAGGCATAACCCTGATCAATTGTTGTAATTAGTTCCAATAAAAGTTTTGTTAGGAGTTCCGGTCCCGAATTTGTTTCTTATGGACTCATTTCGTACCGACGGGTGTCACGTTGTGTCGTGACCAAGTTAACTTTTCACGTGCCGTGGTTAAAATATCAAGAGTAATCACAACATACGAATGACCACACTGTAATTAAGAGGTGCTGTAAATACAAGTGTCATGTTTAATCACAATCAACTATTTTTTAGTAATTTAAATTTGTTTATTGAAAAATTTCATAAAAGTTTTTGTAAAAATTATGGAACAGTTTTGTAAAATATTAAAACAAATAATTAATGATAGAAAAAAAATATTTAGGGTGTGTTTGGGTGGGTGAAGAATATGTATTATTCCGGATTAGCACTATTCCGAGCTACTAATCTACGTTTGGGTGTATTTGGATTAACGAATAGCCACTATTCTTTGTTTGTCTTTTGTGGAATTGTTCACTATTCTACTAATCCTACAAAATGTTAGAATAACTACTATTCTCAAATTAAAATAGCTACTATCCTTGCACTATTCTTGATTCATCCAAATGCACCCTTAGTGACTAAATGTGTCGTTTTTTGTGTGTGTTCTGCACTTCTGTGTCATAATTAAGCAAATTTTTGTATCATGTATTTTTTTATCAATAATTGATCATGACACAGGACGGACACCGTGTAAGGGTGCTAATGAGCTAGGTTCGGCTCAGATTCGGTTCAACTCATTAAGGTAAGCATATTTGGCTCGGTCCGACTCGACTCAATTTGGAAAGAAAAAAACTCGGCTCGGCTCGCGAGCCAAGCCTAACAAAATAGTTATAATAGAACTTGATATTTTCATATGATCTAAATCTTTTGCTACAATGATACTGTGTAATTGTAAATTATGGAGATGAATTATATTTGAAGTCAAAATATACTGTGTAATTGTAAATTATGTAAATATGCTGCCTCAAAAAATTAAAATTTGATAAAACTTGAAATTTGAAAAAAACTTCAAATTGTAAGTTACAATCTACTGTAGCTGTCCATTTCTACAAGCTTTTATTGCTTTCATCCTGCAAAAGCAGCGGTTACAACTCCGAGTAAAAAAAAATCGAAATTTCAAAAAAATCGAAATTTCAAAAAATTCGAAATTTCATAAAATTCGAAATTTCAAATCGGTGAAAAAAATATTTATTGTATTTTATGTTTAATATGAATGTTATTTACATGATATAGTTAGTTTATTACTCTATTTTTTTTTTATAATATAATCTCTTTAAACATGAAAAAAGTTAGGCTCACGAGCTTGCGAGCCGAGCCGAGTCGAGCTAAGTGTTTACATGAGCCGAGCCAAGCTTTTTTCCTTTAAAAGCGAACCGAGTCGAGTTTGGATTTTTTTTAGTTTCGAGTCCAATTCGTTATGAAATATTGAGCTGCTCAATTCATAAATTCGCAAGGCGGCTCGACTCATTGGCAGCCCTGTCACCGTGCCATTGCCACTTCCTTTTTGTTTTTATTTTGTTTTTAAACTTTTTTTAATGGCAATGGGCAATGGCAGAAGAAGGCGTATAGCGGAAGAGTCACTGAGAGGCTGCAAAACGGGTGGGCAGAAAAGAAAAGGTGTGCAGCAAAACGGATTCTTCTGTTCCGAGTCTCCGACAATATTCCTAACCAGATACTAGTAACAGTATTATTTTGTTTGCTTTCTCTTTCGGTCTTTGCCTTTTTTTAACCTCCGCTTTTCTTTTTTCTTTTTTTCCTCTCTCTCTTTTTTACTACGAGGTGGAGTGGAGGGACCAAAATCCAAATGGCCCTTTCCTCTTCCTCTTCCTCTTCCTCTTCCCCTCGTCTTTCTATCTCGTCCCCTCAATTGCGGCTCCTGCTCCGCATTTACATTCGAATTCGCGATGCAGCGCCGTCTCTTGCGTCTCCAGCTCTCGCGCTATGGTACTGTGCGTGCGTGCGTGCGTGTGGAATTTGGTTGAGAGTATGGAGAAGTGCTCCATCGGAGCTATTGAGACATGAATCACATGATTCATCCTTGCTTATCATTAAATTATATTAGCTACCCTATCGCTTGACCCTTCCTTCTTTATTTAGTGCTGGCTGTTGATTATGTTCATTTTCTAATCGCTTTTTATTGTACAGTCAAGGTTTACTAATGACATGCCAGTCATTATTGCTTTTGTTTATTTATACAACTAAATTTACATTACGGGTTTCATTTTCGTACAGCATCAGCACCAGCACCCATGACTCATGAGGACTCACTGAATCTTGTTACACACTCACGTGTCCAACTAATCCTATATTTAACTAACCCAATTGATAGGTCTCATTTAGTTACACATAACTGAGTTTTAAGTTTTGTAATCCGATTTTGCCTATTACTTCACTTCAACCATCATTTTTGCAATTGTGTTTCAATACCCTTAATGGAATCCAATTTGCTTTGCATATATACTTCACTTTTTAATGAAACACCAGACAAAAAATCCTATAAAACTGAAACCCAAACCAAAAAAGAGGAAAAGTTCTCTCAAATCACATGTACCATACTAACCCATACACCAAAGTTGTTAATTTCAGGATTAGACCTGACCAATATGGTACCAAAATCTGATAATTTAGTCCACATTACGTACTCCAGTTCATTTTTTTATTGTTGTTGGATAAGTAATGCTGTATATGGATAAGTAGTTTAAAGTGCTTTTGACCTCAATTTTGTATCAGGTAAATCTCCAGTTGTAAAGAAATACAAGAACAAGGAAATTGAAAGAGCGACTAATGGGTTTAGTATGGTGATCAAAACGGGTCCAGATGGCACAACATATAAGGCCCAGTTTGAAAACGGGCTTGTATGTGATGTGAAAAGGGCAAAATCGTCAGAGCAAAGAAAGGATGACTTTTTGAAGGAAGTACAACTGTTGGGTCGACTTCACCATCGCCATGTAGTAAGGCTCCTTGGGTTTTCTGATGAAGTTAACAGGTTTGTCACAGTCATTTTAATAAGTACATACAGCGACTCACTTTACCAGTATGTACTTGGGACTTGGGAGTAATGTATTTGTACCTCTTGCAATTGTGCAGTTGATTACATATTGACACATTATTGATTTCAATCTAGACTTGATTGTTTGATGCCAATGGACACTGCATTAGGGCTATTCTGAGGTTTGGACTGGTGTGGAAAGTATTTATGCCTGTCTATCTGCTAAGCTTTCTTAACTAATTCTCAGGTTTCTAGTATTTGATCATATGGAGAATGGGAGCTTGATGGAATGTCTTCATGGTAAAGCTATTAGTTAATTTATTGTTCTGTGTAATGTTTTATAATAGCCTTTACTGGGATTCTGTATTATTAAAGCAAAAAAAGAGAAATGTCATGGTTTACCACTTGCTAGTAAAGTTTTATTTTATTATTTTAAAAATTGTTTCTACTGGAACAGACCCACTTAGGAGCCCATTAAGTTGGAGTATCCGGTTGAAGATAGCTATTGATGTTGCTGCTGCCTTGGTACAGTGAAGTAATTATATTTAGATTTTATAATAATAGTGTTATAAGAATGTCCAATAATTTTCGCCTACTGGTCCATTTTTTTAGTATGACACAACAGCGTGCTGGTACTGACGAAGTCCAGTATAACATGGATCTATAGCATTTGTAACCTAGGACCAACTTAGTTTGAATCTTATCTGTTATCTCTGAAAGCTTTTGAATTTGTACACTTTTCATAATTATCCCTACAAACTTGAAAATATAACATAAAATCCTTGCCTTCACAAAATTACTGTACATAAAAGGACAATTAAAGAAAGATACCATTTGTAGGTTAACTTGTAATTTTTGGATTTGAGAAGAGAAATTCACCAGTATGGATTTTTCAAAGGGCAGTATAGCATTGCTTGTGTAATCTGTTAAGCTAATAACTTTTTGTGTCTGTTGGATATTCAGGAGTACCTATACTATTTTTGTGACCCCCCTTTGGTTCATGTTTCTGTTAATACCAAATGTGTGATGCTGGATGCTGATTACACTGCAAAGGTGATGGCTTTGTATCCTTAAAAAGATATATATTTTGACTTTTACAAAAGGACCTTTTGATTATTTGAAATTAAAAAAGTTCCTTCAATTTTGCCCAATTGCAAGTTGACTCACTGCCCCAAATAAACTTGTGAATATCGAGTACTGGTCCACGCCCTAACTTATCCTGTAATGAACTGGATTATAGTTTTGTGTAAAGTGGTGTATATTTATCTTCTAATTATGGAAAGGAGGAGTCAATTTATAAAACACCAAATAATAATATAATCCTTTTGTGTTTTTAGTTATCTGACGTGGGTCTTCTCAACGACAATAACTCCAACTTTACCAGCGCATCATGTTCAAGAGGTAGGACCTGAATATATATACAGTAATTTGAATTAAGTTTACTCTTTGAAGTCTCTTTTTTTTTTCTGCTATAGAAAAAGCATCTTGACAGAAATGACCAATCATGATCAAACTTCAGTTAATTATGTCCCAACTAATCTCATCTTGCAAAGCCTCAACATGACTGAAGTTTCTCTTAGCTATCATAAATTGTGCAGTTACCATTAAATTTAACCCGTATTCTTGGCATAGATAAATTAAACTGTACACCAATCCTTATATCTGATGATAGAAATGACTATTTACAGAAAACATAGAACAAAGTAGAAAGGAATTAGTGTTTCAATACGGTGTGCTAATCCTTGAGCTTGTAACGGGCCAATCACTGAGTGGAGAAAAGGAGCTGGTCCGGTGGGTCCAGGCATCAGGTTTTCATAGCTCTCTGCACAACATGGTTGATGCTGATTTAGGCAATACTTACAACTCCGAAGAGCTTCACAGCCTTTTGGTCGCCGCGAGGCTATGCACCAAAAGTGGAAATGATTCGTTTGTCTCTGTGCCACTGGTGCACCGCTATTTGCAAAAGAGGCTAACTTCTTGAATATAAAGTTTACAATTTGAATATTGAAGAGGAATTATAAATAATATAGCAAGTCTCTTGCTTTTCCATACCTCTCAATTTCATTATTGAAAATAATAATTCACTGAAAGTTGTTCATTTGGGCATATGGAGATTTGCTGAGATTTTCATAGTACTGAATATTGTTTCACGTGTTAATTTTTTTTTTTTTACATATGATATTACATTCCTCCGTTTTCTATGTATTTTTTTTTGTTTTTTTGAGATCATGCTTATGATTCAGGGTCATGTGGACTACTGGTGCTGAGCCTGCTGTGTGAGAAATTTCTGTATGTTTTTACTCTCGTAATGTCATAACTGCTGATGACTGCCCTACCAGCCTGTTTGTAATAATAATAGCTGTAAAAAGTCCAACCCATAAGTCTCAAAAAGACAAGTTTGGAAGTCAAGGCACTAAAAGGCACTGTATCTGACCTGAATGGACCGTTTGAGCATGACAAACTTGTATGGTACCGTTTTTAGGTTTATCTAGGATGCATCACCCAAGGAAGTAAGCTACTGGAACCTAGAGATAAAATTAAAAAAAATATACATGTACTATTATTAAGATATTTGTTAAGTCAACTTGTAGAAGTTGATTGCAATTTGCAAGAGGGAAAATAAGATAATACAAGAGCTGGAGAGGTTCAGCATTAACAAGCTGTCGTGACGACACACCTTTAATTTGTCAATTACTATATTTTGTTTGGTTCTATAGTTTCTACATTTTTCTATTAGAAAGACATTAGTTAGTTCAATAAACTTAATTATTCACGGGAATAATTATATAGAGCTGCGAAACTAATCACCAAATTTGGTCCTCCAAAAAAGTATTCAATTCATACCATTTGTAAATAATTTGTAGTCCAACTATTTGGTATTCAGTCAAAAATAAATAAAATAAATAACAAAGGTTACAAATCCCCACGACACTCTTTTGTCACAACTATTTATTGGTGTTCAGGCGTTCTCTCAGAATAAATAAATTATCACTTTATTATTCTGTGCACCAAACAAAACAGATTTGGGGGAGAGTTATGCAAATAGGAAAACAGGTTTTGCAATTTAACAATAAGAATTTAACAGACCTAGTCCTGCGGGGTCGACAAGATTAATAAATAACATGCAAGAATAATCATGTCTTTTATCAGCATCACCCTTTTGTGTTGCCATGGAGCACAAGGATTTAGCAGATAGTTTTTTTTTAAAAAAAAAAAAGAATAATAAGATAGGGGTCATTGGGTCAAGGCTCAAATCTTATATTTTATTGATAAATTAAAAATAAGATACAGGATTTAGCAAATAATGTTGGGAATGATAGACTCACAAACACAAAGGGCAGGAGAATGATTATTGACACCACTATCAGAATACTGGTACATGTCTTTGAATCAGTTTTACTGGTACTGCTGCATATAAGCACCCAGCTGATGAATAAAACCAATATTTGCATACACAAGAAACTGATCTACTTTCCCAAATTAAACCATCAGAGCTGTTAGTAGGGCAAGGTAAACCAATGAAACAACTCAGAAAACACTAAAGTTAAACACTTCTCTTTAATTTGTCTCTAAAATTGCTTACAATTATGTTGCTTCTTTTCGAATCAATTACATCGATCCAAACAAGCACAAGAGAAATCTAGCATAACTTTACATCCTAAACATGCAAGAACCAGAAATCAAAGTACAAAAATGTGTTGGCAGAAAAAAAAAAAATTTCCAAGATCAATTACCGTCATGACCTCGGCCTTGTAAGGGGAACAACTTCCGCGAGTGGTGTCGGCATGGGGCTCGGCAGGGGAGACGCTCTACAAACAGGACAGGTTGGCCGTGACCTCAACCACGGATCCACACATGCAACATGAAACATGTGCCCGCAATCAGGCAGCACCCGAAGAACGTCAGTATCCTTATAATCTGCCAAACAGACGCTACAACAGGCTGCCGTTGCTGATGACAGCATCACCTTCCATCCTTTGTTTTCCTCTTCCTTGTTTTCTTTGGCCATTAATTTTTTTGCTTCTGAGTAGAGCACCTCAGGATAGTTTTTCAGTGTGGCCTCATCTATGCCCATCTCTATGTCATCACCTTCGGAGTTATCTCCGACAGGTTGGATAGGGGATCTTGACCGAGCAGGTCTTCCATTAGGGTTTGTGCCGGTGCCGGCGCGGGTGCAAAAGTATGATGCTAAGGTTATGGTTGTGATGAGGAGGAGGACTCCGACGGATACGCCGATACCATAGCCAAAGCCGCCAATTCGACCCGTAGAGAAAATACCAGTTGCTGTTTCATTAGTGCCAAATGATGAACTGCTGGTGCTCATTGATCGATGGTTCTTACTTCAGGATATATTGTTTTCTTCCCCCCTCTCTTTTTCTCTGTTACCTTTAGCTAAGAGAAAAAGGGATGCACGAATGGAGAGTGCATTGCTTTGATGTTAGTTTTTTTGTGTGTTTTGAAGGGAGTTGGTGCCCACAAGAGAGAGAGAGAGATTGTCAACAGTTAATACGTATGCAGGGTAGAGGCACATGATAAGTTTAGAGAGAGAGTTGAAAATTGAGAAGGAAAGAGATTCAAATGGTTAATTAATTTAGGTTTATTGTATGACGCTAGCTAATTAATTAAGTTTGTGTGGGGAGGGTTTTCGAGGTCAATGCCTCATGGCATTTTATTGCCATTTCTCTCTCGTTGAATATATATATATATATATATATCTGCTGGTAGCGTCGTCCTTTTTGTCTTGCTTCTGTGTTTGTTTAATGCTAACCAACATGATTATTTAATTGCTTGTAAATTTATTATTGTTCACATAAACCCTCTTGAGTTAATTAGATTTTGCACGTCTCTCCCCATATACATCATTTTCACAAAGTTGACTAATTGGAATAATCCAATAAGTCTACTCTTACTGATAGAATTTATAAAACTATTGCTTTTTGCTGTCATTATTGGTTAATTGGAGGAGGTACACATGCTAGAGTTGTTACTAGTATACCATTAATTTTTTGTTCCGATTATTAAGTTCAGGTTTAATTATTTGAACTTGATCATTCGAGTTTGCTAGAGGTTTAAATAATTTCAGTTCGTCAGAGGTTTTGTTACTTGCTATAGAAATTATGGTTGCAAGTTGGCAGCATTTTTTCTGAAATCTGAAGGCAGCACACTATTCAATATTACTGTATGCCATTTCAACTTTTTTTTTTTTTTTTTTTTTTCTGTTGTAAACCACAACTTCAAATAACTTTGTCATGATAACAAATTGTATAATTTCAAGCTTTCACTGGACGTATTACCAAAAGACACCTTCAAAGCTTTCTGAATATTTTTTTTATTTTGAAAGAAACCCTCTAATGGCTTTTGTCCTGTTCTGATTCTGGTTCAAGATCAGGAATGATAGATCCCTATACATTTGACTTATTCTCTTGTCCAATAGGGGCAGCAGCTCTTAGAATTTCTTTGCATTATTAATGTCAACTCTTTATTTATTTATTTATTATATATTTGGATAGATACAGCCTTTCTTCTGTATTGCACTCTAAAAACTTATATATTACTCCAATGACATTATAAATTCTCCCAATATTAGCTACCTGATATCTGGAGCTTAAATTCATTTTTATAGATTGGAGGACCTATTCCAGAAATTAAACAAACGTGATAAGTTGGTTTGTTTTTTTAATCACAAGATCATAGGACTTCATCTAACAGTTCAAAGAGAGCAGTTTGGGTCCGATGTCCATCGGACTCAAATTGAGTTCGATGAGTTCTATAATCGTCCGATCCGATTTAAGATCTGTGCGTGTCATTTTAATATCTGTGTGCATTCACTTTAATATCCGTACGCACATATCTTAAAGCGGGTTGGACGGTTATGGAATCAATCAAACTCAAATTTGAGTCCGATGGGCATTGGACCGAAACTACTCCAGTTCTAAATGTCTTTGGTTTCTTTGACTGAAAAAAAATATATATATATTCTGGTAAAACTTTGAAAATTAAAAATCAGGTTTGACCCAGTTAAATAAGTTTTTTGTGCTTTGTATGAAAGGTAGTTTGGTTTGGAACTCACTATATATCTGAAAGTGATTTAAGAAAATTAATTCTCAACTTATGAAACTCAAAAATTAACTTGATACGAATCCAGCGTGAGGTACTCAATTAATATTTTTTTTGGACGGGTCAACCATCAATAATGGAGAATTAATCTTGAATTATATTGGCTATTAAGGAAATCTAGTTGAACAGTCAATGAGCATTTGGTCTGAATAAATATGATTAATGCTACGAAAACTCGTATCAAATTTTGGACAAGTGATAATAATATCAACGAAAGAACGTTCTGCTGTGCTTCCGGACATGCTGGTTCACAAATTTTTTTTTTAAAACCTCAAATTCTCAACCTTTGAATATCCAGCAATTCTAAAACCTTTCTCCTAACAAACTGTGGTCTGACTGAAGATATTGACAGAGCAATTTTTGCTTTATAGAATATTGGACAATAGAACTTGTGCAGTTTGTGCGTTGCATAAAGCAAAAACTAATCTATATGGGTACGTTTGGATGAACTCTAGAATAGCTAGAATAGCTACTGTTTAGAATAGTAAATAAGAATAGCTACTGTTTAAGAACAGTGCTATTCAGAACAGTGAAAAGTTGTTTGGATTGCATATTTGGATTAGAGTTTGGAGAGAATAGCTACTGTTTAATAATTTATGTGTAAGATTAAATATAATACAATATAATATTAATTCAAATATTAAATATAATATAATATTATTTTAAATATTAGATTAGTATTAAATCAAATATTATATTAAATATAATATAATATTAGTTTAAATATTAAATATAATATAATATTAGTTTAAAAATTAGATTAGTATTAAATAAAATATTAGATTAAATATAATATAATATAATATTAATTTAAATACTAAAATGTAATATAATATTAATTTAAATACTAAAATGTAATATAATATTATTTTAAATATTATATTAGTATTAAATAAAATATTAGTTTAAATATAATACAATGTAATATTAATTTAATTATTAAATGTAATATAATATTATTTTAAATATTAGATTAGTATTAAATAAAATATTAGATTAAATATAATATAATATAATATTAATTTAAATATTAAAATGTAATATAATATTATTTTAAATATTATATTAGTATTAAATAAAATATTAGTTTAAATATAATACAATATAATATTAATTCAAATATTAAATGTAATATAATATTATTTTAAATATTATATTACTTTTAAATATAATATTATATTAAATATAATATAATATTAGTTGAAATATTAAATGTAATATAATATTATTTTAAAAATTAAATTAGTATTAAATAAAATATTAGATTAAATACAATACAATACAATACAATATAATATAATATTAATTTAAATATTAAAATGTAATATAATATTATTTTAAATATTATATTAGTATTAAATAAAATATTAGTTTAAATATAATACAATGTAATATTAATTTAATTATTAAATGTAATATAATATTATTTTAAATATTAAATTAGTAATAAATAAAATATCAGATTAAATATAATATAATATAATATAATATTAATTTAAATATTAAAATGTAATATAATATTATTTTAAATATTATATTAGTATTAAATAAAATATTAGATTAAATATAATATATTATTAGATTAAATATAATACAATATAATATTAATTTAAATATTAAATGTAATATAATATTAGTTTAAATATTAGATTAGTATCAATATTGAAAGCAACAAATGCTATTCCATGTTTTTATAGGAATAACGAATAGCAATGCTATTCTGAAAACAATAGCTATTCCGAATAGCTCCATTTCTCGTTTGGATGCACCTTATTCCGAATAGCAATACTATTCTAAAAACAGTAGCTATTCTTGTGCATCCAAACGTACCCTATATATTTTTCCTCTGGGGTCCTGGGGTGCTTGACCGACCTTTGCGCTCTGAATGAGCTCATGCCATCATGCGCTAACATCAATTGATGTTTTTTAATGCATAGGTATTATAGTCAGCAATGCACTTAGTAGGGGTGCAAACTGATCAGATAATATCCGACCATATTCAGATCCGTATCCAAAAATATGATATTGACATCTGATATCTGATATCCAAGTATCCATGAAAATACGGATACAAACATGATTTTGAATTTTAATTTTGGATTTTAATTTTAATTGTCTATATCCGAACAATAAATATATACCATATAGTTTAATAATATATTATGAAAATATTTATGTATATATTTAAAGATATCCAACATCCGATTCGCATCGAGACATATCCATCTAATATCCATATCCGTATCCGAAAAAAAAAAACAGATACATATATTTTTTTTTTACTGCCTCTTGTTGTTGTTTGACAAATCCGGTAAAAGACAACCCTCTCGTGACACAGAATCTCTACAAATTCCGAAATACAAAATGAATCTGTTGACATTGTTGACAACAATAATTGCAAGGTTTAAATAGCTTAACAGCTTCCACATATCAATTCACAAAGACTACAGAAAACAGATGGAGCCCTCCACGCCTCCACTTCAATTCATTTTCGGGCGTCTTTATCTTTTACCCCGTCGTAAAGCGGCATCTGCCATTTCGTTTCTTTTTTTTGCCAATACACATCTATCATTTTTAAACTAGAGAGGACAGCTATTATAAACTATAGGGACAAAAGTGGAAAAAAAAAAAGAATTGAGAAAATTTACCTCAGCTAATTTTTAACATCAAGTTACTCATTTCAGTTGCTATTACACTTCAAACAGCATGATACTACAAGACCCTATAATTTATGCAGGGAGTAAAACCCTGATAGCATCGTACCATATACTGACCATGACAGTGCATTTTACTGCTGGGCACACTGCACCCGTTGGCCACCCGCATGCATATCATCATCCTCATCATATGCCTCCTGATAAGACTGCTGCTGCTTGCGCCGCATCTCTTCCTCAATGTTGACATCATACATGGTCGTCTCCTCGCAGTCATCAAGCTCCATGTCTGTCATTTTCTGTGCCGGCTTCGGTGGCAGCACCGCCTCGAGAGCCTTGCACTGATCAGGGGTAAGCGAATCAGGGAAGTCCACTGTGAAGTGGATGTACAGCTTCCCCTTCATGAACGGCCGCTGGTACATTGGCATGCCCTCATCATTTATTGCCTTGAATTGATCTGTGTTTATAACATAACAGTCAGGGCTTTAATATAAAAACTGTGCTAAATAATAATAGTAGTTCAAATGCTTGCTGTTTGCAACTTTATGTCGACCAAAGATTTCAATTTTTTTAATATATAAACTGTTTGATATTAGCTTTGAACACAAGTCCTCTTTGACTTGTCATCCATGTTATACAACACCACAACACCAATACTGCATATCAGTATGGTACACATGCATTCAACATAAAGACTGCAAATTCTGAGAAACTACAGTAAAAATGCTTACCAGGCTTGATGACTTCACCAGGATTGGACTTGATGAGAAGCTGTCTGTTGTCAAGATGGGTCAGAACAAAGTGGAACCCACAAAGTGCCTCAGTGAGGGATAAGGTGTGCTCATAGAAGAGGTCATCGCCCTTTCTCTTGAACTTGGGATGATCCTTCTGCTGGAGTACAAAGATAATGTCACCTGTCACCGTATCAGGCTGCGCAGAGAGAGAACAAAAACAAAACAAAAAACAAATCAGGCATCTGTTGGGTTCTCTTCCTAGGAATAAAGTGTACTTGCCCAATAAACTCCTTGTGACTTGTAAGACCTTATCAAATGAATTATAACTAGTGAAAATGCAATATACCCTTTTGAAGGACTTCTCATATAGAATTAACAGATGGCACAGCAAAAAAATTCACCTTTCCCCAGTAGTAAATCAGGACAAAGAATTGTTTAATCATAAATCCCAAAGCACAAGAATACCTGAACCTATTATGGTACCAGGCACCAAGCCAGTCTAAAACCAAGTAGGCCACAATTTTCCCACGATTGACCATATTAGCACTTAAACTCTGAATCTTGCAATCCTCTTATTAGCAAAGTTTCTTCAAGATAACCTAATTTAAGCCTTAATTCTTTGCAAGAACCAAGCAAGCTAGGGAAGGAAAAAAAAAAGGGGATCCAATTTTGTCAGCCAGTCCACAAACTATCAGTAAAGGTACTAGTTGCTCATGTATGATGTCAAGCTATACTCCCAACCAATACAATGAATTATAAAAAAATAATAATAATAATAATAACACTCACAGCTTCATCAGCCTCTCCAGGGAAGGTGATCTTCTGACCATTCTGCATCCCCTTTTCAACCACAACCTCAAGTACCTTTTTCTCTTGCACGACTTTATCACCCTTGCACTGGGGGCACCTATCCTTCTCATTTATTGTTTCGCCAGTGCCTTTGCACTCATTGCAAGGGTGCTGCATCTGCTGGATCATAGATGGGCCAAGCTGCCTGATCGACACTCTCATGCCTGTGCCTTGACAACCCCCACATTGCATTGAAGCACCTGATTTTGATCCTTTTCTGTCATTACAAAGATAATTTTATCAGTTCATTGTGAAAGAATGGGCAACTTCACTCAACACCCAACAGAGGTCTCAGATAGCATGTTTCTTGTTCTTGGCCCTCCTCTTAACTGATAGCAAGGTTACTCAAAAGTCTGTGTTTAAAATTTATTGTATATCAAATAATCTACTCCAACATCTATCTCACGAGTTTATAGAAAGTGACACCAGACAGGTAATGTCAGTTCACAAAGACAAGCCAGGAAAAAGAGCTAAACTTTGAAAGGTGCAACAAACAGAATTGATAGTAAAAAAATATAGATGAATTACTGACCCACTGCACTTGGAACAAATGATGTTACGAGAAAGCGAGAGCTTCTTGGAAGTTCCATTGTAAAGCTCCTCAAGAGAGACCTTAAGTGGATGGACCACATCCTCTCCTCTCCTCTGCCTTCTGCCCCTGCTGCTACCACCACCTATCAACCCCAAGAGAATAAAATATTATTCAAAATGATTTAAGAACCTCTATTTCAAGTTTTCAACATTGTCCAAGTAATTCTTTTGCACTTATAACTTGTTGTTCAGGAAAATTAGCAGTATGTCTCACTTTGAGGTACAATTTATTATTCCGAAAAGTAGATATACCTCCAAATGGGCTTCCACCAAAGAAGGATTGGAAGATATCGAAGGGGTCATGGCCTCCACCTCCAGCACCCATTCCTTCCTTGAGTGCATCTTCACCATACTGGTCATAAATCTCACGCTTCTCTGGATCACTCAGTACTTCATATGCCTGTGCCAACTCCTTGAACTAAAAGGCCAAATAGCTAGGTGTTAGACACTCGACCAATGAGAGACTGAAAATTACATATTTCAGTTACCAACTAACAATATCATATCATATAATATGACAATGCATAGACTTCCAGCCAAAAATGATCAATCGGGAAAGAACAAGAATATTTTTTTAGAATGCTATCCAGACTCTTTTAACCATATCAGATACACATTATCATTGAGGAGGATTCAAATGCATCACATCATGCCTCCACCTTTCAATTTTCTAATTACAAAAATTCCATAATTTCTATGTCAAAATAAAACCATTAGATGTGATCTATATTATTTTCTCTACATGCACATAAAAAATTACCACTTTTTTATTTTGATTTTATATGAATCAATAAGTTAAAAAAATCAATGTCCACAATTTATCCACATCAGTGTATTTTTGCAATCTCTTGATACTAATCAAAATAAAATCAAAATGTCATGATCGTGTGCATAGTGAAAATGATGTAGATCACATCTAAAGGTTTTATTTTGCCATGTAAGCTCTAAATTTCAAGTTATTTGTAGTTTTAAAAATGGAGACATTATGGGGCACAAAAAATGGAGGCATTTGAACCCTCCTCCATTATAATTTTAGGTTTACCTTTTTCAGCCTCTAACTTTCTCAATAACTGAGACAAATAACAATAGTTTAGCATAGCATGAAAAATAAAATTGCACAATCTCCACGGATAGCAACGAAGGAAAAAAAAAAGATAATTTCCATTCCATGGTGTTACCATTAAAATGTATATCATAACTCAACATACTCCACCCCAACTTTCTAAGAGCAAGAAACTAAGCATAGATCAAACAAAGATTTGGATCGATAGATGGATCGAATAAAGAATTGCAAGAAGGATGTACCTTCTCTGGATCCCCTCCCTTGTCGGGATGGTTCTTCATCGCCGCCTTGCGATATGCCTTCTTTAGATCATCCAGCGATGCATCCTTGGATACCCCAAGGACCTCATAGTACCTCGTATTGTTGCTCTTCTTTGGCGCTCTACCAAACATCTTTTACGGATACGAAAGAGAGAGGTCTCGCGCGCTCGAACAGACAGAAGGAAAAAGATGGAAGCTGTAGTCGATATTGCAGGGCTAGAGAAGCAAGAGAGGGGGTGGGTTATAACTTATAAGCAAAGAAGAGACGAACAGACGAGTGGAGGAGATGATGTCTCACAGAGAACCTGGTCCAATAGACCAATGAGTTGCTGCTTAGGCCTAGCATAAAAGTGGGACCACGATGTCTGTACTATACTTGTACAATCACTTGTGATAGAACAGGTCTACGGATAATTTATTAAAAGAAAAAAGAAGTATCTAGAAGCACGAGGTTACCTCTGGACGAAGAATAATAATAAGACTTGAGTCTGGATGTTTCTGGGTTCTGCCTCACTTCTAAATTTTAATTAATTTTGTTTGCTTGTTTTTTTCTTTCTATAGAAACACTATATTACTGTAGATAGGTAATGACCAATCAGGAACCGTCATTTTTATTCGTGCCCACTGATGATTGAATTTCGCCAACTCTGTCCACCAAAACCGATTTTTATTAAAAATGCCCAAACCGACTAATAAATAGCCGGTTTTTAATTTTTATTGAAAACTGGCTATCAATTTTTATTGTAAACCGGCTATTTATTAGCCGGTTTCCAAACTTTTTTTTTTTAAGAAAAAGTTGCAATTTTTTATTAGAGTTTTAGAAAATTTTGATATGTATTTTATTTTGATGTGTTACAAATCGTTTGAAATTCTTGTTTTTAAGATGTATATGTTACGAATTTTATTTTGATATGTATCTTATGATTTTAACGAGAGGTTATTTTTGACATTTATAAGTAAGATATGAGACAATATGCAAACATAGAGTATGAAATATAAATAAATAAACAGAGATAATACAACCATAAAATGACGATCAAATATAAATCATACATAATAATAAAAGTAAAAACTATCATCGTTACGTCAAGAAGGAGACCATCACTGAGCTAGCTGTCCTCTGTTAAACCTCTCGGGCAGCCCCCCCCAGACCGCATCGCGTGCATCAACAGCAGCGGCATCTGCCTCTCTCCTGATACGTGACGCGGTCTCCCACGGATCATCATCCCCCAATTTTGGCTAATCGTAATTAATTACGATTACTTAACACTAATCACAATTACATATTGCTAAACTAATCACAATTACATTAAAAAAAAATTAACCATTCCTGACAAATGTTAGCAATTTATAACCATTTTGGCCTATTTAATAATATAAAATAAAATTTTACAACAATTTTGGCCTAATCATAATTAATTATGATTAATTAACACTAATCTGACTTACATATTGCTAAACTACATTAAAAAAAATTAACCATTTCTAACAAATTTTAGCAATTTATAACTATTTTGGCCTATTTAATAATATAAAATAAATATAGGGACTTACTTGCAAAATCAGAAAGAGCAGGAGAAATCTGAGAGAAAGAAAGAAAGTGAGGAGAGATAGTATGAAATTTGATGAAATGAATTGTGAGAAAAAAATCTGGGGGATGATGATCCGTGGGAGACCGCGTCACGTATCAGGAGAGAGGCAGATACCGTTGCTGTTGCTGCACGCGATGCAGTCTGGGGGGGGGGCTGCTCGAGAGGTTTAACAGAGGACAGCCAGCTCAGCGATGGTCTCCTTCTTGACGTAGACGGTGATAGTTTTTACTTTTATTATTCTGTATGATTTATATTTGATTGTCATTTTATGGTTGTATTATCTCTGTTTATTTATTTATATTTCCTACTCTATGTTTGCATATTGTCTCATATCATACTTATAAATGTCAAAAATAACCTCTCGTTAAAATCATAAGATACATATCAAAATAAGATTCGTAACATATACATCTTAAAAACGAGAATTTCAAACTATTCGTAACACATCAAAATAAAATACATATCAAAATTTTCTAAAACTCTAATAAAAAAATAAAAAATTGCAACTTTTTCTAAAAAAAAAAAAAGAAAAGTTTGGAAACCGGCTAATAAATAGCCGGTTTACAATAAAAATTGAAAACCGGCTATTTATTAGTCGGTTTGGGCATTTTTAATAAAAATCGGTTTTGGTGGGCAGAGTTGGCGAAATTCAATCATCAGTGGGCACGAATAAAAATGACGGAATCAGGAATGCTATTTTGTGCGCATAAATTCTATTTTGAAGTGCTAATAGAACTTTTTTGCTTTTAACTCAATTTTGCCTCTTATTAAATGTTTTTCTAATTAATTCCAACTATTAATTATGGATAGACAAATCATGAAACTTTTTGTTTAAATAATTCCTGCTGTTAATTCGTGCCTATCAATCATGTACAACTCCATATTGATTCAAATTTCAAAAATAAGTTTTCTTAGTAATTAATTGATGAGACAATTCATTGAAACTAGTCAAAAAATAAAGGTGAACAAATTCTTCTGTATTTGATCCACCGAAAATTATTTGAATAAAAAATATGGTAAAATTTTGTTAGTTCCAATACATGCAATTAAAATTATGAACAAATATAACATGTTAAATTTTAGAGCCTCCTTAAAAGTTAATAAAAGTTTCATATCTTTTAAGTATTTTATTTGTGAATAAAATTGATAGTTTCATTTTGTGGATATCGTTTATTATTGTCCTATGATTTAGTTTATTCGTTTTTCAATTTTTGTGTCCTTTTTTTGTCCAAGATAGTGGTAGTTAGTTTGATTATAATTTGAAGAATCACCATTATGGCATGGCACCAACCTGATGTGCCATGAATGTATTTAGCTTTCAAATGAATAATAAATAAGCAACTAGGTCAAAGAAAAAAAAATATTAATGGAACTCCTAAATGGTATTATTTATGCTCAACCAAAAAAACAAATATGTGTATACGAGAAAGAGAGTTTGCAATGCATGTCGTTTTGGTAGCACTGATTTTGAACGTAGTTGTTCCCTGGTACGTTTGAAATTACTTTGCTGCTGGTGTTAGTCATGTGAAACAAAAAAAAAAAAAAAAAAACAGTAAGGTATTACAAAATATGGTCTGATTTAGTTTCATGAGAGATTTTCTTTTTTCTTCTTTCAATTTTCTTTCCCTTCTATAGTTTTATATTGTAATTATGATCATATGGGTAAAGGTTAAATTAATTACATTCCTTATATATGATTTCTATAAATATATAAGATCTGTCATTTGTATTGTTAAGTCTTAAATGTTTTCTTTATTAATAGTAACTTTAAACCAAGATTGGAAGAAAAAATTATTGAGGACAAAATTGATAATAAAAGAGAAAACAAATCTTAGTGTTCAATAATAGAATTCTTGCTTTCAAAATAGCACTTCTCTATTATTAATTGATGATGAATCACCGAGACATCATTTCTATTATATGACCTATCTCTTAATACTACTAATTTTAAAAAATGATAAATGTATTAAAAATCACCAACCAACATTAATATCAATACAACTAAAATGATTACATAATCACGTCAATAAATAGTATTCCACACATAAAAATGTAAAAAAAAAAATACAAGCAAATAGTTAGCATAGCTAAATAATGCTATATGTGCAAAAATAATAATAGAGTGCATGCTAAGTGTAATATAATAGGTCTCATGCAAAAGCTAAATGGTATTGTTCGGTTGGACATGATTAAGATTCCTTAAGGCTCCTTTTAGCTCTTAATTTATGTTAATTTTGCCGAATAATAGCTCATTTAACAATATTAAGAAACTCTCCTTACCTCAAAATCTTAATCCTGGGTGACCCTTCCTTAGACAGAAGTATCTGTTCAAATAAAGTAAAATGAGATAGACCGGGTGAATAGGAAGAGGGGTCAAGGTGGAGGGCGGAGAAGGCTAGGGGAGTTGACTATCAAAACTTCTAAGTCGCCTGTGGACAATAAGAAAATATTGACCTTTACCATTTCTTTTTTATTAAGTTTGTTTGTCAAACTTTGCTTTGAAAAATAAAATAATCTTTACAAGGAGAGAATTTATCCCAAAATACAGTTCGTAATAAGTAACGCTTGGACAGAGTATTTTCCAAAAACAAAAGACATTAATAATTATTAATAATAATTAAAAACATGATTAACTGTACAGTAATTCATTCATAGAAAAACAAATTATGAGTTGTGTTTATTTATTTTAAGAATTACGTTGATTATATATTAATTTTTAACAACAAAAAGTAAATTAAGCATGGTATGTAAGACGAGAGTATAGGTTAGATAACATTGCTAACGAATCCGATAGCTTGACCTTTTCTTATTTGTGTGATATGATATCTGGTATGGGTTTGCATTGAAATTGGATCCGTCTTGGTTACAAGTATACCTTGATGAACTGGTCGGGAGAAAATTGGCCCCCTAATAAATTCAGGCCCACCCTAACGGATAAGAAAGTGTTGGATCCAGCCCAATACAAACGTGGCAGAAACGTTGACCCAACAGGCCAGTACCCTTTTTTTTTTTTTTTTTTTTTTTTTTGTAATTGTAGCATACATTCAATTGTGATGAATATATTTGAATAATATCATTCAAATTGAATGGTTAAAATTGGGAATGTGATCTAAATTATTTATATAGGATGTGAATTAAATGTGAGTTAATTTAAAATTTGATAGATCAATTATCTGAAAATATTAAAACTCTACTATTAAACTTTTGAAACTATTTAATAGAAGGTTAAACGTCTTTTCAATAAAATTGACCTAAATTTAATACACATATTATCTAAATAACTGTGGACGTCTCTATAATTTTATTTTATTTTAAAAACAATATTAAATATATGCATATATGTATTATAAAAGTTGATTCTATCTGGTTTAATCAGTGTATAGGGCGTTAGAGCGACACAATAGCAACACTGTAGTATTTTCAAATCTTTATTGTGTCACTATAGCATTTTCAAATCTTAAATGCTAAGCTATGGAATAAAAGTGCATTATTTCAGCTACAACCGCTATAATGGTAATAACAGTCTGTTATTTGCGCTATATGCTATGCTACATAGGTTTTTATTTAAAGTTTCAAACTGAAATTTTTTTTTAAGGCTCGGCTTGCTTTTGATTTTAAATAGAAAATGATAGATAGTTTATGCCATTATTCTTAGTTTTTTTTAATGGAAAAAAGATATATAGTTTATGCACGATGCTTAGGTTATTTTGAATGGAAAATGATAGATAGTTTATGATATTATTAGAGATATTTTAAATAGCAATTTGGATTTTGTATTGGTTCAATATGAATATTCTAATTCCTTGATCAATTTGTGTTACTTATCGCTATGAGACTTTAGATAATATTGATAATTAAAATATTAGGTTGAAATTTCGATACTGTCCACGTGTTGGATTAACACATACGATTAGCATTAGGATATATACGCACAGAAATTTAAACAAACATGCACAGATTTTAATGTAGTTCGCACGAATCTTGATGCAGGTCGGATAAATTCTCCTTTTTGTTAATTGTAATCCATACTATTTTGTTTTATCTCAGCCAGACAGTCAAATTAAATTGAATGATGTCTGGTTATTACATTAAATGATGTCTAGTATTATCATATTGAATGCTTAATTCAATATGAATTGTCTATAAGTACATTAATTTGCAATCTATATATATTCTTATTTGTCATTTTTTATCCGATTAATTTTAGATGTGCCTAATACGTTAGATATATCATATAATAAGTATTAATCTGATTAATAAGTACACTTTTTAATTTATTTCGGCCAAAGTACAAATTACACATTTTAGTTAACTAAATTAAATTCTTTGGTCTAATACAATCTCAATTAGTTTGCCCAGTCAAATTAAATTTCAAGTTCTCATTTATTTCGGCACAAATAAGAGAACATTAATTCCCATTTTCTTTTTATTGATTTCTTTTGTCCATTTCAAAGCCGACCCCTTTAAATTTATGTTCCAAAATTTGCACCTATTATTAAGTCCCCATAGCCATAATCAGAGAAATATACCAAGAATATACATAATTACGAAAATGCCCCTCTATTTAAAATATTCCCACTTTGGTCCCGGTCCGTTCTAAAGAAAATTCAAAACAGAGAGTAATATTGGTAACAAGGTAGTGAGGAGGGTTTATGGGGAATTTTACAAATTGCCCTACTTCTCAAAATTTTCAAACAAAATACTCCTCTTTTAAAATAATTAACAAAATGCCCTTGTAGGGTCCCCATTTTTCCTTTCTTTCCTCTCTCTCCCCCTCCCTCCTATTTACTCTCACCAAATTTTGGTACCTTTCACCTTCTATTTCTGTCTCTTCCTCTCTAAACTCAAAATCTGATAATAGATTTGCCTCTTTTAGCATGCATTTGTTCATCCCTCTAAGCGCCCATTAAGTTCTTGTTTGACGATGGATGGAAATCACAACCAGTTAGTGTCTCTATTTTTGTATTTTGTATAAATTTATTATTGGTTTATGATATTTAGTTCTTATTTGGTTGGAAACTTGGAATCTAATACGTGAATATATTTATAATCATTTTTAATTTAATTTTTTTATTAAAAATTTTTAGTCAAACGAAAGGATTTAATATTGAGTTATTTCAATCATTTTCAATCGGTAGTCTAAATAATTATATATATAGGTTTAAGAGTCAAAGAAATAGCTAAAAGTTTTTGTTTTATGTGAAATCTAATTAACAATAAGAATACATCTATAAGCTTTGAAGTAAAAAAGATTTCCAATGAATTTTTTTTCAATCCAAAGGACAAATAAAAGTAAAATACAAGCAGGTCAGTTCGTGATTTTCAAAGTTCAAAATACTTGATCTCAGAATTCTAGTACGTGATTTTCAATTAGACTTGTTTAATGATTATTGTATAATATTGTTCTTCACATTTTTAATTAGACTTATTTTGTTTATGTGAAGGATTATGGATAATGATTCGCTTGGTTATTTCACAAGTTTGTTAGAAAATGATATTGCGGTAGATGATGCATTGTCATTCAAATGGTCCAGTGACTCAAGCGAATATTCTTCAGAAGAAGAGTACTCTGATTCTGATGATAGTGTTGGTGAGGAGACTGAAGTTGAACACGATGCTGGTCTAGCAAACACAGTTGCTGCAGCTGATGTAAATAAAAGTCTAGAGGTGGATGGCGAGTTTGTCAACAATCCGATGTCTTTCAATGCTGACAATTCATGGTTGGCGACATACAACACTGTAGACTTGGCTAACGAGAGTCAATTTGCTGAGCATGGCCCGACAAATGTAAATGGGGATTGGAAAGGACTAATGTTTTCTGACAAAAAAACTTTATCAAGGGCAGTTGAAGAATGGCACGTCATACACTTTGTTCAAATGAAAGTGAAGAAGTCTGACAATTGCCGTTATACTTGTGTTTGTGTTAAAAGTAATTGTAGTTGGAGGTTGCACGCACACAAACCAAAGGGAGCTACATACTTTTTGGTTAGTCAATACAATGGGTCTCATAATTGTGTTATTCCAATAAGTAATAGCATGCACCGAAATTGCACATCTGCTTTAATTTGTGAGAGGATACTTCCATCAATGAGAGTGTCTCTATCAATGAGTGTAAAAGAAATTCGACTCGAGATCAAGGATGATTGGAAAACAGATATCAGTTATGAGTTAGCATGGAAGGCACGTAGTAGAGCATTGAGAATTATATACGGTAGTTGGGAATGATCTTTTTCTGATCTGCCAAGGTACTTATCTATGATGCAAATCTCAAATCCAAATACTGTTTGGACCATGAACCCTCCTTGCACTGGAGGAGGTGCACAACAATTTAGGCGAGTCTTTTGGGCCTTCGGTCCTTCGATAGAAGGATGGAAAAATTGTATACCGGTGGTAAGTGTCGATGGTACTCATCTGTATGGAAAATACGAGGGATGTGCATTAATTGCTACGAGTATTGATGCTAATGGGGGGCTTTATCCGATAGCTTTTGCTATATGTGATAAAGAAAATGGAGATAATTGGGAGTGGTTTCTTCATTCCTTAAGGGAGTTTGTTATACGTGAAAGGAAGATTTGCATCATATCTGATCGTTTCTCTGGTAATAAAGAGGTGGTACGTAAAGTATTTTCTCCTGATGATGGTCATGCTCATCGCTGGTGTTTGCGCCACATAAAGGCCAACCTTAAGAAGGCAGGTTTTATTGATAAAACAGTGTTGGATAAATTTTATAGTATTGGTTGTGCAAATGAGGTTGTGGAGTTTAATAGACGGAAAGAACAATTGAAAGCTGAGTGCGAGGATGCTTGGCAATGGGTAGAGGATAAACTAAATGATGATCGTGAGTATTGGGCATTAGCATTTGATGGTGGAAGAAGATATGGTGTTATGACCACTAACTGGTCTGAGAGCCTTAACTCGGTACTTCGAGGTACTCGATCATTACCTGTCACTGCATTTGTTGCTGCTACCTTTTATAGAGTAAACAAAGCTTTTGTCGAGCGCAGTGAGGAAGGAAAAACGATGACAACCCAATTATGCCCTAAGGTTCTTAACAAAATACGTCCTCGACAATTAGCATCTCGCGGATATCAGGTATATTAATTTGTCTATTTGTCTATCAAACTTAAAATATAGCTTTTTTTCCATCTAACTATTAATGAAAATTTATTTAATTTAGCATGGAATACCCCACTGTACGTTTTCTTTAAAATAAATAATATTTTTTCTTCTAATAGAATAAATAATGAACATGAAAGATTAATGATAAATCAATATAATTATGTGAATCAATTATTTCCCAGAAAAAAAAACTGTTGCTTCCGTATCTCTTCTAATTATAAATAGATATCATGTGACTCCTTTCCAATTCAAAAGTTCCAATTTTGTATTCGACAAAGATTTTCTTTGCACAAATATCTCTTGTAATATTGTGTTCTAAATCTACAATAATTAAAATTCCCAGCATCCCATCTCTTGCCAAAACAAATAAATATGCAACTAAATAATATGGTGAATAGAATTGGTTTTAAGACCAGACCATGCATTAAATAATATGTAAAATTAACACTTATCACTCATTTCATTTATTTTTTATTCTATAACTCTAATTATTTCATCTTGCTGATACTAGGTATGTCGATTTGGTCCATGTGAATTTGAGGTTAATACGGGAACCTCAAAATACTCAGTGAAAATAAATGGAAGGTCATCAGAATGTGTATGTCAAGCATTTCGACTGACCGGTCTTCTGTGTAGTCATATGTTGGCTTGTTGTGGTGATCAATGGCACAAAACAGATTTTCATACACTTTGTGATGATTGGTATTTTATTGAGAAGTACCGAAATGCATACTCGGTTCAGTTTCATCCTGTACCAGACAAAAGATTTTGGCCGAGCACCGAAGGACCAACTGTGCTCCCTCCTGCACTTAGGAAACAAAAAGGCCGTCGTAAATCAACTCGCATACGAAATTCAATGGATGTGAGAGAAAACACTGGTCCAAAGCGTAAATGCTTGCATTGTAGCGAGCTTGGCCATTATAAAAAAAGATGTCCGCAACTTCGCAAAGCTAGAGGTATCATGCATTTTGCTATTTATGTGTATCAAATATTAATTATTTTTTCTAACCAAAATTATATGATATGTAGGTGTCACAACTTGAGATATCATCTTTTGTTAAAAACTGAAGTATGTTTAACACTATCCTTAATCTAATGTGAGATTGTTCGAGTTTAATTTATTAACTGCTACTTGGTTATTTTTCTAATTTAAAATTGTTCACTTTATTTTATTACTTCTTAAATATTTGTTTTTATTGTAGGAATTTTGAAAGCTTAAACAATATTGGACATAGAAGGTTACAGAAACCGTTAAATTTATGATTTGCAATTTATATCCATGTTTTATGTTTTGTACTCTTTTATTTTGTTGGTACTGTAATTTAATAATATTTTGAACTTTATATATGAGAGAGATAAAGTTGAAATGAAGTACAAATATAAGAATATGCAGTTAAGATTTGATTTTGTATTGTAATTCTCTTGATTATATTTTATTTTGATTGGCATTGGTTGTTGCCTAATTGAAAAAAATATATTTGATAATATATATTAACTATCTAATTGAAAAATTTGTTGCATGTCTATAAAATATTTGTTGTATATTTTGTGCTCATTAAAGTCTAATGAGAAAGGAGGTGCTAAAATTTGGTGAGAGTAAATTGGAGGGAGGGAGAGGTAGGGGGAAGAAAGGGAAAATGGGGACCCCACAAGGACATTTTGTTAATTATTTTGGAGGAGGGGTATTTTGTTTGAAAATTTTGAGAAGTAGGACAATTTGTAAAATTTCCCAGGGTTTATCGTAACAATTGAAAGAGATGGATTTTCAAGAGGACTACCTAGTTCCTTCTCAAGGAAGGAAAGAAGAGAAGGATGGATTTAATTTCGGGTGGGACCCGATTGTAGGTGAGATAGGACGAAAAGGTTTTGAGTGGGGTGACGTCTACTTGTCACAAAATTAAAAGAGGGGCCGAGAGGGAGAGTGCGCATCTCAATCCAAATTAAATTTATTTCCTTTTCCAGGAAGGAATAAAAAGAGAGATGAGAGATTTTAATGAGGGGTGGGTCTGTGTGGTCTTCCGCGTGACAAATCATTTTATTTTCTAAACTATTGTTAAAATTTTCTAATCAAGAGAAAGGGGAAGTAGTATAGTTGGCTAGGAGAAAAGCCCTATGATTATTGGTTACCCAAAACTCGAGAGTTCGATTTCCTTTCACGACTTCGCAGCTTCTGCGAAGATTTTCAAACAAAAATTCTAATCATTTTCGAATCGATTGGGAAAGTTTCCGTTTCTTTTTATAAATCTAATTCTTATTTCATTTATCTATTTACATTAAATTTTGATTTGGCTAGATTTAATAGAACAGTCAGATTATTTCTGAATTTTCCTAATTTCAATTAACGATTAAACAAAACTAGATTCCAATTTATTTAGCAAAAATCAATGGTAAATTTACGTTATATGAATATTCGTCGTTTTAAATTTATAATTTATTCTTGACCTTAGTCTAAATTTTGATTAATGTTAATGTTTTATAATTTCATTTAATTTTAATTAATATGTTATTTCCAAAGATTTCTTATTTCTAAATGTGTCATAAATTTTATAGTTTAAATTCACGTAAGTAATTACCATATCATAGTTGCATATTTATTTCGAATCTAATGTCTCAGGTTAACATTTTTAAGTATAAAAGAATTTAATATGTAATTTTTAAATTGACTTATTAAACAATATTATATAATTTAAATTTTATCTTTTTATTTAACTAAAAAATTTAATTAGTTGAAAATTTTAATTGGTAGTGTAATTAAATAAAATTAAATATCTATACTATAACAATTCTCACTTCCGCTTCCTCTTGTTCCTCCTCAAAATTTTCAGTTCCGGAGCTAATTCCTCCTGTCATAAATTTTATCTATACTAATTTATTTCGAATTTAATTAGTTGAAAATTTTCAGTCACATCCTTACTTTTTTTCTTTCCTATAAATTAAAACGTTGTGAAATATACTCTTAAAAAATAAAATTATATAAAACTTATTCGTCTAGTTTCCTTAATATCAAAATTTTAGTAACACTCTTTGATACTTTACCCCCACCTTTTTTTAGGATAAACAATCAACAAGGACATCTTTGGTTGTTTACACAGTCAGCTACGGTCACAGTCCCACTTTTGTTTCCCTACTTTTTTTTTTCCTTTAATAAAGATATTGTGAAATAGAGTAGAACTAGGTTACTAGGGTGCTCCTATGTTCATCAAGTTTATTTTTATTTGTGAACTCAACTCTAAAATCTCCATATTAACTTCAAACGACGAATTCAGACTATTGAAATCCTTCTATCTTACGAGTGATACATCTATATGTGAAAATTTTAAAATTTCAAATTAATTTAGTATAAAGTTAAGTAGTCAAAATTAAAGTTTTATAAATTAATTTTAATGCGTTCATTTTTTACCACTTGATTCTATACAAATTTTATTTTAATGCATTCATTTTTTTACCACTTGATTCTATACAAATTTTATTTTTTGTGCATGTAGACGCATCACTCGTAAAGTAGAATGATTTCAACAGTTTGAATTCATCGTTTGAAATCAATCCGATAAGTTTTAGAGTTGAGTTCACAAAAGAGCTTGGTGAACTTAAGAGCACCTTAGTTCTACTCTTGTGAAATATACTCGCACAAGTCGGCTTGTTTACAACTCTAATAAAACATGTCTATAAATTTATATTAAAAAAGTTCCATATATTTTTGTTTTTACAGTTAGCTCCTCACGGAATGTCAAGTTGTTCGATTTGAGTAATAAAATTGTCCAGAGGGACATTTGATGTTATTTACATATTTAAAATTCAAACGTAATTTTTTTTGTAAATATTTAAAATTAGATTACTTAATCTAACTAAAATAAATTACTTCATATTTGTCACATAAACTGTACATTTATAAGGTCCGTTGCAATTCAGTGCTGTTATTTTAAAAAAAAAAATTGAGATATCTTAGAGGATACGCACCCCATATTCGAAGCATTCAATTTCTTGGGGAACCAAATTCTCTATTCCTCAGGTCGCATAATTTTTCTACTCCCATTCAATTTGATCAATCTACAGTTGACATGTGGCATATTTTTTAATAAAATTATTTTTTTAGTAGAAAGCTGTAGCTTGTATTTTTTTTTTTCGTCTCTTCACCTTTTAAATTTAAAATAATTGAGGATCTATTTGTAACTTTTCTTCTTTAATTTAATTAATTTCTAGTTGACACATGGCATATATTTTCAATTATTATTTTTTTAGAAAGTTGTAGCTTATATATTTTCTTTCTCCTTCTCTTCACCTTTAAAATAAGAGAATTATTTCTCTTTTCTTCTCTGTACTAGCAGTGACAATATTTTTTCAAAGCTAAAGCATTCTCTTGTTATGAGAACTTATTGAGTTGAATTTGGAAGTTGTGCAACAACTGCAAGTGCAACCACTAGTTCTCCTTCAGTTGCACTAACTCCTGGGATGACTGCACCTTGGGCTACATTTGTTAGTTCAGGGAGTATAGGTGCATTCACCTTTGGTGCTTCCTCTTGGCCTGCCGACTCAAGCTCATCACAGATAGCTCCATTTGCCTTTGGTGCAGCTGCCACAAGTTCAAATTCGAGTACCAGTATTTTTGGTTTTAGTACTTCCACAAGTCAGAATATTAGCTCTAATACAAGCATGCCCTCTAGTGGGAGTTCTCAGTCGTCCTTTGGATTGGGGGCACCTACTGGATCAGTTTTTGGCACCAAGACAGCTCAACCTGAAAGCAGTACTGGGACCCAATTAAATTTACAGTCTCAGAGTTTGAGCGGCCAATTCAAATCTCCATTCTCATCTGCAGCATCATCTCCAGTCACATTTGGTGCATCAAGTGGTTTTTCTTTCTCATCTACTGTCAGTCCATTGAGTTCTATGTCTGCATCTACTACCCAACCGAGTCTGTTTGGTTCGGGATCATCAAATACCCCATCTATTTTCGGCACCACCACTTTTGGTTCAAATCCATCCACATCAAATTTCAATTTTGGGCTGTCGAGTTCTACCCCGAACACTTCTTTCGCATTTGGTGGTCAGTTGTCAACCCCGGCATTCTCCTTCACTGCCAGTAGTAACAACTCAACAGCACTAGGTTTCGGTTTGTCAAACCCGAACACAAATTCAAGTACAGCTTTTAGATTAGTTTCTCCTGGCGGCAACAACGATCAGATGAGCATGGAGGACAGTATGGTGGATGATACCAACCAGGTTGCCACTCCAAACCCACCTGTACCAGTGTTTGGTCAGACATGTTCTTTGTTTGGGGCTCGATCAGGTGCCCCAGCACCTGGTTTTCAGTTTGGTGCTCAGCCAAGCCAGTCACTATTTCAACCTGGGAGTAATTTGGAGTTCAACGTAGGATCAAACCAGGCCGTCTCAGGAAGTGATGCTGGTGGTGACAAGGCTAACCGGCGTATTGTCAAGGTTAGTGGGAATAAACGGAGGGGGGAAATAAAATTTGAAATAGAGAGAGAGAGAGAGAAATATAAAATTTAATGTCCAAGCATATTGAATTTTGGTCCTATATTAATTTTTTTTCCTCATTTTTCTAGCATTCCAATTTAATTTGGTCCTATATCGCAACACATAATTATCAAATTATTCTTGGTTTTTAGAGGAGTTATTAATGATAAATATGCAATTTGGTGGAAATTACTTATTCCTCCTAAAATATGAGTCTTTATGTGGTTATTGTCTAATACGAAAATATTGACTAAGAAATGTTTAGTTAAAAAGGGTTGGATTGGTTCTAATCAATGTCACTTTTGTTGTTCAGTTGAAACAGTGAGCCATTTATTTGTAAAATGTCATTTTGTTCGAAGTATGTGGTTCTGGATGAGGAAATTCCAGGCGGTTTATATGAATTGGTCAAAATTTGATGATATTTTAACCTTTGTTCATATATACTTTACCTTCTAAGCAAAAAACAGCTGCCCATGTCGTGATTAGTGCAATATATTGGTCAATATGGAAACATCGCAATGATATTTCCCAAATCTAATAGATCATTAATTTTTCTTATACTTTGTTTTATTCATTATTGGTTAGGAAATATCAAGGAAGGAGTCGTACAAGAACTGGAGACTTGGACCCCGGATAAGGATGAGATTGAGGACATTCCACTAAGGGAATGGGCTGGAGCTGTCGAGCTTGTGCTTGATGAGAATGCTTAGTAGCCATCATGCTAATCTAGCTGTTATCTGTGCCCAGTTGGGTTTTGTTATAGCTAATTTTCATTCTTCTCTAAGATGGTGTTCTTATGCATCCTTAATATGCTTTACTTAGGGACTGGAGTAGGCTCTGATATGATCAGTTGCTGGTCGTTTATCTGATTTTTAGGGTATTCTATGTTGTTTTTTTTTTTTTGTTATGCTTGGCCGTGTAATTAAGACTCTCCTTTTGCTAATGCAAATGGAAATGGGCATGTATGCCCCTCTTTTTTTTTTAAAAAAAAAAAAAATCAATTATTACTATCGTAGAATAATGTTTAAACTGCAGCTCAGTATCCTATTTGTAAGGTTTGAAAATTACACGTTTTTGAGGCCCGTGGGATTTAGATGCTGCAGAACTTTGCATATCCAAGCTCTCTTTTTACTTGATAAAAAGAAAGACCTTCGGAACCTTTGTCTGATTTCTTTATTTTTCTTTTCACACACTCATTCACAAAGTCACAACCCACAAGTGAGGGTATCTATCTTTTTTATTGTTTTCCATTATCACAATATATATAAGCACCCATCATTCCAACAAGCTGCAGGATCCGTCTCCCCTCAGCTGGGTCAAATTCAATCTGATCATGACTAAATGATTTTTGTGACGAGTCCAATCCCTGAATACTCTTATTTTATTCTGGTTCTCACATTTATAACCTCTGCGAACCATTAAAAAAATTGAACAGATGGGGCCTTGCTATACCCCTGAGATAGGCATCTGCACTCCCCCAAGACGAGTTCGTCACATATATATCAATTATTTGTACATTTCGTGTTCAACCCGACTTTGTATTTAGTTATAACCAGAGATTTTTATTTTTACTGTGTTAAAAAAATAAATAAACCAAAACACCACTTTTTTTTAGTTTTTCTATTTTTGCCATGTCCGCCAATCCAAACGGCGGACATATATGGGCATATCTGCCAATCAAAATGGTGGACACCATTTAGTGTCCGCAGATTTGATTGGCGGACACTGGGTCGGCAGTTTAGAATGGCGGACATGCCATTTTTTTCCATGAAAACATATTATAGTTTTAATAAGTTTATTGTTTGCATATGTTATTTATTTCAATTTACTTTGATACGTTATTATTTATTTCAATTTTGTTCGTTTGTCGCATTTAAACTATTGTTTTGTCGTATTGTCGATTAATTGTTCGTTTGAAGCAGTGTTTTAAAATTCGGTCTATTCAGCCGAATATTCCTATTCGGTTGTAATCCGAATAGAAAATCTATATTCGGTCCGAATATGAAGTTTAAAGCATATTATTGATTTAGAATATATTAATAGTAATAAAATACCGGTTTAAAGTATATTAAAAGTGATTTATACCACATATTACCGGTTTAGAGTATATTAACAGTGATAAAATACCGATTTAGAGTATATTAATAGTGATATATACCACATATTACTGTATGCTTGTTTATATATACTAATTTTCAATTAAAATCCGAATAAAAATCTGTATATGGGGCATACTGTATATGCGGTATTCGGTGGCCTTCCGCATACCGAATGAGAACCGAATTTCAAAACACTAGTCATAAAAATCTATCGAGATAGATCGAAAAGACTTATAGGATTAAGTCAAAGCACATACATTGACAAAGTGCTGAATCGTTCAGCATGCAGAATTCTAAGAAAGGATTCCTGCCAATGAATCATGGTGCACAGCTTAGCAAGACTCAGTGTCCTTCGACAACTGATGAGCGAAGCATAATGAGTAGAGTGCCATACGCTTCGGCTATAGGCTCTATCATGTACGCCATGTTGTGCACTCGCCCTGATGTCTCGTACACTTTGAGTGTGACGAGTAGATATCAGGCTAATCCAGGCTTGGAGCACTGGAATGTTGCAAATAATATCTTTAAGTACTTAAGAAGAACTAAGGATATGTTTCTCGTCTATGGTAGTGACTCTGAGCTCGTAATAAACGTTATCACCTGATACGAAAAATCGTAAATAGAGGTGGTGTAAAGATGTGTAGAGTTGACGCAGTCAGCAACACAGCTGATCCACTCACAAAACCTCTTTCTCAAGCTAAGCATATGATTCATAATACTGCTATGGGTCTGAGAGACACATAGGCAATTGGCTGTGAGACTTTCTTTAGATCTATGAGATTTTTAGAAAATTAGAGATTTGTGTAAGTAGGGCCTACGATGATTGGCTCCTAGCTTAAGTGGGAGATTGTTAGTTTGTAATAATCTAGAAGTCAATAATACGATAAATTATCATAAAGCTTTGTTCATGAATTGAGTGATTAATAAACTGTCATTTTGTTCCTTGAGTATTATTGAATTTATGAATCATTTCGAGTTCATGACTTGAAATTGTAGAGCTTCATAATATAGATGATAAATACTCTTAAGAGTCTTTAACCGAGGTAATTAGCAGGAACACTAATTTACCGTTACAAGGTTAGTATGTGGATTAAAAGATGATTAAGTTTTACAGACCATTGACGTGAGATGTCATTTTAATCACATAGATACATGTTCTAGGAACATAGTATTAGACAGACCCCGAATGAAACATTAAATGGAATTGTGTACGTGTCATTAATGTTTTCATTCAGTGTTAAGTTCTAAAGTATGAGGTATTCATCTTTCCTACTAAGAGATGTGTATGTGTGATTGTTATCTAACGCTGTCGGTAAAACGCAGTCATAACGGTAGCTTTTCGGTATACATAGCTTAGTTGAGGTAGTGATGGTTTACCAAAAGTACTATTGTCCCTCGTATCTCTATACGAGTTATAGTATCACTGGGCCCCTTGATAGAGTAAGATTATCTGCTAGCAGTATAATTACAAGAGTAATTATATTTGATAATCTCCTCAAGATCAAGAAAAGATTAAGTTTGCAAGGATGACACACACCTACCTTGAAACTGATCCGATACTGTGAGACATAAGAATTAACACGAATAAAATAGTTTACTGGATCGTGGTATTGTATAGTACAACATCATCTGTGTAATTGGATGGTCATAGTGTAGATGTCAGATGCCTCCTATGATTATAGAAGTTAAAATGGTTTTAATTCTATTTACCAACATAACACAGATCCTATTGGGTCACACCGCAAAGGAGACTTATCAGAGAATCTTATAATTAATTATAGATAGTTATAATTAATAATAAGATATTTATATTAATTATAAAAGGTATAATTAATATAAATGTCATACAAATGTCAAGCTTAAACATATTCAATTTACAAGCGTGTACGACACGTTGTGTAAAAGCTATCGCAACAATAGTCGCAAGAAGTTATAACTGATCAGATCGATTATAACATGGATTATAAATATTAATTATGAATTAGTATTTTGGGCCTAAATTAAATTTAGAATTTAATTTAAAAGCCCAAAATCAAAGCCCAAATCCAAAGCCCAAATCAAGGCCCAAAAAAGCCCAAAATTAATTTTTGGGCCAAAAGGGTATTTTGGTAATTTGTAAGGTCGGTTTTGGAAGGGTATTTTGGTAATTTTAAACCTCCTCAAATGCCTATAAATAGAGGGGTAGGGGTAGAGTTTAATTCATTCCAAAAATCCGATCAAAGTCTGATCGATCTGAAAGTCAGTCTTTCAGAACTTTCGGTTTTTCTCTCCCAAATAGTGTTGGGCTAGAAAAGAAAGATATACGTAATCCACGTATAATCTTACGAGTTGTGAATAGTGTTTTTACGGGTGTCGTGAATAGTGTTTTCGCGAAGTTTCGTGAATCTGATTTTGCGCGAGACGCAGTTAGTTTTTACGATCTTCGTGAATAGTGTTTTCACGCCTCCCGTGAATAGTGCTTTTACGGTTGTCGTGAATAGTGTTTACGGGATTCGGAAATAATATATTTGCGAAAGTTGCAGTATTTTATTTTGTCCTTTTCTCGGTGAATAGTGTTTTCACGCCTTCCGTGAATAGTGTTTACGGGATTAGGAAATAATATATTTGCGAAAGTCGCGGTATATTTATTTTGTCCTTTTCTCGGTGAATAGTGTTTTTGCGAATCCCGCTGGTCAGTATTACTGGCAGTAGAAAGCCAGCGCTCTGGTGGTTCCTGGTGGACCACCGATAGAGGTATCAGACGTCTGATACTCCTAGGCAAGACGTTCCTCAGATTCGATCTTCTCGGTCTGCTGCAATCCAATTGGAATTTGGATCAAGGTATAAATATGTTATATTAATCTATTTAATTTGTAAGTAGATTAAAGTTTTAGAAATCAATTATAGAGTAGATCTGTAAAAGGATTAAATCGGGTTTTGATGCCAAAGAATACTGAAGGTGGATCCCCTTGGAAAGTATTCTGACATACCTCGTTTAATCCTTGGCTTAATATAGAAGTAAAATTTTTGTTTTACGTTCTTTCCGCATATTAAGCTAATCAACGGTTTGGACCGTCCATAACCCAACAAGAACTACAATATCTAAAAAATAAATATATCTAATATATTGATCCGGCGGACTGAACATGGTCTTCGACTTCTTAATTCCCTAATCCTACCCCTCCTGGAAAGCAGCGTCTCATTTGAGGCTCCTGATGAGTCTGAAGTATCGACATCCTTCTACTGGACCGGCGTCTCATGGACCTCCTCAATCTCAGATGTCTACTGGACTCCCGGACCAAAGACTATAGTCTGAGTCAAGTGAGCCTACGTGAAGAGATGCACCTGTCTCGCTATCTGGTGAGACCGTAGTGTCCCACCAAACTCGGGCCGATAATGGAGCGACATACGGTCGTGGTGAACCATAGTCGCATCAACACCCTACATTAATAAAAAAAATTGACAATGTAAATTTAATTTATTGATAAGATGATAAAAAAATGATGTTTAATTTCGATAGAAATTTAGAATGTACCCCTGCAGCAGCATCACTGATGGAATGCTCATCATTGGGGTACCACAGGAAGTCGTTGACCCTATTAGTGCGACTTCAGATACCAGGAACATCTGCCAAGACGTGCTCGACATACTGAGACATCTCGAAAGGAGTGGGTATGGGATCATGTTTGGTGCGACTGGAGGATGCTCCACCCCTACTTAATGGTGCTCCATTCCTACTCGATGATGGTATGTCTCTACCGGATGTCAAGCTATACTAGTAAAAAAACTACAATTAATTTTAGAACCATTCTAATTTAGTAATTACTTAATTTGGAAATTTTCTAATTTGGTAAATTCCTAATTTGGTAATTTCCTAAATTAGTAATTTACTAATTCAGTAATTTTCTAATTTGGTAAATTCTTAAATTTGGTACTTTTCTAAATTTGGTGATTTCCTAATTTGGTGATTCTCTAAATCAGTTAATTGTTGGTCATTTGGTAATTTTCTAATTTGGTGATTCCCTAAATCGGTCAATTGTTGGTTATTTGGTAATTTTCTAATTTGGTCAATTTTTGGTAATAAATCATAATAAAATATAAATCCTAAACCTTAAATCCTAAATTCTAAACCCTAAATTCTAAACCTAAATCCTAAATCCTAACCCTAAACTAAAAATTTAAAGAAGAAAGAACAAGAAAACTTACAATTACTGCAGGGCTTGGAGTTGTAAAAATAAAATGTAAACAAAAACTACCACAGCTGCAGCCATATATGATGGCTATGTCCGCCAATCCAATTGGCCTAAGGGTTTTAATTTGACCTAAATTTTGGAATCTTCCACCGTAAATACTTTTCTTATCTATTGAAGAATTCTTCAGTAGATAAAGAGAAGAAGTTCTTAATTGAAAGCAGTGTTATCAGAACCGGACCGGACCGGTCGGTTCGGCCGAAAAAATCTGGAACCGGTCACCTATCTGGTGGGATTCTTTTAAATTATAACCTAAGTTATTGAATTGGATAAAACCGATTAAACCGGCTGGTTCTTATCATAATTTTTCTGGACCGAACCATGTAAAACCGCAGTTCAAATCAAATTTGATAAATTGTTCTTCTGGTTTCGCGTATCTTACATTTTTGCTAAATTCTTCATTTCCTATCTTTTGTCTTCACACACTGAGATGGAAAGAAATGAGAAATTAGCTCTCCTTTCTCCTTCAAGTTGGCTTTTTCGGCCTATATTCTTATATCTATTGTGGTGTTTTGCACAGTGCTTAATCTCATTCAAATAAGTCTAGGCTTGAAACGAAATCAGCGAAGAAACTGCATCAAATACTGTAAGTAATCTCATTTAATCATTTAGTTCGATTTTGTAAAATATGTACTGGAAAAGCTTGAATTTTTTAGGTGATTTTATTGAATAGATGAATGCATTAAAGGTGTTTGATGAAATGCTCAGACCAAAACAAGATTTTAGATGAGGGTAGTGGAGTTGTCAATGATCGTGCATTTGTGTGCGAGTGTCTAATAATAAGTCTATATATGTACTTGAAAGATGAATCCGATAGCCACTTATTGTAGCCATGGTACCGGTTACAACATCTGATGCCTTCTTTGAAACACGAGGAAACAAAACCAGTTAGGCATTAGCTATTTAGTTTGCGACCATGTCTCAATTAGGTCCTGATAACATATAAAAGCCTCATACAGTCATACTTAAAACCCAATAAAGTTGCACTCATGTAAGTTATCCTGACGAAAGCTCCGTCCAGTAAGTCACCATTTAGTCAAATTTGCCCCATTTAACCCTCACCCATACAACTGTTTAATAAAGCACAAATCACCATTCGCACTTTCCATGAAGACTCAACTTATTCCAATTAACCACAATCTAAGACCGGCCGATGTTAAATCATACAACTATGCAAAACAAATGATTGTCATTGTAAACTGTGAGTGTACCCTAATAAAAAATTGGTACATCCCTTTATTGTTCATTTGCCCCCCTTATTTCTGAACCGTCATTTGAAATCATCATCTCTTGGAGTATTGTTGTCATCAATCATTGCTGTTATAATTTTAATTTATTGCAAAGATGTGCATGCATGTGGCTATATGTGTAAAAAATAAGATAGCAGTTATTAAACGGATACTGGTAAGATGTGTGTGTGCAGTTATTGAAGTTCTATGAGAAATTGGTACAGCCGGTACAACACATACAAAGGGTGTAGAATGGAGACGGTTTGTGACAACAGGGCGGAGCAGAGAAGAAGGAAGGAACATAGTGGTGATACCAACTGCTGGGATTGAGAAGAACCATGCATGATTACCAGACTAGTACAGGGACCTTTTGGTATGAAGAGGAGAAGCTCCAAGGGTCTCTGGTTGCAAATTTCACAACTTCAAAACACTGCTTCCTTTAACTCATTTAATCTTTTATGGTCTAATTTTCTCTTTTTACTATATTTCATTTATTTGTTATCATGTTTTGAGAATTTTCAGTACATTTTATCCATGAATACAAACTTTGTAACCACAATCTTCAATTAAATATGGACATAACTCTTGTTTTTCTCAACAACAAAATAAAAATAAATAAAGGTTGAGACATGTTACATGGTTACGATCTATATACTGTGACCATATACTTTATTCAGTTTCATCACTGCATTGTGATGACAGAAAAACATACTGTATAAATTAGATGTTTGGATAGGATGAAAATTTTAATTTCTGATAATAAGTTATATATATTTTAAAAAACCAGCAATTGAACCGGTTGAACCATCGGTCCAACCACTGAATTATTAAACCGAAGATTTAGCGGTTCGATGTCCGGTCCGGTTCGGATAACATTGATCGAAAGAGTATGTATATGTTTTGAAAATAGAATTCATCAAAGAAAATGATTTCAGTTGAATGAATCCAATAAAAACCATAAATCCTCACTCTTTTTTTGGAATAAAGATAAGCAAAAAAAAAAGAATTGAATTATTTTTATCGATTTTGGATTGGATTTGGCGGCATGGCCAAGCGGTAAGGGCGTAAGGCAGGGGACTGCAAATTCTTTATCCCCAGTTCAAATCTGGGTGTCGCCTTTTCAACAAGATACTTTCAATTTGTTTCTATATCCTACTAATAAATTTGGGGGAATTTCACGTATACCTAGGGCTATAAATGAGCTGGCTCGAGCCGAGCTGGGCAAAAGCTCAGCTCGTTAATTCTGGAACGAGCTGTTAGCGAGTCAGCTCGTTAACAGCTCGCTGGGTTTGGTTGGACCTTGTTTTAAGAAGAAAATAAATTTTACAAGCATTTTTGGACCTAGCTGGATTGAGCTGAACCGAGCCGGACCGAGCTTGACAGTATAAAATACACACAAATTCATACAAATTCACAAATTGATGCCTAGCTGAGCTGGGCAAAAGCTCAGCTCGTTAATTTTGGCCCGAGCTGTTAGCAAGCCAGCTCGGTCCACTATCGAGCGAGCTGTTACCGATCGAGCTAGATGTGAGTCGCGAGCGAGCCACGAGCTACGAGCTTTTTGGACAGCCCTACGTATACCCCTCAAAAACTTCAAAATTACATATTTCCCCCTCTAAATTTTAAAATTACATATTTCCCCTTCTAAACTTCAAAAACTCACATATTTACCTATTTTATTATATTTTATATTAAAACACATTCTAAATTCATAAAATACCCATTTTACCCTTTATTAAAATCATAAAACATCCATCTCACTCCAATTTGAATATGAAAGGTTCCTCTAACGTCCGAATTGCTTTAAGATCCGTGTGTGCTACGTCAGCATGAATCTTGAAGCGAACATGCACGAATATTGAAGCAATGTGCACATATATTGATGCGATGCATTGATGTCTCCTTATTTTGCCTAGTTTGCGACCAAATTTACACCAGAACTTGTGCCTTAAAGCCTACAAATATGAACCTTTTTACTTAATTATTACTAGAATGTGGTACTGCTATGCTTTGTTTGCTGTTTTGCAGGCAATGGGCGAATTTCCTCTCCATACGGTCCGTATAGGTCTCCATACGGTCCGTACATGATCAGCCCAACCACACAGAAGGATCCATATCAGAGGCAGGAAGTCTCCAAGACAAGGCACGGGTATACGGTCCGTATAGGATTACATACGGACCGTATAAGCTATTTCGGAAACCCAGGCTGGAATTGGAAACAGAGACAGCTGGGGAACTGAAAAGGAAGGCTTTGAATACGCGATTTCGGGCATTAAGGGGGATCATTCCAGATCTGAGAGGCATCTTGGATCCATTCTTGGTGCTTGGGAGACAAGGAAGAACTTGGAGAAGAAGAAGAAGAAGTTTTGCAACGGATCTTCGGATTTTCTATTGTTTTTCTATGAACTCTTTCATGACTTTTATTATGCTTTGTTTTGAGAACATGAGTAGCTAAATTTACTGTTTCTAGGGTTAAGATGTAGTTGACGTTTGGTTTTACTTGTATGCTATTTGAATTTGTGTTGAATGCTTAGTTTTTATCTTGTTGTGTAATATTTTAATTGCTTGGTTTTTGCTTGCTTGAGTTTGATTAGTCATCCCGTTAGATGAATGCGCACGTCTAATTGTTAGGAGCCAAGTCTATGATATTCAATCCAACTGAACCAAGTATATGAGGTAGGTCTTAGGGCCAAGGAGTACTGAAAGGGAAACTTTCCTCGAGGCGAAAGTTCTTGGATACCTTTAGTAAACCAACAAGTAACTTAGATAACTTAGTCCAAAATTACGAAAGTTGAGGGTTAACGAATCTAAGAGGGGAGTAGTTGAGTCCGGTAAATCGGGTTCTAAGCCAAAATTACGACAGCTGAGGTAAGGAACTTAGATCTGGTCGATGGAAACCCTAGACAAAAGTACCAACACAGAAATAGTAGCTGCAGTATTCACTCAGGGGCCTATACGGACCGTATAGGATTCTATACGGGCCGTATACCCTGGGGCCAGACAGATACGAAGTCTGAAACCCTGGAAACCCTTTTTATAATCTGAAAAACAACTTTTAATCTTGTTTTAATTGTTTTAATATTGTTATTGATCAGTAGTTTAATATAAACAACCACCAATTCAACCTTTTCTTACTTCTAGAATTTTAGTCGATCTAAGTAAAGTCCGGTTGTTTTATTCCGTCCCTGTGGATACGATACCCGACTATACCAACGGTAGGACTGTGCACTTGCAGTTTTGACCAGAGGTAGACATCGAGTTTAAAAGGTACAGCTTGCTGTACTGAAACTTGGTAGTACATTTCTGGTGCGAACAAGTTTTTGGCGCCGTTGCCGGGGACGGCAACTAAAATTGCTAGACTTTTGCTTATTTTTGCTTAATTCTAGATTTTAATTTTTACTTTTCTTTTTCCATCTTTTCAGGAACATACTGGAAGATTTGCAAACCAAGAACCACTACAATCTCAGAAGCAAGGGGCAAACTTCCACCACATTTGTTCCTGCACCACCACATCTGTCACCTCTGCGTAAGGCCCGTACAAGGCTTATACGGACCGTACAACCCGACAACAGAGAGACAGATCCAGAAACAGGCACCATGGCTGAAAACGGAGAAGATCCAGAGCTCAATGAACACCCTTCAGATGATGAAGGAGGAGACTTTGTGCCAAGGACACTGCGAGAGTTCAATGTCCCAAGAGCTGGAGATGTTAGAGGAGCAATCCGACTGCCAAGGGTTGCCGGCAACCAACCCAACTTCAATCCGGGCGTTGTCAACATCGTTCAGCAAAACACGTTCCATGGCATGGATCACGAGGATCCGCATGCCCATATCCAGACTTTTCTCGAGTGTTGTGCAACCATTAAAATTAATGGCGCAACAAATGATTATATTAGACTTGCTTTATTTCCTTTCACTCTTAGGGATAAGGCAAAGAAATGGTTAGGGTCTTTACCAAGGGATTCAATTACCACTTGGAGGGAACTGTCCAAACTGTTTTTGACCAGATTTTTCCCTCACAAAAGAACTGCCAAGGTTAGGACCCAACTGACCAGTTTCAAACAAAGGTCTGATGAAATGTTAAATGAGGCATGGGAACGATTTAGGGAATTGCAATACTCTTGTCCACATCATGGTATTCCCGATTGGTTACTTATTCAGTCTTTTTACGCTGGTTTGACTGATAGTTCTCGTACTTCTGTTGATGCAGTTGCAGGTGGAGCTCTCCTAGACCGAGAGACTACCGATGCAATCAATTTGATTGACAGCATAGCGACCAACCAACAGTGGTCAGGCCGAGATAGCGCTCGGGCAACTGGAGGTGGCCGCCTTGAAGTTGATCAGATCACTGCTCTCACCGCCAAGTTGGATGCTATGCAGAAGGCTTTTGATAAGATGACTGTCAAGGCACTTGGTGATCAACAACCGAAATCTTGTGTTATGTGTGGGGACGAGGGGCACTTGTATGAGCACTGCCCACTCGCGCAAAGGGATGAAGAACCCGAGCAAGTGAATTCTCTCAACAATGAGCCATCCTACTTTCCGAAACCTCCTTTCAACCGGTCCTACTCCAAAGACCAAGCTGAGCAACAAGGTTAGAGGTGGAAGAATGGTAACCCCGCACCCTACAACAACAACCCTTCTAGCAGCAACAACAATATGAATCGCAACTTCTACAACAACGCTGCATTCAACAACTCGAACAACCGTGCACCATATCAAGGACCATCTAAGCCCTATGTCGCTCCCGTTGTGACTGACTTTATGCATGAGCAGGGGAAGATGAACCAAATGATTTTCGAGCAGATGCAGCAAATCAGTGCTCAGTTGGCGGGTTTGGCCACTCAAAACAGGCAAAATGAATCTCACACTACCTCTGGTCAAACACCACCTGGGAGGTTGCCAAGCCAACCAGAGATCAATCCCAGGGGAGAGGCTAAAGCTGTTACTTTGCGAAGTGGGACACAATACGAAGGACCAGCCATGCCTGTTGATCCAGAAGCTGAGTATACGGCCCGTACAGATCCTATACGGCCCGTACAAGTCGAACCACCTGTGATTTCTGAGCAGCCAGAGCCTGTTCAAACTGAAGTTGTGACTGAGAAGACAGACCATACGGTCCGTACAGAATTTATACGGCCCGTACAGAAGGAAGCTGACAAGCAGAAAGAGAAGGTGACCGAGAAACCACCGCCTTATCGGCCACCTATTCCATTCCCACAGAGGCTAGCTGAAACCCGACTCAATGAACAGTTCTCCAAGTTTGTTGAGGTGATCAAGCAATTGCACATTACCATTCCATTCACCGATGCTTTGACTCAAATGCCAACCTATGCTAAGTTTCTCAAAGATATCCTATCTAACAAGCGAAGCTTGGGGGGGCGTGAGACGGTGAAATTGACCGAACAATGCAGTGCAATCTTGAGAAGCGAACTTCCACCTAAATTGGAAGATCCGGGTAAATTCTCCATTCCGTGCACAATTGGCAAGGCCACCATTCGACGAGCTCTATGCGATTTGGGGGCTAGTGTGAGTCTCATGCCACGCTCTATCTTTGACTGCTTGGGTGTAGGAGAACTTAAACCCACAAGGATGACTCTACAACTTGCGGATTCCTCGATGAGACTACCACTCGGCATAGTGGAAGACGTACCGGTTCAAGTCGGTAAGTTCTATGTGCCCGGTGATTTTGTTGTGATGGAGATAGAGGAAGACAAGGAGGTTCCAATCATTTTAGGACGGCCGTTCTTGAGAACCGCTGGAGCGCTAATTGATGTGAAGAACGGGACCTTGACTTTGAACATTGGAGATGAGAAGGTTCACTTTCATATTGACCGAGCAATGAAGTATCCCGCTCAAACCGAAGCATGCTTCATGGTTGATGTGATCGATGAATTGGTTGAAGAAAATTTCTTGGAGCAGGTCAACAACTCGCTAAGGTATCACTTTGACTTTCTATCTGATTTGCAGATTGAAACAAGCGAGTTCGAATCGATTTGTGCAGCAGACACAGCATTTGTCTGTCTGGAAGACCCTCCATACGGACCGTATACAAACCATACGGACCGTATATCAAGTGAATCGCAACCAGAGAGGCCGGAGATTGAGAAGGAACCAACAGCTCAAACTGAGACTGAGGCATACGGTCCGCACAAGACCCATACGGACCGTACAACTTCCTAGACAGAGCAGATCACTCCTGAACTGAAACCTCTCCCAGCCAATCTCAGGTATGAATTCCTTGATTCAGAAAAGACATGCCCTGTTATTGTTAATGCAGGATTGACCCCTGATTAAACCGCCAAGCTCTTGGAGAAGTTAAGGGCTCACAGAGGCGCGATTGGATACTCTATCAAGGACTTGAAGGGGATCGATCCGGCCATTTGCACACACAGGATCTTGCTAGAGGATGACCACAAGCCTTCAGTAGGACACCAGAGACGACTTAACCCAAATCTGAAAGAGGTAGTAAAGAAAGAAATTTTGGAACTTCTTGAAGCAGGTATTATCTACCCGATTTCTGACAGCAAATGGGTGAGTCCCGTCCATGTGGTTCCCAAGAAAGGGGGGGTGCAACAGTGGTGAAAAATGAGAAAGATGAGATGATCCAAACTCGTGTTGTAACTGGTTGGAGGATGTGCATAGACTACCGGAAGCTCAACACCGCCACTCGCAAAGATCACTTTCCATTACCGTTTGTTGATCAACTCCTTGAAAGGCTTGCAAATCACTCTTATTTTTGTTATCTTGATGGTTACTCTGGTTTCTTTCAAATACCAATTCACCCGTAGGACCAAGAAAAGACCACATTCACATGCCCATATGGTACCTACGCATACCGTAGAATGCCCTTTGGTCTTTGCAATGCACCTGCGACCTTTCAAAGAGCCATGATGGCCATCTTTTCTGATTTTATTGAGAAAGAAGTCGAAATTTTTATGGATGATTTTTCTGTTTATGGTACTTGTTTTGACTCTTGTTTGGCTAATTTGTGTAAGATTTTGCAGAGATGTGAAGAGGTGAATTTAATCCTCAATTGGGAGAAATGCCATTTCATGGTCCAAGAGGGAGTTGTCCTGGGACATGTTGTGACCTCGAGAGGAATTGAGGCTGACAAGGCAAAGATTGAGGTGATTGAGAAACTCGAAATCCCAACAAATGTCAAAGGGGTTCGAAGTTTTCTTGGACATGCAGGTTTTTATCGCCGCTTCATCAAGGACTTCTCTAAAATCGCGAAACCACTGACCAATCTACTTATCAAAGATTATGATTTCGTTTTCACTGATGATTGCGTTAAGTCTTTTTGCAGTTTGAAGGAAGCTCTTATTTCTGCACCTATCTTGCAGCCACCCGACTGGTCGTTACCTTTTGAGTTGATGTGCGACGCCAGCGACTATGCAGTTGGAGCAGTTCTGGGACAACGGAAGGATAAGAAGCCGTGTGCTATTTACTATGCTAGCAAGGTGCTAGATCCGGCCCAAATGAACTACACTACCACCGAGAAGGAGCTTCTCGCAATTGTGTTTGCTCTCGACAAGTTTAGATCGTATTTGGTTGGCTCAAGGATAATTGTCTACACGGACCATGCCGTATTAAGGTACCTTTTGAATAAGAAAGATGCAAAACCTAGACTAATTAGATGGATTCTTCTCTTGCAGGAGTTTGATCTTGAAATCAGGGACAAGAAAGGAGTCGAGAACTCTGTGGCGGACCACCTATCCCGGCTTCATTGGGAGGAGGATACCATGGTTAAATTGCCAATCAATGACTCATTTCCTGATGAACAACTCCTCACAATCACTTCTGACCTGGAGGACATTCATACGGCCCGCACACAAATTCATACGGTCTGCGCGATCCAGCATACGGACCGTACACCAGGCCATACGGACCGTATAACCCCTCAACAGCAGCAGCAAGCTCCCTGGTACGCCGATATCGCAAACTATCTGGTTTCTGGAGTTTTCCCTGCCGAAATGTCCTTCCAGCAGAAGAAGAAACGCAAGTCTGATGCCAAGTACTACTTTTGGGATGAGCCTTATCTCTTTAAAGTCGGAATTGATGGCATATTCCGACGATGTGTTCCACACGAGGAGACGGGTTCTATCCTCGCTCATTGCCACTCATCCGCTTACGGAGGACACTCCTCGTTCTCCAAAACCACTGCCAAGGTATTACAATCTGGTTTCTTTTGGCCTTCTCTTTTCAAAGACGCAAGATCTTTTGTTTTAGCTTGTGACAGGTGCCAAAGAACTGGAAACATGACGCGAAGAAGCGAAATGCCTCTCAACTTTATCCTTGAGGTAGAGATTTTTGATGTTTGGGGCATAGATTTCATGGGTCCATTCCCGTCTTCTCGAGGGAATGAGTATATTTTGGTGGCGGTCGACTATGTGTCGAAGTGGGTTGAAGCAATGGCGTGCCGCAAAGCTGACTCGAATGCGGTGAAAAGATTCTTCAATGAAGTCATTTTCCCTCGTTTCGGTGTGCCTCGAGCTGTCATTAGTGACGGAGGCAAGCACTTCATCAACCGACAATTCAACAATCTCTTGAGCCGACATGGGGTGACGCACAAGGTATCCACTTCTTATCACCCTCAAACTAATGGCCAAGCTGAAATTTCTAACAGGGAAATTAAGTCGATCTTGGAGAAGACAGTGGTAAGAACTAGGAAGGATTGGTCTCTTAAGTTGCACGATGCACTTTGGGCTTACCGCACTGCCTTCAAGACACCAATTGGCATGAGTCCTTACAAGATGGTGTATGGCAAGCCGTGCCACCTTCCAGTTGAAATCGAGCACAAGGCATTCTAGGCCACACGAGCAATCAACATGGACTTGCTTGCAGCTGGCGAAAAGCGCATCCTTGACTTGCATGAGTTGGAAGAAATGCGTTTACAAGCTTATGAGAATGCCAGGTTTTACAAGGAGAAGACGAAGCGAATGCATGACAGACGCATTATGCTTCGAGAGTTCAAAGAAGGAGATCTTGTACTTCTGTTTAATTCTAGATTGAGAATTTTTCCAGGTAAACTCAAGTCAAGATGGTCTGGCCCGTTTCAAGTGATGAAGGCGTACCCTTTTGGTGCAATCGATATCTGGAGTAGAGAGAGTGGGACCTTTAAGGTCAATGGTCAGCGTCTCAAGCACTACATTGCTGACCATCCGATGAATGAGCGGTGTACTCAGTTCCTTTCTGACCCCGCTCCAGCAGAAACGTAGAGAAAGGTGGTCGAGCTCAAGACCTAAAACGAGCGCTTCTTGGGAGGCAACCCAAGTATTTAAAAAAAAAAAGAAGAAAATTTTCAATTTTGCATTTCTTTTTGTTTAATAACAGTATTTAATTTTGCATGTTTAAATTCGTTTGAGTTAGTTCTAATTTTCAAATTTTTAAGTTGCATTTTAGTTCTGATCAGACAGGAAGAGCAGCACATCCTTGAGGCTATACGGTCCGTACACACTTTATACGGGCCGTACAACTGCTTTTCTTCATTCAGAGGCAGTTTTCACAAATTTCTGGGTTATACGGTCCGTACGCACTTCTATACGGACCGTATAGACCCCAACCGGCGCAGAATCCTGAGGAGGCGCGTCCCTTCCAATTTTTGCGTCTCTTCGTGTGGGTCCCTTCCTTTTTATACCCCCAGCCGACAGGACCTGCCCTACACCATCCACTTTTGTCGCTTTCCTCATACGGCCCGCACAAGCGCCCGTACACCCGAGATCTGGCCAGCCGCCTCCCTTGCGCCGCCACCCTTACTCTGGGCCGCGCCGCCTACCCTCTCCTCCGCTTTTCTTCTCTCCCGGCCGACTCTCCTCATCTCCGTCGATCTAGTCGCCGCCGCCTCCGCCTTCGTCTCCGATCTACCGGCCAGGTAAGTCCCTTTCTCCTCTTTCTCTTTCCTTTCTACTTTCCATTTTTCTCTCCTCTCCTTCGCAGATCTGCCGCTTTTCTCCATTACTCAGCCGCTAAACTCCACTGTCACCGAAACCCTAACCTATACGGCCCGTACAACAATCCATACGGACCGTACAACCTCTCTGCCAGCAACCAGAGAAACCCTCTCTTTATACGGTCCGCACAACCTTTTATACGGCCCGTATACCTCTCCTGACAGAGCCATGGACCCCAACCGGAACGCAGAACCAAGCACGCCCAAGCGAAGAGGCCCCGAACAACACCGCCTAGGCATCCTCAACCACCACAACCATCCTCTCCCGAACCTTATGACTCTGACTCTGAGCAAACTCTATCTGGCGAGTACACCGACCGCGCTGATAGCTTCGCGGAAAGTTACTTCTCTATGCCTACTCGTCGCATGTATGAGAATTTTATGACCTTGCAGAAAAAGATGGTTGAGAACACTCAAATGGTGGACCTTGAGACACTCCGCAAACTCGGAGTCGAGCAAGAATTCCTCCATCTAACCTCTCGAGTTGGTTTCTCTCCCGAATTCTGGACCCTTGAGGACAACGGCTATGAGATGGACACAAGGGAGTTTCTCTCGTCCCTTCAGCTCAAACGAGACAGAAATGATCTCCGTTTCATCAAGTTCCGCATTTGCAATACCACTCAGCGGGTCTATTTCAACGCTATCTGCAGCTGGTTCGGTTTCCACCCTTCCCCTACCACTGAGACCCTCAGCTTCCGCGAAGGTTGGGATAGAGACACCTTCTGGGAGAAGATCACGGGCAACTCCAAGGCCCACAATGATGAGTACCGTGCACGCTTCATCTCTCACCCTGTTCTCCGCATCATCCAGCGTGCCCTCGCCTGTACCATCTTTGCACGCGGTGAGACCATCAGCCGCGGCAATCAGATCGATCTCATGTTGATGGACAACATGCTCAACCCTAACCCTAATCTCCCTGACTTGGCTCTTCTCATGGTCCAGCACTGGCTTGATCTTCAAAAGTCCAAAAGATCTGGCAGCAAGATAAAGATTGGCTTGTTTGTTCAGATCATCAAGTCTAATCTGGAACTGAATGTTTTTCCTGGACGCGGTCTCTGCAGTGGACCTGCCTCTCTCAACCCCGAGAGTTTGCAGCTGCAGCATTTCATAAAAATTCGCCGCGGCCCCGCCGGTCACCGTGACCTTTAAGATTGGCGCTTCGCCAATGGCACTGAACGCCGTCTCCCATTTGCTGCTCCCATCGATCTTGAGGACCACTCTACTTGGCTCATCGACGCCCCACTACCTCCTCCCTCTCCTCAGACACGGCGTGCTAGGGACATTCCTAGCTCCTCCACCCAGCCAGCAGCAGCTCCATCTCCTCAGGGCCCTTACCCAGCTGACCCCTCTATCCGTGATCTTTACATGCTTATGTCCGACATCAGGGACACTCAGCAGGAGCAGGGGGCCCACATTCTCGAGATCCAGCGCCAGACCTCCCTCCACACTGAGCACCTGGATGAGATGAGCGAGACGATGAGCGACTATTACTACCGCATTAGGGACATTGAGGACCAGTTTCGCGACTGGCGCTTCGACCCCTCTTCTGACTGATCAGGTTTGTTTTCACTACCCCAGCCTTTATCTTACTTTTACGTTTTGAAGCATTGAGGACAATGCTCAGACTAAGCTTGGGGGGGGTGATTAGTTGTTTGCATTTAGTTATGTGCATGTTTATTTTTTATTTTTCTTATTGTTTTGTGGATAAATTTGTGTGATTGCGAGAATTAGGGACCAATTTGAAAATTTTGGTTGTATTTTGGACGAATTTGTGAAATTGGAAATAACCCCATGTTTGATTGAAAGAACCACATAGAATAGATTGTTTTGGAACTTTGTGAAATTGAAAAAATTGAATTGTACCAAGAAAAGCATTTGGAACACTGTACGGACCGTATGGGAACCTATACGGGCCGTATGGAACTGAACTGTGTCTTTTTAAATAGGAAAACGGGGTTTGAAACAAAAAGAAAGATTGAGATATTCACTGGTATGAATGAATACCTTTGAATGTGTGTAATCATGGTATCGTAGCAAAAACAGTTGAAAAATGGAAAAAATTTCAATTTTGAAAAATATAGGACTCCGCTTGCCTATGTTACGGCGTTATGACGTACTTATGGTAATGAGTCTTTGACACTCTGCTCCGCTAGTTCACCTGATAAAGTGGCCGAGTTTACATCAAAAGTGTGAGCTCGTGTCATGGAAAGGTCGAACCAAGAGCACGCAAATGCGCTTTTGAATTAAATCGGTTGGATATGGTTCACCACTTATAGCTGGCCAAATTTGTACTAAGGATAAAGAATCTAAGTGTCACAAAAGCAACAATCAAAAATAAACTTTGCATGATACCAACACACAAAGTCTACAACTTTCTGACCTAAGCTTGTTCCAAGCTTGGGGGGGACCCAAAAGAAAACAAATCACCACAAATGAGGGCATGTGTTTAGTAGAAAAATGAGCTATTGGTACGTTTGGTTGATTAGTTCTTACAAATAACAATACATTCTTGAATATGAGGTTTAATTGATTGAATTGTGGGGTGAATCAAAATTGACCAAAAGAAAATCAATTCACTATCCAAAATGACTCTTTTAGGTTTCAAATGAATGCAAGATCATGCAAATTTTTCTCTTAGTAGTTTAACTTGCATTTAGGTAAATCCAAGTACCAGAACCACACATAAGTTAGAATTTTTGCTTGAGGACAAGCAAAGTTCAAGCTTGGGGGAATTTGATGTCTCCTTATTTTGCCTAGTTTGCGACCAAATTTACACCAGAACTTGTGCCTTAAAGCCTACAAATATGAACCTTTTTACTTAATTATTACTAGAATGTGGTACTGCTATGCTTTGTTTGCTGTTTTGCAGGCAATGGGCGAATTTCCTCTCCATACGGTCCGTATAGGTCTCCATACGGTCCGTACATGATCAGCCCAACCACACAGAAGGATCCATATCAGAGGCAGGAAGTCTCCAAGACAAGGCACGGGTATACGGTCCGTATAGGATTACATACGGACCGTATAAGCTATTTCGGAAACCCAGGCTGGAATTAGAAACAGAGACAGCTGGGGAACTGAAAAGGAAGGCTTTGAATACGCGATTTCGGGCATTAAGGGGGATCATTCCAGATCTGAGAGGTATCTTGGATCCATTCTTGGTGCTTGGGAGACAAGGAAGAACTTGGAGGAGAAGAAGAAGAAGAAGTTTTGCAACGGATCTTCGGATTTTCTATTGTTTTTCTATAAACTCTTTCATGACTTTTATTATGCTTTGTTTTGAGAACATGAGTAGCTAAATTTACTGTTTCTAGGGTTAAGATGTAGTTGACGTTTGGTTTTACTTGTATGCTATTTGAATTTGTGTTGAATGCTTAGTTTTTATCTTGTTGTGTAATATTTTAATTGCTTGGTTTTTGCTTGCTTGAGTTTGATTAGTCATCCCGTTAGATGAATGCGCACGTCTAATTGTTAGGAGCCAAGTCTATGATATTCAATCCAACTGAACCAAGTATATGAGGTAGGTCTTAGGGCCAAGGAGTACTGAAAGGGAAACTTTCCTCGAGGCGAAAGTCCTTGGATACCTTTAGTAAACCAACAAGTAACTTAGATAACTTAGTCCAAAATTACGAAAGTTGAGGGTTAACGAATCTAAGAGGGGAGTAGTTGAGTCCGGTAAATCGGGTTCTAAGCCAAAATTGCGACAACTGAGGTAAGGAACTTAGATCTGGTCGATGGAAACCCTAGACAAAAGTACCATCACAGAAACAGTAGCTGCAGTATTCACTCAGGGGCCTATACGGACCGTATAGGATTCTATACGGGCCGTATACCCTGGGGCCAGACAGATACGAAGTCTGAAACCCTGGAAACCCTTTTTATAATCTGAAAAACAACTTTTAATCTTGTTTTAATTGTTTTAATATTGTTATTGGTCAGTAGTTTAATATAAACAACCACCAATTCAACCTTTTCTTACTTCTAGAATTTTAGTCGATCTAAGTAAAGTCCGGTTGTTTTATTCCGTCCCTGTGGATACGATACCCGACTATACCAACGGTAGGACTATGCACTTGCAGTTTTGACCAGAGGTAGACATCGAGTTTAAAAGGTACAGCTTGCTGTAATGAAACTTGGTAGTGCATTTCTGGTGCGAACATGCATGCATATCAAAATCGCTTTAAGATCCATGTGCACTACATCAGCACGAATCTGGAAGCGAACACGCACTTATCTTATTGCGATGCAGACGGATCAGATGGTAGAGGAACCCTTCAGATTCAAATTTGAGTTTGATGTGGGGTTTTATACTTTTAATAAAGGGTAAATTGGGTATTTTATGAATTTAGAATGTGTTTTAATATAAAATATAATAAAATGGATAAATATGTGAGTTTTTGAAGTTTGGAGGAGAAAATATGTAATTTCAAATTTTAGAGGGGGACATACGTAATTTTGAAGTTTTTGAGGGGTATACGTGAAATTCCCCCAATAAATTTGGACAAATTCTTGTCCTATATAACTAGGGATAAAGAATTTCGTGATACTTTAGTTTTCGAATTTCTAGTTTGAGAAAATAGAAAAACTTGTCCAGTGAAATTCAAAAAAATAAAGGAATGAATTTAAGAGTTGGCGGAAATGGCAGGAATAGAAAAACCCAGAAAAAGTGTAGTTTTGTTTTATTTAATATGGTAAAAATAAAAATTTCGAAGTTATAACTGCACGATAATTTTATTTTAGTTTCAAAGGGCACCAGCATGTTCAACTCTATCGAAAAGCACTAAAAGATGCTTAAGTGTAGGTCCTTTAATAATAATAATAATAATATTAAAAATAAAAATTGCTTAAATTTAAATATTTGTGTAGCTAATATATATATAGCTAGTACCTCATATGTGCAAGTACTAAGAAGAAATAACTGACTGTTTTACTGCATTATAATTATGAATATTTTTTTTTATTTGTAAGACTTGGTCCGAATTTAATATTTATACATTGCAACATAAAAAACATAACAGAAAATATTTCTAATTAATATGGTACAACAGAGTATAAACTTAATTATAAGAGGATCTACATTCCAGCAACTTAAATGAGTTTCTGAATAATTGTTAATTATTTTTTAAAAATAAGATCTCTAAAGTTTTTAATTCTCATATTTCTGAAATTAATTTTTTTTAATCAATATTGCGCTAGAAAGAGGGGGTTATAACTTATAAGCAAAGAAGAGACGAACTTACGAGGGGAGGAGATGATGTCGTACAGAGAACCTGGTCCAATAGACCAATGAGTTGCTACTTATGCCTAGCATAAAAGTGGGACCAGGATGTCTCTACTCTCTACTATGCTTTTACAATCACTTCTGATAGAACAGGTCTACGGATAATTTATCAAAAGAAAATAAACGTATCTAGAAGCACGAGGTTACCTATGGCAAAGGATAAGACTAGGATCTCTTTATTTGTCACGGAATTATACGGATGAGCATGAATAAGATTATGTACGGAATTATGAAAATGTGGTGAAATGAGTATTCGGTTGTATCTTGAGTTTCTTCTTAAAATACTTAATATTCTATAATTATACTTATTATTAATAATAATTTATAATTAAATAAAGTAGATTAAATAATAACATAATAACGTTCATTAATTATTATTTCATAAAAAGTAAGTAATATTTTATAATTAAATAAAATTGTATTAAATGAGAGGGGATATAATCTAATCATGTATTTATAAACTGGAGTTTTTGTTATTGCATTTATTCATGAGTTGGGTAAAATTGTTAAAAAATCTTGTATCTTATCTAACTTAAATCATATCTTAAATAAAAAATCTTTGTCATAATCACTTTGGTTTGAAATAGAACTGAACCAATATTATTTTAGATGAAAACAAATCACATTTTTCTTTTTAAAATGTTTCGTATTATAAAATTATTCTAATTAATAAAATTATTACATATAATTAATTAAATAAAATAATCATAACATATCAATAATTATTATTTTATTATTTTATAAAATACAAATATTATTTTTTTATAATTAAATAAGGTGTACTTAATGAGTATAATACTTGGTTTCTTCTTATTACTTAGTTTAGCTTTATCATTGTCACACCCCAAACCAGAATTTCTGAATTAATGTGTGATCAATCCCCGCCTAGTGTTTGATAACAATTAAACACGCAAGGCTAAGAACAAAAATAAATATGCAGCGGAAGCAAAATAAAAAATATACCAAACAAGTCACATCAGTCACATATCAGTAAACAACATATATATAATACTACAATCCATGTCACATACTACAACAAAATATAGCCAAAAGATAGTAAGCGATCTGTCGATCCCGTATACAAAGCGACAAACACAGGACCGCAAATCAACTAAGTGCTAACCCTAATCATCAACGGAGTGGCCTTCGGGGACAGTCACTGACGGCTCCTGCTATGGGTTGCAAGAATCTGTACCTAAAACCCACGAAACAACTTATGGGTGAGTGATAAATCACTCAGTATGTGACCCAGAACTATTTCTCCAGGGGTCCTCTATGATCAAAGCACTTTAACTTAACATTTAATTGGTATTACGATTTTACAATTTAAATATGCAATTGTGTGTCCCTATCTCAGTATCTAATAGAAATAATAAAAAAAATACTTTAATCATTATCATGATGCGATTACTCTAATATGCCAACATGCAAAAGTCTCCCCAAACAAAAATCCAAGCGGAGTTTAATATTATAGTCAAATCGGAGAAATCAGTATCGGAATACTAAGTGTAGAATTCATATAATAATAGTACGGATAATAGTCACCCCGTGCTGTGCTAATCGGATCAAAGATCCTCAAGATATGTCCAAGGACTGCGATCATAGAGTCTAGTGATACACGGTGCCTAGTGACACCGAGCACTACCCACAAGTTAATAACACGCTAGCCGATGAACATATCTTAATTCGGTGTTTGTTCCTTACTCTAAAACGATCCATAACCAAACATATAAAATAGGAGAAATCATACAATGCAAGTCGTAAAAGTTGTCAATCTCATCCCTCATGAGCAGGTGAGAACTCTACCGTCTGGCCAGATCAATAGGAAAAGGGACTCGAGATCGGTCCCACGTATCAAGGCTCGAGATCGGCCTTCGTTCTAGGCAATGTATCTCCTAATGTAAGTGGAGATCACTCCAGGATCGTTCATGCCTCGGGGCTCGAGATCGGCCCACACGTAATGGTAAAATGATCGAATGAATACATAATCAAGTTTATACATATAATATAAGTCCTAGAAGACCATCCGGAAAGTCAAGTGACACCCCGGCTCAATGGCTGCGAGGCCGACTCGTGTCCCATTCCACAAGCCGGCGTGCAGTCATTCAGTCTCTACTCAACTCTCACCAAATGCATGTGTGTAAATATGCAATAATATATTGCCTTCTACGAGAAGAAGGCAATCTAATAACCTAATATTATAATAATAATATATAATATTATTTATTTACTCTACTCCTAATAAAATAGTAAATTCTTTTATTTATCGGGGTTTATGCAATTTCTACCTACAGTGCAGAAAGGATAAACATGCTCTACAGTTTTAATGCATCTACTTAAAATAAAGTGCGAATGTCAAGTCAGGTGGAACGACTTGGTAAGAGTACGCCCACAAAAGAAAATAATTCAAATATCCGACACCTGTAGGGCTGAAGACGCGGAGGCTAACCCTCGGGAAAGATAGTGGGATCCTCGCAAGCTCCGATTGTTGCGTCAGTCGGATCGGACCATAGGTCAGACTTGTACGGAATATGCGGATCTGAAATTTACGTAATTTAAACTGAGTAAGAATCTACACTAGATTATACTAACCATCGTTCCCAATTAATGTGGCTTATAAAAATCTTTCGATTCAGTCAGTCGGACTGAACTGATTTAGTCAGATATTGATTATTCTCGTTCATGCCATCGAGCTTAGCATTAATCTGTTTTTAATTAATTTGTTTAGTCAGATACTGATCATTCACTTGATCAAATTTAACTTAATTTAAACATATATGGTATTTATAATATTTTAATTTGAAGATAATTTGTTTTACGTAATTTAGTTCATTGAATTATATTTGTAAAATAACTACGTCGCTCACTACGGAAATTTAATATGAACTTTTAAGTTACTTCAACTGCTTTAATTATATATTATGTTTAATTAATTAAAATAAGTCCTCCTTCAAAAAAATTAATTAAAATAAGTCATAATAAAAAGATATGACTGATCCGATTCGAGTTTGGACGATTATGTACTCCTAATAAAACAATAAATTCTTTTATTTATCGGGGTTTATGCAATTTCTACCTACAGTGCAGAAAGGATAAACATGCTCTATAGTTTTAATGCATCTACTTAAAATAAAGTGCGAATGTCAAGTCAGGTGGAACGACTTGGTAAGAGTACGCCCACGAAAGAAAACAATTCAGATATCCCACACTTGTAGGGCTGAAGACGCAGAGGCTAACCCTCGGGAAAGATAGTGGGATCCTCGCAAGCTCCAATCGACGCGTCGGTTGGATCAAACCATGGATCATACTCGAACGGAATAGGCGGATCTGAAATTTCGTAATTTTAATCTAAGTAAGAATCTACGTCAGATTATACTAACCCTCGTCCCCAATTAATGTGTTTTTGTTAAATCCTAGATTATTTCAATTTGTAAAAAATTTCGATTCGGTCAGTCAGACTGAACCGATTTAGTCAGACTTTTATCATTCTTGTTCATGCCATCGAACTTAGCATTAATCTATATTTAATTTATTTATTTAGTCAGATACTGATCATTCACTTTCATTTAATTTAATCTAAGTTAAGATAAAGACTAACATTATTTTCAATATTTCAGTTTGAAGGTGAATTGTTAGCAGAAATTCTAGTGTCGAAATATTAGCAAACTAGTTAATCGCAAGTTTCGATACACTACGCGGGGATCTACTTACTTTGATCTATTTTAATCTAACTTGATTTCAAAAATAAATAAACAGTACTTTTAATATTTTAATTTGAAGATAAATTGTTTGTTAAAAATTTATCTCGTTGTAATGCTCGTACGATAATTATGTCGTTCACTACGATAGTTTTATAGGAACTTCAATTGCTTTAATTAAAATAATTTGTACATATCAACATATTTAAAGGTGCGATAATTTACTTCTATTATTTAATTATCCTACTTAATAAAATTCCTAATCGTTCGCGATGATATGAAAATATTAATATGTTGTTAACTAAATGGGCATTCATAATTTAACAATATACTTATTCTTAGTTTTTTTTTTTTTATCGAGTCAATTTTTTATTCGATCATTAATTATAATTAACTACATGTGTTGTATTTAATGTGATTTAAATTTTGTTTGTGTGAATGCGGTTTTAACTTTATTCGGCGAAGTACGTGGGAACTTTACTCGCTACTTTTCAATTTCGAAACTAGTTATAGAATTTAATTTAATTAATGTCATAACTCGAGAAAATCGTGTGTATTCTAATTACATATATATATGGAGTGAAAATTAACATTCAAAATATAAATAAAAGTATGTTTTCGGTTAATCAATTATGATAACTACTATGGTTAGAAAGCTAATATTCTTCCACGAACTAACTAACTAAAGACACGTTGTTAATATTTATATCTAGATTTTCAAATTAAAAATACATAGATAACTTTATTTTATTTAACTAAGGTTGGGTAGTGTTTTAATTATTTCTAACTTCATCGCGCAATTCGTTATTTTATAATTATTCTAATTTTACCGTTATTTCGTTGTTTCAAGTCTTAAGTAAAAAAAATAATATTTTTCGTTGCTAATTAGTTGTCCTAATTAATTAGCAACCATTTTCGTTTAAGTTTCATAAATATTTAAAACATTTTAAATTTAAAAGCTTGTTATTAAACTTTAAATTTATTTAATACGTTGGATGTTTTATTTACGATTTATTTTCGAGATCATATAGTGTCCAATATCGGACGAACATATGCTCAATTCATGTTATGAGCTATCTATTGAGGCAACAATGCCCTGGACTTTTCTAATCATTTCCCGAGCTAATTTAGGTTTACGTAAGCATCTGATTTTTGATTCGATTCCTTATAAAACCTAAATTTTTAAAGCCGCACTATAATCCGACAATTATGCCTTTTGGAACAATCCAAATACCATATTTTTATTCCTTTCAAATCTGTCAAGCCCAAGTATGTTTACTTGGAAAAATGGGCTAAAGCCCTTTTTATTAAGCCTCAGCCGAACCCAAGTGAAAAAGGTCTTACATTTGCAATTCAACCCGTTAAGTTTCAACAATTCAAATAAGGACTTATTTTTTACCCTTAGGCCCCTAAATTATAAACATTCACAATAAGGTCCCTGTCAGGTCAAGGTCGGTACCACGGTCTAGTGTTTTGAAAAAAACCGGCGGTTCAAGAACCGGACCGTGGGAACCGTGGACCACAACCGTACCGTACCGAACCGGACCGAGGTTCAAAACCGGACCGGACCGGACCGGACCGATTCAATTTAAGGTTCTAGAAAGGTTTTTATCTAATATTTTGGACTAGAACCGAACTAAACCGGACCCTACTAAACCGGTGAACCGTGGGAACCGTGACAAAACCGGACCGGACCGGACCTCATACTCACATATTCTTCTTATTATTAAACTTTTGCTATTTTCATTATTCTCAAAATTATATTTCATTGTTTCAAAAAAAATACTTAGTTGCAAATTTATTTCATTCCGCAAAGGCGCAAACGGAATTACGGATAACGGTTGGCGGTTATAAAAAATTGTTTATTATTATGATTATAAAGTGTATAATTTATAAAAATCTTATAAGATGAGTGTAAAAATTAAGCAAGGAAAATTTAACATTCAAATGAATAAATGGTAATAGGGGTTGGTTTAGGACCGGAACCGAACCGAACCTAGGACCGGACCGGACCGTGTGAAATTGGACCATGGTTCTAGCAAGGTTTTGAGCCAACTATTTCAAGTTAGAACTGCCGGAACCGAACCGTATAGAACCTTGGACCGTGAGAACCGTGACCCGTGCGAAACCGTGAACCGGCCGAATTTGAACCGGACCGGACCGGACCGAACCGTTCGGTCAACACTACCACGGTCACACTGGGCCAGTACCACTGGTACTGGCATCGCACACTCACAAGCACATAGCCAAACAGGGGTAAAACGCGCACCAGCAAACAACACAAACAAGCACCAGTACCCAAACAAGCACAACCAAGCAAGCACAAACGAGCACCAGCAACAACACAAACAAGCACAAAACCACAGCACAGATCGGTATCGAGGTACCACTGATACCTCTCTAAACCACGTAACAGACCTCACATAGGCCAGAAATAGAAAGGAAAACGGGGTTTGAACCCTTACCCGGTAGGAAGAGGGTCCCAAGCGGGATACTCGAAATACGACCGGTTCCAAGCAAGGGCTCGCCACGGCTGTCAAGGAACAACGAAAGTCCGAGCACCCCCAATAAATGGCACCGCCAAGCACCACAAACAGCGCAAGGCAACAAGAGGCAGAAATCGCAAAACCAAACAGACTAACCCAAAACCAAAACCCTAGGGTTTTGGGAAATCAGCAAGCACAGAGGAACAGGAGAGAAGAGAGAAAGAGATTTATTTTCTCAGCACATGAGCGAAGGCAAGGGAGAAAACCAGCAAACCAAAACGAGAGAGAGAAGAGAGATTTATAACCGTTCGAAGGCAACACACACGCAACCGGGCCAAGGCGTCAACGACGCCTGACATCCGTACTGCGAAATTCGTCGCACGCACGAGGGCGATGCGATGGGAGCAGGTAGCACGGCGGGGTTCGTAACCCAAAAGCGAGAGAAAACGTGGGATCCCGCTCCGCTCCCCGTCTCCAGAAGAGAGAGAGAAATCACCCCAGTAGGGCCTGCGCGCAGAGAGGAAAAGAGAGGCAGCGGGGGCGAAAGAAAAAGAGAGAGAGGGGAGGGGTTTATAAAAAGGGGCTGCTTTCAGATTCGTGCAAGATAGAGATGAACGGTTCAGGTTTGTCTCAAAATTAAAAAAGAAAGAGAGTGCGGATCTCAACTCAATTTGGATGGAATTTGGAATTCATTTCCTTCTCCAGGAAGGAAAAAGAGAGAGGAGGGATTTTAATGAGGTGGGGTCCACTAGCAAAAGAAAATTGGAGAAATGAGAGTTTGAGGTGGGATTCGTGTGGTCATTCGCGTGTCGAGTCATTTTATTTTCTAAATTATTGTTGTAATTTTCTAATCTAATTTATTTAATTCGAATCAATTTTCTTAATTGAATTTTAGGAATTTAATTGGTTCAGTGAAATCGAAGTTTTATTATGATGCTTTTAATGAGTACTTATTTATAATCTAATTTGTTCGTTAATTAACTAAAAATTTTAATTACTCGTAATTATTAATTGTTAGTGTAATTAATTAACTTAAAATTTACAGAATATAACAGTGACAAATTTCCTTCTCTACCATGAATCATGTACAACTTCATATTGATTCAAATTTCGAAAATAAATTTTCTTAGTAATTAATTGATGAGACAATTAATTGAGACTAGTCAAAAAATAATGGTGAACAAATTCTTCTCTGTTTGATCCACCGAAAATTATTTGAATAAAAAAAAGATGGTAAAATTTTATTAGTTCCAATACATACAATTAAAATTATGAACAAATATAACATGTTAAATTTTGGAGCCTCCTTAAAAGTTAATAAAAGTTTCATACTTTTTAAGTATTTTATTTGTGAATAAAATATATAATTTCATTTTGTGGAATCGTTTATTGTCCTATGATTTGGTTTATTCGTTTCACAATCGGAAAATGTTGATGATTACCGTTTCTTCTTGATTAATTTTGTTTATCAAACTTCGCTTTGAAAAAAAAAAACTTTATAATGAGAGAATTTATCCCAAAATAGAATTTGGTAATAAGCAACGGTTGGACACAGACGAGTATTTTCCAAACACGAAAGGCATTAATAATAATAATAATAATAAATGATTAACAGCACAGTAATTCATTCATAAAAAAAATTATGAGTTGTATTTTTTTTATTTTAAGAATTACGTTGATTATATATTAATTTTTAACAACAAAAAGTAAAGCATGATAGATAAGAATAACACGAGAGTATAGGACTATAGGTTAAATAACATTGGTAGCAAATCCGGTAGCTTGACCTTTTTTTATTATTTTATTTGTGGTATCTGGTATGGGTTTGCATTGAAATTGGATCCGTCTTGGTTATAAATATATCTTGGGAGAAAATCACGGCCTCCTAATAAATTCAGACCCACCCTAACGGATAAGAAAGTGTTGGATCCAGCCCAATACAAACGGGGCAGAAATGTTGACCCAATAGGCTAATACCCTTTTCTTTTTCTTTTTTTTGGTAATTGTAGCATACATAAAACATAATACATTCAATTATTACGGTACATTTAACTCTTGTGATGAATATATTTGAATAATATCATTCAAATTGAATGGTTAAAATCATGAATGTGTTATAAATTGCTTATATAGGATGTGTATTAAATTTGAGTCAATTTAAAATTTGATCGATCATTTATGTGAAAATATTAAAACTCTATTATTAAACTTTTAAAATTATTTAATAGAAGGTTAAACGTGTTTTCAATAAAATTGACCTAGATTTAATACACACATTATCTAAATAATTTTATTTAAAAAAACAATTTTAAACATGTCGGGTTGAAATTTGGAAATGTCCCACGTGTCGGATTAACAGTGTCCGTTTTTGTTAAATTGTAATCCACACTTACTATTTTGTTTTATCTCGAGCAGACAGTAAAAATTGAATGATGGATGTGTGGTTATTACATTAAATGATGTGTAGACGGAATGGGATCTGCTGCGATTTGATTGGTGTGAACAGTAACTCTCAAATTTCTGTTTTTTTAAATTTAGTCTCATTCAATAATTTCTGTTCACGTATTTCAAAACAGTTAATTTTAATTTCGAAACAATTCAATAGTTAAATTTGAAAAAAATAAGAATTAGAATTGTAAGTACAAGAATGGTAGCAGATTGGGATCATGTGTAGAGTAGTTGGTAAAATTGACATCTTGTATGGTAGCATAATAAAATAATGTTGAAGTGGAATAGTAAAAGAAAAGACATGTGAAGTGTGATTGGTGGGATTGGCCGGCGGAGTTCAAATGTGAAATGTCCAATGCAACTCGCTCTCTCATCTCTGCAAACTGCAATGGCCAATGGCTGTCTGCACGTCTTCCTTCCTTGCAACGATTGTTCAACTTTCTCTTTCCCACGTCTTTCTATACAATTAATAACTATTATTAAATGCCAAATAAATAAGCAAGCATGATTGCATGAAGCATGTATATATATATATCGAATTCAGAGTAGGTCGGATGCCTATCGAAGCTACTTTGGTTTGATGACTCAAATAACCATCTGATTGCATCAAGATCCGTGTCAAGTACATTAAAATCTGTGCTAATATGTTTCAATTTCTGTGCACACTAATTTTAATACTAATCGTACAGTTATAGAGCTAATTGAACATAAAGTAGGTCCGATGTACATCGGACCGGACCTCCTCCTATCTGAATGCGTATCCTCTACATTAACTCAAAAGGGAACCTTTTGAGTTAATAAATCTCAACCATCAGATTTTAAACGGAGCCAATCCGACTACTCCTATAACATAGGGGGTGGGTCTTTCAATATTAGTGTAGATCTAGTCTGCACGAATCTTAAAACATATTAGACGGTTGATATTCATGAAGTCAAATGATTCCTTTTATTGTTAACGCAGAGATACGAATTCCTCCTATCTCATATATATGATATATCATATCCTTTGATTGGACTAGTTAACAAACCATAGTACAAGACCCTAATAGATCATTTTTATTTATGGATGCCTCATATTCCAAGCATTCAATTTCTATTTCTTGGAGGCTGGAGGCTGGAGGCTGGAGGCTGGAGCCGTGACGTGAGTATAACTAACAGCTGATATGGACCGACTAATCATGTTTTCTTTATTTATTTATCATCAAACATTGAAACGTGAAATATGAAACATGAAATATTCCCTTCATCCCTTGTGTTGTGTCATTTCATTTGAAACATCACAAAGGTGTATTGTATATGTTCCATTTGCGCGTTCAAATTTGTTTCACGGAACAATTTATAAATTTAATTTTTAATAAAAAAAATTATACATTAATCGAACGGTTCAAATCGGATTTGATGGATAACCCGCTGCCTCCCACTGAGGAAGGTCGCCCCCCCCCTCGCATCGCAAATTCGCAAATTCGCAATACAGCAATACATTTACTGTTACTCTCCAATTATACGGATTCTATTGATGAGTCTAACCGTTCCATTCAGATCAAACGGCTCATATTATGTACAGTTGTATATTAATTGACTCAAATGTGTGGCAGAACCGTAGCGACTAGCGAGTGGCGAGTGGCGAGTGGCGAGTGGCGACTATATTATTTTTAGATTTTTACTCTTTCTTGCTCCAGTAGAAGTAGAACGTTAAAACTACTTTTTATCTTTCTTCCCTCTCTTCTTTTTTAAATAAAAAAAATTCCTAGTTCCGACTTCCGACAGGACCAGAGAAAAGGATAGGGGAAAAAACATTTCTACTTTAATTAGAGAGAAGAGAGAGAGATTTTATTAAACCCTTTACCATTCTTTCAGCTTTGGCTGCAATCGATCAGAACAATTTTCTTCCTTTTATCCTTTTTCTTCGCTTCGATTCCTCTCTCGAGATTCACAGATCTGCCATATAAATATACCCCTCCCTCTTTAGTCTTTACTCACTTCGTCATGCTACATTTTGTATATCGTTTAATTTGTGTGCGCAGTCAGATCGCTTCTCTTCTCTTGCCTTCTCATGTATGATGTATGAGGTAAAATCAATGTCCACCTTCTTCTTCTTCAGAATAATTTCTTACAACTGTTTCGGTCAATTTAGTGCAAAGCCTTCGCTTTCTCTAATTAGATTAGTTTCGTACTAGAATATTCGAGGTTGATCTGTCTCCCTGGCTCCCTGCTTCCTTCAAATAATATTGCTTTGTTTTTTTTTTTATCTTGGTATTTTTTACTCCTTATTGAGTCAACGGCTTAATATAAAGGTAATTTTTGTTTTTTTTCTGTATGTCAATTTTATCATGTCAGATTGTCAGTGATTGGCTTCATACAAAAGTATACTTAAGTGAATTTGCTTACATCGTCAAAGATATTTTTTTTATTATTTTATTTTCTTGTACATAGAAAGTATTACTAAACGCTGGCCTTTATGGAATAATTGGAATTTTACTTGTACGATTCTGTTTTTGTTTTTTTTTACCAGTTTCCAATGAAGATGTTTAATTGGTATCTGATAAGTGGTTTTAGTTGTCATGCTGTTACTCTCAGCAATCCTTTCTTGATTGCTTGTGCCTGGAAATAGGGTCATTTGTGCAGTGATTAGTGTTTATCATTGCTTGATTTTTTCTTTCTCTTTCAGGCTGTTGTACTATAAGCAAAATACGAAAAATGGGCATCTCAGCTAAATGGCTCAAATCACTAGTTGGTGTGAAAAAATCAGAGAAGGCAGACCAACCTAAAAGGGATGAAGATGTAAGTCATTTAAAGTTGGAAGTACAATTTTTTGTTGAATGATTTTTCTTTGTGCCACTTATGTTTATTGAGGAAGAGGTTTACTACTACACCAAAAGTTCAAAAGACTAGGGAAACCCCGGTTAGCTTTTTTTTTTTTTTTAAATAATATAAAATAAAGTGGACCGTTGCAAAAGAGAGGTCCTCTCATACCCGGACAGTTGAGTTGTATCATCAAATTATCAGTTGTTGCGATTTATGGAAACAAAACCTTGACCGTAGTAAGTCTGGGTAAACCGACTAGTTGCATTGTAGAAAAGTCCATACGGGATAAGATCAGGTACTAAATGGAAGTACCAACGGACTGGAGCAAGCCTATAATTGGTAAACAAAAGAAAGAAGAGAAATAATTTGCAGGCGATGACTAAATGCAATTTAGTTGCATAACCCAAATCATACAACTTGCAAACCAACTACAAGAACAAAAAACTTGGTATGGCAGCCAGTGGGGGGGCAATTTTATAGTCTTAATCTGTAATAACAAGGTACTAAAGCAACATTTACTACAATTTTGTTAATAAAGAAAAAAGAGGTGGCAAATGAGGTCCAGCATGAGAGTAGAGAAGCAAGCAGTCCTGAAGCCATTTCAGTACCGCTACAAGATGAGCCAACAGCAGTCAGTGCAAGCACAGTTGACACAAATGTCGCGTCCAGCTCTAACACGGCTTCTACCTTGGTTCATCTGCAAGCATTGTCCCAGGCTGATATAATCAATAGGGAGAATCAGGCTGCTACTCTTATTCAGACTGCTTTTCGAGCTTTTTTGGTATTTGTTTAGAGCAACTCTTTATATCAGAATGATTTGTTCTGTACATTCTGTTAATGTTTCAGTCTGTATGTTGCTGGTACTAACTGATACACTTTGGCATGTGTGCTAACTGTACCAGTTTGGCCCGTATTAAGACTCCCTTTTTTTTTTTTCCTTGTTTGGTACTTTAATGATTGATTTCAGACATCCAAGTTAGTTGGGCCATGTTTGTATTAATGAGGATTAAGCATCAGGGAAGATTGGTTTACATTTGAGTGCATTAGCCAAAAATCACATCAATAGGGAAATAATATTACTCCATGTGGACTTGTTGATAATTTTGAAACTTTTCAGGCTAGACGGGCTTTGAGGGCCTTGAAGGGGTTGGTTAGGCTCCAAGCCCTTGTAAGAGGTCACATTGTTAGAAAACAAGCAGCTACCACTCTCAGGTGCATGCAAGCACTGGTGCGGGTCCAGGCCCGTGTTCGAGCTCGTCGAGTTCGTATAGCATTGGAAAGCCAACTTGGTCAACATGTGACCCAGCCTCAGCCTGCTCAAGAGAACCCTGTTAGAGAAATTGAGGTGTCTTTCTCATAAGCGTTTTTATAGATGCCTACTTTATCTTTATATGAAAAAAAAGACATACGGAGTTTATATTTATCATTTATTGTGGACATTATTCAGATATGCTGGTTACTATATATTTTTGTGCAATATTTGGACAGAACTATCTTCTGTTGTGCTATTACGACGAGCTTGCTTTTTAGTTAATGCCACTTGTGTAACTTGCTTATGCCAATATGTCCATTACCAAATATTAAATCAATCTTGCATTTTTGCTCAAGACAGTAATGGACATATACATTAGCAGAGAATTAACATAATCATTTTGTTATGCTATTTTTTCTCGGTGCTTTAATTTCGTTATTTGGGCAGTTTTAGAATATATTAGATGTTCGACTCCAATTAGAAAGTTAAACATATTCATAAGTAAGCCTATAAGGGAATTTAGGGTTTTGTATTACATACATTCAATTTTTTTAACACCATCACAGCCTTATGGTTCAGCATAGCCTCCAAACACATTTTAGTAACTTTATCTACCAACAAAGCATACGCTACCGAAAATGAGTTTATGTCTTTGATGATCATGGGTTGAAAAATCTTTTTTTGAAAAAGTTATTATTCAAGTGTAACAGAGTGAGTGTATGTTTTATGAGTCCAACCCACCTTCATGAGGTGCATTGTGTAAGTTCTCTTTTGTTTTCAGGAAGGGTGGTGTGACAGCATTGGGTCAGTTGAGCAAATACAAGCAAAAATAATAAAAAGGCAAGAGGCAGCTGCCAAGCGAGAGAGAGCCATGGCGTATGCATTAACTCACCAGGTAATTATTGTTTTTCAAACACTTATTTAGTATAATTTTCCCAGCCAAAATTGTTCCTATCTTTTGGATTAACAGCTGTGAACTTTGGTTTTATTGCAGTGGCAAGCTGGGTTGAGGCAGGGACCACCTCCTGCTGGACTTGAAGCTGATGATAAGAACAATTGGGGCTGGAACTGGCTAGAGAGGTGGATGGCCGTCAAACCTTGGGAAAATCGTTTGCTTGATCCCAACACAAAGGATGTTCCGGCAACAGTGAATGAACCCAAACCCGTACAGGCCGAAACCAGCGGTGGATACAACAAGACTCCGGGCAGGGCACCTGCTTCTGCTAAGAAACCTGTTTCTTCCACTCCTAATAAGGCTCGACCCTCTCAGTCTGAGGGGAGCGGGTCTTCCTCGGCCCGAACAGCATCAGCCAAATCAAAGGTAATATATTACTTATCTTCTGATAGATCAAGGGTTAAGGTCCTCGTACTTCTGTCATGCGGTTCTGTATTAGGTTTTATTTAATCCAATAGAATGAACCAATTGGAAATAAGTATGTGTGTATATCCATCATGTAATACTGTTGCGCTAAATGTATCTAATGGGTACCATAACTACTAAATTCCTTTCATTTATGAGTGTCATTTGATCCTAAGTTGTGTTTTTCATATTGGTGGTTTCTCCAGTTGAAGGCTAAGGATGGTTCTGAGGAGGCACTTTCACGCCCATCAGGTCTTGGAGCCCGTTCTAACAGTAATCCGAGAGAGAGGGCTATTCACATGGACCCACAGGCTCACAAGAGACTCTCCCTTCCTAGCAGTGGTTAGTCAAACTGAATTTTTCTACAATTTATTTTTTCTGTTTCTGTTTTTTTTTCCCATTATTTTTTACAGAATTATCTAGGGTTATACAGCAGTTAAGTAGAGCTTGTCAAGGTTCTGTCCACAATTCCAAAATTTGGGTAATTCTAAGGTGCAACCTTGGGAGATAAAAATTACTTGTTTACAAACTTGGTAGAAACTCTCATTGCATCAATGCCCCCATTAATGGTTGGTGAGGGTTCCATACCACTCAGGCATTTTTTGTACCAAATCCTCCTGTCTTAAGATTTTATTCACTTCCTTTTGAATTATGGTTTGTTGTGAGCTAGTTTTATTGTAATTTTGTTATATTATTAATTTCATGCAGGACGAGAAGCTAGGAAGCAACCATTGGGCAAATCTACACTCAGCCGTACCCAAAAGGCTGGCAAAGATAATGTGAAACCTGAATCTAAAAGCCGCGTTAATCCTGAGGGAAAAATGTCGCTTAATAAAAAAGATGAACAGAAATCATAATAGAGTAAATTACACAATTGGCCAGTAAATTATCTGTTTTTCATTTTGCTCCTCCCAGTAGTTTGGAAGTTCCTCATGTAGGCCCTAAACATTCCAATTTGTAATATTTTGGTCCCAGGTGGTCTTTCAGTAAGAAATAAACCCGAATCTGAGCCAGCACCCAGCATTGATGATTAATGAGCCGGTTATGTTGTATAATGGAGAAACACGATACCAAATTTAATCCCGTCCATTTTTTCAACTGAATTGACTTAGGGACCAATATTCAATTTGAAATGTTTAGGACAATGGTGGATATGATTGTAACCAAGGACCACTTGTGTAACTTACTCATCATTGACAGGTGAATTGCTTTACTGCATTTGGTTGATAACATTTATTGTGTGCCAAATACTCAGTATGCTTTCATCTGCACTGGTGCATCTCTATCAGTAATTGTCAAGGGTATTTTGTCTGGGGAGGTTCAATTTTATTTGCAACTTTTAGTTGTTGCATATGCAGTATTTATTTTTTATCTACCTGCCCTTCTCAACATCTATAATATTTTATATACATGAGCTTTTGTTGTATAATGTGGGCCATGTGATGGGGTTGGTACAGAAATGCTTGCAATTTCTGGCGTGTAAATTTTCAAATTTTCGATTGAGTTGAGGGGGTTATTTGTTCGAACAAATTGACGATTGTTGTTTCATGTCTCTGTATATGCGCATGGTTTCATTCGTATGTTTTTTTTTTTTTTTAGAATTTTGTATGGAAGGCTCTGGAAGAATTTTTATGACAGTGGTACAGATTATGGTAATTCTTTTATTTTAATTTGCACAGAGCAATGGATTAAATTTCTTGTTGGTGTATATTTTTATTTTGTTTTGGCGGATTAAAGGGTTGGTTTATGCTTCAGGATGGGTTCAGCTCTATTCCAATTGGTTATGTTTGGTTGTGGAGTAAAGTTGCTCTAGATTAAATTTCTTACTTCAAGCTAAGGCAGATTAAAATAATTATGTTTGGTTGGAGTTTGGTGGAGTAAGCTAATGAAGATAGAGAAATTATAACATGATGTTACTCTAACTGCGGGAATCACTGGTAGAGTAAGTTACTCCACCTCTCTATGTGGAGTAACTTAATCTGAATTAACTCAAATGTTATTCTATCTTACTTCTTCAAATTTATTCGTTTGGCTACTTAAAAGTGGAGTAGAGAGTTTACTCCACCACTTACTCCACAACCAAACATGACCATTGTGTGTGGGTTTTGTATTTTTTGGTGGGAAAAGATAATTTCTTAATAATTATCACTGAATTAAATTTGTGTCTGAGAAATATTTATAACTGGTGGACCAGATGGACCTGCTGTTGTTAATTCGGAGAAATTTGATTATGTGAAAAGATTGAATGCTCCAAATTAGAAATAGCAGGGCCCTTCTTCCTTGATTGACAATGACAAGAAAAAACTAAGGCCTGCACCTGGTACTGGTACTGGTAGTTATTATATTTAATCCATCCATTTATGATCGGTATTTTGAGCCCCTGATTCATTTGTAAAACCTTCCTTTGATGCTGCCTTTGATCAGAGACCATGGTTCAGGAATAGCTAATTTTGACTAGACATACCTATGCAGTGAGAATTTTTTATTCGTAGACATTGTTACTAATTCAAAGTTTAGATCCAAAATAATGGTACCGATCCAAAACAATTTTCATTTCTTCTGCAATTGCTGAGATTATTTGTTTTTTTTTTCTCTCAAAAGTCAAAAGAATGAGCCCTCTTCTGAAACCCACTCTATTTTGCATCAGAGACATCGTTGTGTGGGAGGCATTTTCGTTTTTCCTTTCCAATTTTTTTTGCTTCTTTCACCACATTGAAAGTTTGAAACCATGCATTTTGATTTAGAAAACTGCTCTCACTTTCCGGTTTTAGAAATCGCTCTCATTCTTTTTTTCTTTTCTCAGTTTCAGATTCCAATCCACAAAAAATCTCATAAATTGATGATGAAGAAAAAAATGTTTTGGATTGGAACCATTGTATCCGATCCAAACTTTGAATCGAAAACAATGACTTCAATGTTTCTATAAATCTAACAACTGGGTACTCTTTTTTTATTCTCTCTATCTTTTTTTTTTTTTTTAATAATTTCTATGAATAAAAAAATTCTCTATGTAGCTATAATACATAAAGCTCGTGTTTAGGGATCCGAATCTGCTGAAATTCTTGGTCATGAACAGTGACCCTGAAATTCCTGAAATTCATGATCCAGCCATTGAATTGTTTTGAGATGCGTGCACAAAAAAATTTGGATGGCTGGATCATGAATTTCAGGGATTTCAGGGTTACTGTTCATGCATTTTGAATTTCAGCAGATTTGAATCCCGTGTTTAGTTGTGGATTAAAGTTATGATGGAATAAATTAGCCTCATATTTTTTTCTTGCTCAATTGATAACAATTAGTAAGTTTTTTAAATTACCAAATAATTTAAAATTAAAAAATTATAGATGTAAGTCTTTCCATGCATACTAATGTTCAAACATAAATAGTACGACTGAAGGGTTTTAGAATTAAAAAAAAAAGTATCATTGTATAATTTAGAACACAACATACTAAACTAGAGATTAAAAATGTAAATCAAGCGTGAGATGATGATGATGATGATGATAATGATAATAATAATTGTAGTACTAGTAATAAATAATGACAAAGATAATGATAATGATAATGATAATAATATTAACAACACCAATAATGTAAAATAAGTTAATTTATGTCGGCATAAATGATTTTTTATTTCATATTATTTCATCATATTTGACAGTATAAATAAGATATGTATTCTCTGACTTAATACATCAATCAAATATGAACAAAGAGTTAATCTGACATTTAGATGGGCATTTTCTGTAGAGGAAACTAGCTAGACGTAGACAGTATCCATAACAGTATCTATCAATAAGGATGTTTCTCCTCCTTAGGAGACCAAATTAATTAATTAAGAAATAACTAAATCAATAAAAAATAAAAATAGGTGAACTGCTGGGTCCGGTCCGGGCAAACTCAATCATGAGGATATATATATATAGATCAAATGTCTACCTTCTTGCTCCTATCATACTTAATGTTTTTTTATATGGCACTAAAAATTCAAAACTAAAATTTCATAAGAGAAATGTGAACTATTAATCTTATACTACTTAAAAAAAATAATGTATTTGGACAAAAAAATAATAATTCAGAATCTGATATTTTACTTCTGTACAATGCCCCGATTTTTTTTTTACCATCTTTGAAAAAAAAAAAAAGATAATCTCAGACGTCACTTTTTGGAGAGACCTCAAAATTACCAAGCCCGCATATTATAGCTGCGCAACCGGACTTATTAGTCCAATGTAGAGAGACAAAAAATAGTTATTGGATTTACTAATTTAGTGCGTCATTTTTTTACCTTTTAATTTTTCTGCGGACAATAGAATAAAAATCAGCTGTTTATTTTCTTATATGAAGATTTGATTTAAATTATAAATAACAAAAAAAATAAAATCATTTGTTATATATATAAAAATCTAGAAGGTAGACTCTCATATTTCTTCTAAAACAAATTAGTTCTTTCCACCGCAGTTCACAACCTACTGTACTCCACAAAAAAATACAGCTCTTTCATTTCTATTTTCTTATTTGCATCTTAGGCCAGAAATTCAGACGGATATCATTTCATTCATTTCCAACGTATTAAATAACTTCTCATAAGTTATATATAAGTATTAGTATCGAGTAAAGAAAAATGAAAAAAATATTGAATAGTCGTTAAAGTGAGATAAGAAAAGACTTAAACTTTTAAGTCACCTATAAAGAAGAAAATGTAAAGAACTTTTTACTAGAGAAGTGTCGGCAGTGTTCGTTGGAATATTCAATTGTTTATGAATTATGAGTGAGTTCTGTGATGTTAACTTACTACTAATATAATAGTAATTTTCCTCAAAACTAATAATAATAATAAATAATAGTAATAATAAATAGAATAATGTGGTGATGATGTTTTCCGTTATCTCCGCACCAAAAAGTGAGTGTAAATTATTTAGTAAGCATATGAGCATTATTGGGGTCAAACTGTACGTGTGATTTGATTGTAGATATGGCTCTCCATCCAGTCAAGCATGATCAAAAAGTAATAATTTTTTCGAATCTTAAAATTGATGACGTGATAATCTTACTATAAACATTGAAATAAATTTATCATCTTATACGTTACCACACAGCTAACAGCTGTGACCAACAGATGTAGCTCATGAGAGGTGCCGCAATGAATCTTGAGAATGAAACGTAATATAAACTCCCCCTGGTGACTGGTGTGCTGCCGCACTGCCGCAGTGACACGAGTCACATACTCACATACTAGTTCTTTCTTTCTCGGCATCTCCGACCCTAGTATCCTATTCCTATTCCTATTCCTATTCTCCAGTCCCGTGAAAGGAATTCGCATATATCTCAAACTTTGCGTTATTTTTTTTGAATATCTCAATCGTTCGAATACATTATGCACGAATCTCAAAGCTCCAATAATAATGGCCCCCTATCTTTCCCCGAATAGGCACCGGACACGTCGGTCACGCAAAAATTGAGATATCTCAGAGGACACGCACCCCCGTGAAGGCGGGTGGGTTTTCTTTTCCCCTCGTCTCGTCTCGTGTCGCAAAAGCACCAGTAACGCATCTCCATTCTCCGCAGGAGGATCGGATCAGTTCACAATAAATTCCCTCCATTTTGCTGACGTAACAAACGATAACTGTCAGAGACGCACCGCCGTAATTTACTCCCTTGCACGCCAAAATGGATTGCATGCCATTTGGCGCACTGCTTCAATCCAACGCTTCTTAATTATCTATCTAGTCTTCTAGTCATAGCGTTAATTAAATTTAAATACGATATGGAAATATTCACTATTCAGAGATAGATATGAGATATCATATATTGGAAATTAAAGAAAGGTAAATTAATTAATTTGAGGAAAGGGACTTGCCAACCTTATCAGTTATCTGCACTCCATCAAACGACAAGATTTGCATACACGCGGATCACATCATCAAAATCCAAAATGTCCTAATATCACAATTGATAAATAAAATTACACTATCCTGCCTCCTGAGCGGCTGTGGTCCGCGTCCAGTTGACAATTTTTACCTTTTCTTTCTGACTTTCTTCTCTCTCACTCCACACAGAGACGCACACAGTGTCATATTCATATTCTCCTCCCTCTTCCTGTTCCACCTCAAACTCAATACTCCGCTCGCTCGCTGCTCCGCTTATACCAAAAACCAAAAACCAAAAACCAAAAACCAAAAACCAAAAATTGTCGCCCCGCCCCCGTTCCCACACACTCTTTGGCACAACCTCCCTAATCCTAATCCTAATGTTGATCCCTCCTCACTTCTCACCTCTCCTCTTCTCTTCCCTCCTTCTCCTCTCTGTTCCCGCTCTTTTGCTTCTCTTTCCCAACCTCATCCACCAAGCCCTCCCCCTCAAAAACCCTGGCCCTGCTCCACACAGCGTCGTCGACCACCTATTTCACCGCACCGTCCTATCACCACCCTCCATGTCCATGTCCATTCCATCTCCCTTACAGTTACAGTTACAGTTACAGACCCCTCAGCCAAAGATCGCCTTTCTTTTCCTAACCAACACCGACCTCTCCTTCATACCTCTGTGGGAGAAATTCTTCCAAAACAATACTAATCTCTTTAACATCTACATCCATCTTGACCCCTCTGCTCAGCTAGACAAACCGCTAACTGGTTTCTTTGCAAACCGGTTCGTACCAGCAAAGTCAACTCAGCGAGCCTCCGCTAGTCTGATTGCTGCGACCAAGCGGCTTTTGGCAGCTGCTCTTATTGATGATTCGGCAAATCAGTATTTTGCACTATTGTCCCAGTCATGCGTCCCGATTCGCTCATTTAATTTTGTGTACAGGAGCCTGGTGTCCGACCCGCAGAAGAGGAGCTTTATTGAGATTCTCTCTGACGAGCCTCAGCTCCAGGAACGGTAATTATTATCAATTTTACTGATTACCAAATACACTGTGATAGTTATTTTTTCTGGATTTACTCTTTTGTGATGTCAGAAGTGCACTTGTTAATTTTAGGTGCGTAACACTATGTAAAACAAAATTACGAGACAAGTATGATGCCTAATTATGAGACCAGGACTTGTGCGGTACTGTAGATCTTGATGCAGTGACACAAGGTTCATTGAATTGAATACCATTAAGAAGTTATAATTGACAGCAAAACCTATGAGACCTCAATTTTGTAGGACGAGCTATTAATTGCATGGTTTATCAAGGTTTTAATTCTTGGTTGGGAATTTTGTGCATATCCTTTTATTTTCCGTAAAAATGGATTGAGGAACTGCATGATCCCTTCTGTTTATGTTGAGCATGTGGAGAGCATTGGTTTGGGGCTTATTGTCTGTTTCTGTTGGGCATGTGGAGGGCATTGATTTGGGGCAATTTATATTTTTCCATTTACAAATTCTATGCATGATCCCTTCACAGCTACATGGCACGAGGAGAAGACGTGATGCTACCTGAGGTGCCATACGACCAATTCCGAGTCGGGTCCCAGTTCTTTGTCCTCTCTAGGCGCCATGCACATCTTGTAGTCCATGACCGCCGCCTTTGGCGAAAATTTCGCATCCCTTGCCTTCCTACCATGGAGGGGTTTTGCTATCCTGAAGAACACTATTTCCCGACCCTACTAAACATCATGGACCCACAAGGCTGCAGAGGGTACACTCTAACTAGGGTTAACTGGACTGACAGCACTGATGGTCACCCACGCACTTACACACCTGCTGAGATAACCCCTCAGCTGATCCAAGAGCTGAGGCAGAAGGAGAGTGTGAGCTACTTGTTCGCGAGAAAGTTTTCAAAGGAATGTCTTGAGCCGTTGATGGGTATTGCTGATGATGTCATTTTTCATGATAAGTGATGGGAAAAAAACTCCAAAGAGGAGTTTTAAGGTTTCAGAGGGTTGGATGAAGGTGTGGAAAAATATTCTGTTTCTTCCTTTTTTTTTTATTTAAGCAGCATAGTGTGAGCATTTCCATAATAGATGGCATCTGGTAAATTGTTTTAAGTTGCAGGGCCATAATAAACTGACAAACCCGTTTTCTCTCTGACATCTCCTTTAAACCCTCTAACAACAACATAAATCTATCATTACTTGTACAAATAATACAATGATAATTCACATTGTTACATGTGAAAATAGCAAATTGTAGCATATATTTGAAGTTTCACAATTCCAGTGCATCAAAATGCTGGCTTCTCGATTGTTTCTCACTCTTAATCAAACAAGCCTTTGTCAGTCTTTTATTTATCATTTCCACTACACTCTGGTACCACTTCATGGGCCTCACCTGTCCAACAAATTCCAGCAGGATGAAATTAATGCCCAAGGATCATACTACTTTGCACCTGCTTCACAATTTAGTTATTTCTAACCAGATTATCCATAGTACTGCACAGATCAATGCCCTATCCATTTTGTTCCAATAATACTGATATCTTATCATTATATTTACTACTTTGCTGAGACCTGACCGGTACATGTTTGGGAATTGATCCCTTTATATTTACTACTGTGCTTAAAAAGGAATGTCTTATTCCACAGGCTACTTGACCAGTTATTTAACATTGTCTACAACAGTTAGCAGCAGTACTTATCCCTTTCTTTTAATCTGTTCAACCTGGTATTACCAGCATGTACCAGCTATCCTGTACCTGCACTGTATTTAACGGAGGGTAACTTGAAGTACCTTTAGTTGATTTCATAATTTGCACTATTCTGGTTTACAGAGACAAAATTGGGATAAATTTTGTTGTATTTTGTCTACAGAGGTTCTTCTGCACAGTTATGGTTTTCAGTATCATTAATTGTAATTGGCACTTAGTTGCAATGGTTGGAATTTTGATATTTTGATGGGATGCTTGTTAACCTTGTCAAGTTTTGTCCTGTGCTAAATTCACCTGGAATGTCTTTTAAAAGTTTATAAACTTTTTTTTTTCTTTTACTGATTTGTGGATTTTACAGTAAAGTATGATCTTAATCCTTTTTATTTTATTTTATTCTTATTTTAACATTTACAGGGATTTTGAGGTGAGCAACTGAACCCTCGGATTCATCTCTAATCTCTTGGGAGGCTTTTGTATAGAACACATCTTTGTTTTTGTTTTTCCAGTTTCTAGTGATAAATGATAAATCTAATATGTATGTATGTATGTGTGATTACCAACCATCCAATGTATTATGTAGAGGCAAAGGCATATCTAGTAATACATGATGCGATGGAACCTGATGTAGTTATGTATATGCTTGTCAATCTCTATATGTATTGTGTGTATATATGAATAAAGAGTTTTATGGGGTTCCTGTGCATCTTTTCCTTTGATCGTATGTATATAAATAATTTAAAGTTATTTCCTAATTAATTAAGAGAGCGCGCATTTCCATCAATTAAATAAATGTTATTGCTGAATGACTTTAAATGGAGCCTGTCCTGTCCAAATTAAGCTCTTGGGACAAGCTTAATTTGGACCCATAATAATAATAAACGATAAAAAAAAAAGGGTCCAATCGGAAAATGAAAACACAGAAAATTGATGATGCCAATTAATTATAAGAATTAAATGTATGTAATATATAACTAGCTAGCAACATCACAAGTGCTCCCGTGGCGATTAAAAATTAAATGAAAAACAAGGACTTGATGAGCGGAAGGATATGGATATCATTATCATTATCATTATCATTATCAGATAGAAAAATTATTGTGATACCAAGTCAGTCAGTCATAATTGTATTTTTTGAAGGTTCAGTCATGATTGTTATATATAATAAACACTATAACCAGAGGCGGATCCAGAATTCCGGTTAGAGATAGGCACAAAATACTAATAAGGATATAATTTTTTTCCTGACGAATTAGAGTACAAAAGCAAATGAGGATTTGAAAAACTCACGACGTGACACGGTTGAGTCACAGCACAAACATGGTTCCATCACGGCATGACATGGCACGCGTGCCGGTCATGTGTTTCATGGCGTGACCATTTACGCGATGTGATTATCTTTCGAAAATTTGACACGATACGGCACGTCATGCGAAATATTTAGTCACGGCACGGCACATGGTCACGTGTAATTAGGACTGTTAGATCTCGATCGAATGGTGAATCTTAAATAAATTAACAAAAATTAATGAAAAAATAGTTAAACATCACTAAACATGACCAGTCACATTTGGATACGTCACGTGTGGTCACGGCATGCCTTGGTCATAGTGTGACGAACGTGTTATGATCATTCACGTGCCGTGACTATCCTTCCAAATTCAGTCACGGCACGTCCTGGGATTTAAGTCAAGGCATGACTAGTTACAACATGATATATATAGATTCCTAGTTGCAAATATTTTTTTCTCTCCTGGAATCAGTGATTCTTTTGAGTGGAGTAGCAAATCGAACCGCTTAGTTTTTCTTTATTTTTTTTTATGCGAATCAGTCTGGACTGACTTTCTTTTTCGCATAATTTTCTTCTACTTGACCGTGAATTAAATCCAGAGATAATCATTGTATCCGTCAAAAAAGACACAAATATAAAATACCACTTAGCCTAAAGAAAATTTCGAATTCAGGGTGCCTACCCCTGGTGAGGGGTGAACCTTGGGTCCGCTATATGTTATGCAATAATTAATCTGAAAAGGACGCGACCGAGGGCCGCTTTGTAAGATATGGCGTTGAAATTGGAAGAATGAATATAGTTTCTTTTTCTTTGGTTCAGTAAAATTGAAAGAATCGGATGCCCATTGATATTTTTGGTACAGGCAGTTTAATTTTAAAGACTGGTGGGTCAATCCATCCCCCGTTTTTAAAGCCATTTCAGATGTTGCATGATGATTAATTAATACATTAATTTGTTTCACGCCCACTCTGAATTAAGTGCATGCATGTGCTGCCTTTTATTTCTTTTACCTTTACTTGTCCATTTTTTATAACACTACATCTATATATAATGTTAAATGTGATATATATTGGCTCTATTATATTCATACGTAACTGACAACAGGTTTAATAATTAAATGAAAAAATATATATATATATTCTAATTGGCTACTGACTCAGAAAAACATGAAGAATTATAATTTAGTAGAAAAATATTCTAATTGTTTTGTACATAAAAAGGATTAGTAGAAAAAAAAAAGTGGATACTCAGCTCAACATCCACAAAAATAAAAATTATACGCGATCAATATTCTAATTGACCCCAAGTCCCCAACCGTAATATGACCGTATCTTACAAAACAAATGTTTAATTGTTAGTTACCAATTTCATTCGTCCATGTTATATGCGATCAATATTCTATTTGTTGACCATCGCTCAGGTCTAATATAACATCCTCTTTGGTAGCACTTCTGTATTCTAATTTATTTAATTTCATTCATGTACAAGTTTTCATTATGATTGTCTCAAAGACGATGCAAACAGATCAGATATTATCCATCCATATTTGAAAATTAGATACAAATATGTGATATCCATATAGATATAGATATAGATATGATTTTAAATTTTAATTATCTGTATCCAAATAGTATACAAATATTAGATAAATATTCTTTGATATTTTCTAATAATACTTATATATATTTTTTTTAATAAATAATAGTATTTTTTTAAAGGAATCTGGAGGCTAGACCTCTACATTTCTCATCAAAAAATAAACATTAGTATTAAAAAACAGATATCCAATCTGTATCTGTATCTGTATCTGTATCCATCTAATATTCAATCCGTATATGTATCGGAAAAATAAAAACGGATAAGGATATGGTTTTACTACTATCCAATCCGTTTGCACCTCTAGTTCTTACTTATTGCCAAAGGGTTAGTGCTATAGCGTGTTGTTTAGAAAAGTTTCTAAATATTGTTTTTTATGATCCAAAAACACTATACCGGCTATAGTGCTTTAGCGCGCTGTTTAGAACCCCTTGCTCATGAGAAGAGTTGAAGAGAACTGAAAGAACAATATTTGAAAAAATAAAGATGTACTAGTCATCGTGCCAGAAAAGTGTCCATTAATTTTCCACATATATATAATTACTATTTACCAAAAATAAGATTGTATAGCAAGAGCATTGAACTATGGGTGGGTCTTCTTTTTAATGTACCCAGGACAACGTAAATTTATAAATGGACGATGTACCTACGTACCTGGTAAATTGTATAAAAGAAACGACCACTGGTAAATAATTCTCTCTAAGAGAAGAAGATACTAACAAAAAAAATATTCTTGAATTGTTAATAACTTGTGTCGGGTTTATGTAATGTTTGTGTCTAATATTTACATTTGTTTGAGAACACAAAACAAATAAAATATGCAGGTCACGAATTGCAGACATTTGTTATTTTTTATAATTATACAATGTTGCAATTTTAGCGTAAAAAGATGATAGAAATTGATTGGCGCCTCTCATGCTTTTGGAGTTGGCACAATGTTACTGTTATATCATTCACACTTATTAATAAAATTTGTCTACATAATTTTATTTAAATAATTTGAGAATATATTTATTTGATAATAGTTGATCGTTCGACTTATTTTTCTTGACTTGTTATTTTTTTTTTTTAATTTCATGAGGAAAACATTCACTGCAAATAAATATATCCATTTTCAAAATCCAAACATTCGACCTGTTCAACATTATCAATATATAACAATGTACTTACAAACTAAATTTTACATTTTTTAAAGTTTTTCACTATTCTTTAGATATGTAGAGAATCACTACTTTCGAATGATCTAGAATTTTTAGATCAAGTGGTTTTCTATCTAAATAAAAAAAATTAATTTTAAACAAAAAATATACAATTGATTTAGAAGAATATTTTTATATGGAGATCGTATTAAACGGTTGAGATGACTGTGTGAATTTTAAAATGAAAAGTATGGATCAATTTATGCATATGCAAAACACAGGTCCCAATGATCATTTCAGGCTTCAGATAAAGCCTCCTACTAGATTTTAGTGGACAGTCTTCATCTTTTGTTCAGCCCATCAAAGAAATATCTTGAAAGAGGAAACTGGATATGGGCTCCAACATATAACTTCCTTCATAATAGAACCGGTACACTAATTCATTCCCACTGAACTGTTGTCCCCACATATTATTATTAGTCTTGAAAAATCCATTTGGAATCCAAAGACCAAACTATTTGCAAAAGTCCCTCCAAACGAGAGAAGCCATAAAAAAAGGAGCTGCACCTGGTGTACAAACACTTAACACTTAACAGACGGTTAGCGCACGCGATTCCAGTTGCTGTCTTTTTCTCAGGTCTGAGGTCTCAAAGACTCAAAACTCAAAACGGTCAAACGTAAACTCCTGCTTCCCACGCAACTTCACGATTCCCGATTCTCGCACCAATCAATCAAACAAAGCAAAGCAAAGCAAAGCAAAATTTTGCGATGACGACGCAAGCGGTTGCGATCGCTGCTGCATCCCTCGCCCTGATCGTCTTGATCTCCGCCGTACACGCCGACAATCAGAACGGCGTGTACAGCCCCTGCGAGGATGCGACGGTGCAGCGGCGGGACGGGTTCTCCTTCGGCGTCGCGTTCGCCAGCTACGAATCGTTCTTCTCTGGCCAGACGCAGTACTCGCCGTGTGACAGCCGCCTCTCCCTCCAGTCCAAGAACGCTCAGCTCGCGGTGTTTCGACCCAAAGTCGATGAAATTTCGCTCCTCACCATTAACACCTCCTCTAATTTCGATCCTGTAAGATTTAATAAAGTTTTTGCTACTTTATGATGGCGTATGTCTTTTGTTTGGCTGTTTTTATGGGTTCTAATTGGCTTGAAAATGTTATGGTAAAATCTTTGTTGGAAAATGTGGAAGGGAATGGTGAAAAATTTAATAGCTTTGTATTAAAAAAAATGCATAGTACCTTAATTTGAGGTTATTAGGGTAATCTTGACTTCTTCTTCTTTTTTTTTTTTTTCATTTTCTCCCTCTGCTCGCTTTATTTCTGTTTCCTAGTACTTTGGCAAAACCTGCTACTTTTTGCAAACCAGGGCTTATTTATGGACATGTAAAATCGTAATGATTTCTACAATTTACACTAGATGATAATCACTGCCCGTAGAAGAATAATGATAACAAGTAGTAGGACCGTAGAAACACTTCAATAAAGCAAAAAAGGAAGCCTCTAGCCCACAGCTCAATAACCAATTCCAACCATGCAAATTTGCGGTATAAAAGTTAATAAGAAACTCAGAACCCACAAGCCTTATCCTCTCTCTTTTCCCTTTTTCTTTTTATTACAATCAGTCGTCCCAATATTAAACGTGCTAAATCAAAATCCTGGCACCACAACTGGTGCATTTGTATTAAGAGTTCAATGTTTCGACTCTTTGTGGTTCAAATTCTTAGGTGTTTGCTTAAGTTTATGTTTGGATTCATGGTCTAGTCATATACTCATATACTCATATTTCAAAAAACCATTCTGTAATTAGTTTGAATTTAAAGAAGCTTTTTGGATAATTCATTACAATATCTGAAACAAGCACTGCTCCTTCAGCTGGTTAGGGATTTTTCATTTATTTATTTAGATTTTTGCTATTCATTGGACAATGGACTACATGCTATAATATAAGCATATATACTCATCAATTAAGAGATAAATGTAAGATCATATTTAGCAACTCATCAATTAAGAGATAAATGTAAGATCATATTTAGCATTGAATCTGATAAGAGTTTTAGCATTTGAGACCTGAAAGCCTAGAAACAGTTTATTTGCAGCTATATCATGCTACTTAGAACAATAGGTATGGATAAGTTGGCATTTTCTTAAAATTGGATATTTGATTTGTGGGACTTTTTTTAAATTCCAAAACCTGTAAAGTTACGTACACCATTCTTTCTCGTGAACTGTATTTACATAAGATTTCTTATATATTAATGGATCAAATATTTTGACTTCATAATTTGTTTGTCATGTTAGTTTATAAATCAGCACCGTGACACAGTTTTGATATCAAAGTTCAGTGGTTGAGGGGGACAATTTTAAATTTCATTAGTCAAATTTGATTATACCTTATACCTTCAGTGAAATTACTTCCATCAATGTGAAGTAAATTTTGTAGATGTTATATGCACATACAATTATTGAACCACAAGTATACTTTACTTTATTGTTCATTTCTAGAAGAATGAATACTTGTTGCAAATAATTGCCAATTTATTATTTTAGTACTATTGTTTACTTCTTTGATATACATGAAAGATGCAAAATTAATCTAAAACCTTGCTAGAAAACCAAACACCCTTGAGTGTGTACAGGGACCTGTTACTAAAAACTGTGATTCACATATACTCGCGGTTAACTTCTCCTGGTACATTTTATTAGTGTTAAACCAATAATTAATAGTAATCATGGTATAGCATGTACAGCTTTTAACTTGTGATTTCTTATTTACCGATTTCAGACAAATTCAGGGGGATGGATGGTTGCATTTGCAGGAAGGAAGTACGCAGCTCGGTCCTTTCCAACATTTGTTGGCAATAGTTCTTACGTTGTTACAGGATTTACACTGGTAAGCTCTTTATTGTCACTCTGAAACAAAGGTGAAATTCTTCAAGATCCCTGAGGTACCTGATATTATTGAATTGGCCCCTTTAAATAAAACTGAAGTATCTCATACATTTTTGTCGAGATTGCAGTATTATTCTTAAACTTTTACGAAAATGCTTGAAGTTTTCCTTGTTTAATAAATTTTTAAAAGATGGAGAGCATAGAGGGGTAATTTGGGAATTTAGTTGGTAAAACCAGGGAGGGTTCCTAATTGCAACGGGTGTTGGAAATAGTTTCATACTTCATGGGTGGTGTACATGGTATTCCCAATTTGCATGGGTATACTGGAAATAAAAATGAAAGGGAAACTATATATAGCTCTCCCATTGAACAAATTTTATGAGAAAAACTCGGTTTATAAAGTTGAATTACTCCCTCTACGTAAGAATATGACTTGAGTGTTTGGAAAAACTATGGATGGAAGTTACTGCACTGTATGCTGCCAAGTTTGTGTGGGGACAGTAAATAGCAACACTGAACATAGGAAACAACGGGGTAAAGTCGTTTCTTGGATGAAATTGAACTGCTGTAATCTCAAATTAAATGAATTTCAATTTCAGGTCCTCGAGTTCAAAAAAGGCCAAATTCAGAATCTTTACTGGAAAACAAATGGATGCTCTTCTTGCAAGGGTGGCAATTTTGTTTGTCTTGAAAAAACCACATGTGCATTAAAATCGTCTAGTTGTAAAAACAAAGGTGGTCAAGTCGACTGTAGTGTAGGTATCCAGGTTGCTTTTTCTGGTACTGACAAGCATGATGCGGTACTTAACTCGTGGTATGAAGTCTCTAACATGAACCAGTACTCTCTTTATGGCCTCTACTCTGACCTCAAGGGTTCTCTCGCTGACCAGTTCAACAGTTTCTTTTGATAATGCTTATTCTTATTATTGTTTCTCTATTAGAGTTTGCTTTTTTTTTTTTTTTTAATTTCATATTATGATATCATGTATGTATATTATTACATGTACACGGTTGGTGATTTCTAGGAGTATACCTTTTTGGGATCATTTGATATTAGCAAGTATACGTACTCGTTATATTTGAACGAGGCTTCATTGCAAGTATTCTGTAATTTCTGTTCATTATTGTTTTGGGGTTTTGATCATTGCTTCAAATGCTTCATCTTTTTGCAATTTTAAAAGTATTCCAATAGATTTTGGAGTTAAGCTCATCAATGACTTGGTGAGCTTAAGAATACCCCAGTTGTACTCATTAACTATGATTGAGAAAACTTGTGGGTTTTGTTCATTGCAGGTGTCATCTTTGTTTTTTTACTTTAAAATCCGTACATAATTTATCTTTTAAATGTACATGATTTGTTTTTTCCAAGCAAAAAAAGAACGAAATATAAACGAGTATGTATAATTTTTTAATGAAGAACGAAATCTAAACGATGGGTCCCAATCCCAAACAGATGGTTATCATAAGAGAAGTTGAAGCCTTGAAGAACTCCACACATATGGAATGATGTCATGATTTTTTAAATTCGGCCCAAATGTATTCCCAAACTTTAATTAATTAATATGTTAAAAGCAACACATAAACGGTTCTACACAGCCCAAAACATCCATGCAATGAGATGGAATTTATATAATGTCATAATTAACGAAGGCACTTCCTTTAAGAAAGGAGATCATGCATAGCTTGACCACCACTAAAAAGTATTATTGGCTCTAATTAACGAAGGCACTTGAGAAACAAATTATTAATTAATCAACCAGCGAATAAGAGGAAAAGAGAAAAAAGATCTATAAAGGAAAGTCAAGTTTAGCACCTAGCTAGCATCTTTTCACACGAATCTTATCAAGATTTTTCCGCTAGCTGTCGCACGAATCTTGAAAAGATCCAGCAGTAGAACTAGAAGCAAGAAGCAAGGTCTTAACTCTTAACTCTTAAAGAATAAAGAGAGAATATATATTCCCTTTTGATGGTAAAGACTAAAGGAAAAAAAACCCACTTGCAATGGACGTCTCCATTGTGTCTTTATATATGTCAATTTTCATAAATAACACCCGGAATTAACTAACAATGCCCTTTTTAATGGCCAGAGAACCTTGTTAATCGCATCTCTACTTAACTAATTAAATTAAATCATGCATGGGCATCGGTTTAGTTTTTCATCATACTTCATACACATGCATAGAAAGCATGAAAAACAAAAATAATTGGTTTTAGGGAATTTCCTAATTAACTTAAGATTCCATAATTTCAGTATCATTTAATTAAAATTGTCACGGTTGTAATGTAATTGGTTTCTCTCTGTATTACAGGTGTACAGTAAAGGGAAGGATATAAAGCATGCATGAGGAACAAAATCGATTGGTTTTCTGCTAGTTTAATTTCTCTTCATAGGCAAAATGAAGTTGGCCATTGCTTTGGCTCTCTATCATTTATAGGCAAATTAACTGAAGAATATATAGAGCATGGAAACAAAACCTAATTAGCAAATCAGGAGACTCTTTGTGCAAAATCAAATTGTTATTACTTTGGAAGCATTTTTTTTTCTGGTCATATATACAGCAAAATGAAGTTTGCTCAAGTCACATAATTAGCAAAATTTTCTGTTCAACTTTTCACCACATCCATTTAGAAAGAAATTTGATTATCATGAATAGTTTAGTTCATATTCAAGCTTGTTTTCCATCATTTTGAGATTTGCAGATGAATTACGCTTCAGAAAACAGCTAGCAATTTTAAGGTCTGGTATCTACCAGTAGTTATCAATTCAAACTGATCCATGAACTTCTGTCAGTAAATTTGTAGCTTTTGTTATGGACGCATTTCAGAAGTAATTTTCCGTTTCGAGATGCGATGTAAGCTATCTATATTTGTGTTTGTCCACCCTTTTATTTTTCTTTTGTTTATTTCGTTTTACTCTAATATACAGGACTTGAAATCTCTTGTTATAATTATAATTATTTTATTTTTAGAGAGGTTTGCAACAGTACCACCTAACTCGAAACAGAATAAATTTCACTTCACAGCAAATAATCTTCTATATATTGTGTTGGTGGCTTGGTGCTATATATGATGATACTAACACAGTAACATTGTAAAAAATGAATGATAGAAAGAAATTAGTGTAAACAAACAAAATATCTGTACAGTAATGAGGCGTTTTGTTTAACAGTAATTAATGTATAAACTACTAAGCTGTCACAGACTAGACTGCCGCAGTAAAACCAAGTGGAGACATTTTAGACAAAAATAATAATTACAATTTACAATGGTGTTTATATAGCTCTTTTTTTTGTTCTTATCTCCACTTCCCTTCACCTAAAAAACTTTGAATGGCCAATTTATATATCTCGGGAGGTTCATTAATTATACATGGATGTTGTACCAGCTCGATCTCATTCTTTGATTTAATTTTGTTTCTGGTTTGAAGCTAAATCAAGGTAATGTACCTGGTAATTCAGGTATATATTTTAACACAGCAGTTCTGACTTCATGCATCGCACAAACTATAGAATAAATCAAAACAATTCTGCATATGGGTTTTGCGCTAGCTACATGCATGAAATCAAAACTGCTCTGTTAAAATCTTTACCCGATAGTATAATTGGTAGGAAGGGATGTACCTTGTGTGTACAGTTTTGTGTTCTCTCTCTTTACTATTTTTTTTTTTTATTAATCTAATTATCAACCGATTGAACATTATAATTAATATCATTTGAGTCAGTAGTAGTGCTCAAAAACTTTGTTATTTGGGGACCATCTTTTCCATTCATGGTTCAATTTATTATACTTCAATTTCTAATATACTAATTCAGGGTCATGTGCACTTCATTACTTCAAAGTTCAAACCACAAAATAATATAGACACAGCTTCCAGTTGTTAAATTTTGTTTTGTCTCTGTTCTTTGTTTGTCTCCTTGAAAAGGGAATTTTTCTATTAATTAAGCATTAAAAAATAGTTGTAGTTAGTGATCACCACTTGAGATCAATAATTAATTGAATTAATAAAATTGGAGAACTTTTTCCTCCAAGACAGCATGATCAACGAAGGAAAGAGATTCCAACAGCTGTACGTACTACTCAAGTTTACTCAATTGCAATTTGCAAATTCAGTTAATCATGCATATAATTTTAGTGCTTTCATCTTTCATTTGTTTTAATTGTTTACTACATTTCGTAAATAAATAAATAAATAATTTAAAAATAATAAATAAAAGTAAAGAATAAATAAGAGTATTTGCAGAGTACGTATTTTGATAAATTACGAAAATAATTTAATAAAAAATATATCACGAAACAATCAGGTATTAGTCCATGAAATCTAAAAAAAAAAATTCTTCATTTTTTTTTTTTTGAAAAAAAAGCTCAATAAATGATTATATTATTTTGATTGGTAAATATTATTAAATGTACTGCGTCAGTAGAGAGAAAGAAATGAAAAAGAAAAGACAAGTATTGTTAGATGAGCATAGCTAGAGTGTGATGTGCTCACCAACACAATTTTAAAAGTCTATCGAATTGGCTTCAAACGATGAATCCAAACTGTTAAAATCAATTTACTTTATGAGTGATACATGTACATCATTTTTTTTTAAAGTTTAGAATTCATTTAGTACAAAGTCAACTAGTAAAAAAAATGAACCTTTTATAAGTTAATTTACAAGTTGTTTAATGTTTTCATTTTTTTACTGCTTGAGCTTGTCCTAAATTAATTCAAAAAAAATTAAAATATTACATGTACATGCATCACTTATGAAGGAGATGAATTTCAACAGTTTGGATTCATCGTTTAATGCTAATCTAATAAACTTTTGAAGTTGTGCCCATATCAGTCAGCAACCTAAAATTATTTCTATATGACAAAGATAAGATACAAAAACTCAGGTGCAGTTACGGAGAAAGAAAGAATAAAATTAGTTGAAATAATCAATAATTCCTAATTTACCAGTTTAATTAGGGCGCGGAATGACTAATTGATGATTTATTTTCTGTTAGTTTTGGGCATCAATTTAGGACAAATTACAGTTTAAATCGATTTACGTCGAGTTTGATCAAAAGAAATACATAAACTCTGGTTCTCTTGCATCTCATTCTTTATATTATTACATATCTTGTAAATCAAAAACACTGTTATAACCTATAATTAATTATGATTCTATGGCTTTAGATGTTTATGAATCTTCATTTTTATATTAAGCACGTAGATGTCTAGAACTGTCACTGTTGTGATTAAAAGATGAAATTTAAGATTGAATATTAGCTCTATAATCAAACAAACTGTCTTTTTTATTTTATTTTATGCATAATTTTTATTTTCTATGCGTAGAAGTCTAAATTTATTTAGACACGTACTTGTCACATGTAGATGTCATGATTTCTCTATTTTTTTTTTTTTTCAAAAACTTCCCTAAACCCCCTTATTTGATTGTTAGATACTCATCTTCTTATTGTTTTTTATTATTTTCATTTTTAAAATGTCATTTAAAAAATATAGATCCACAGTAATCACTGCAATGTATTCTTGATTTCGTTGTATGTCATTTAAGAATACAGATCCACACGTAATACCAATAAGGATTACAGATCCACATTAATAGCAATAAGAACATTAATAGCAAAAACTATACAAATTTTCATGCAACAAAACTATAACAGATTATAAATTAAATAGTAAAATAATAAATTGTAGTATTTTATTGGAATAGAAAACTATACAAATTGAAAAGCATTTTTTGTGGGTATTGTAGCTTTATTTCCGACCTTATTAAAAATAAATCATTGCAAGCAAAAAACGACATAAAAATATAATAAGTACTGTTGAAATTTCGAACAAATCCATAGAAAAATGATAACGACCCTTTTTATATATATATATATATAAACGACTCTCAAAAGCATTTGGTTAGAGATGTCAACCCTAAGTAAGGTATGTGAGCCACATCATTAAAATAAATTAAAGAATTAATTAAACTACTACACCTTAATTTTGATTGCCTAACGGCTTCCACTTGGACTATGTTAAACTACAAAGAAAATAGCATATAATTTATTACCTTAATTAACAATGCATTAGTGCTTCGCATATATATAATTTCATTGATGTAATGATATATAGCTTTTTAGATCACTTTCAAACCTCGGGTTAAATATATAATTTCAATTTGTCAATTAATTTGCACTATGTTGGATGATTAACAATTAATGCGTAGGATCATATGACCATTCTAGTAGGTAGAGGGGAAATTAAGAGAGCAAAGCTCTCCTTATAATTTAAAACATTTTAATTTTATCCTTTAAAATTTTTACTTTTTACAAATATTATATATACTTTTAGTCTTTTCATAAAATAAAATTACACAACACTTATTTATTCAGTTCTCATAATCTCAAGTTAATTTCTAGTTCTTTCTCTGCCTAATAATCGTTTTACGCCTAAAAGAGATATTTAAGCATATAAATTAAAGACCAAAAGCATATTTTAATTTGTGTCATTTCATTGTTCAACCATGCGCTAATGTTAAATGAAATAAAATAAAAAGTCAACTTGAAGTGTGTGTATATAATGGAAACCGCGGATTCGAAATTCGGCTGATGATTTTTTTTTATATTTAAATATTTAAATATTTAAAAGTTGAAAAGTTTGATAGCATCTTTATATAAAATTAATAAACAATATATGTATGATATTGACAATTTTACGATGAGAAAAGAATTTCTGATATATATATCTACTAAATTAATCAACATGTTTTATCGACTTGCAGTCGATCGTGCTGCACTGTTGTATAAAAATATGTTTTGTTGTTATGGTCAATTTGTGCGATTATATTATTATTAGGGTAAATATTACTGGAGGTTACTAAATTTTGTCATTTGTTAGAAATTGGTTCCTCAAGTTTGATTTATCTATTTTTAGTCACTTAATTTTGTCATTTGTTCTAGTTAAGTCACTTTATATTTTTTCGTTTAAAATGGTAACGGAATATGCTCATTATGTTAGTATTTTGGACATAATGAGTATATTATGTTAATATTTTGAACAAAATGAATATATTCCGTTAAGATTTTAGACGGAAAAATATTAAGTGTTTTGATTGAAATAAATAACAAAGTTAAGTAGCTAAAAATGAACAAATTAAACTTGAGTAACTAATTCGTGACAGATGGTAAAATTTAGTGACATCCAGCGGAATACATAAGAGCATTTTATTTAAATCTCTGTTGTTCTAATATTCAACATTTTATCTATCAGAATAAGAACAGATCTAGTTCCCATGGCATTGGCAGTCTGCACAAACCTCTAAAAAGTAGATTTATGTTAGTTTTTTTTTCCCTTTTTTTTTGTGACATATTACTTTATTTTTGAATATTTTCCTCAATTTTCTTTAGATCCACTACACTACACTGCCATTAATTTCTTTTAACAAAAAAAAAAATGGACCAGTTGATTAATTAAGTCGAATCTTCGTTCTCGGTGTCAGACATGGGACTTAATTAGAAAGCAGCATTTAGAAGTTGATTTAAAATTACAGTCTACATACAGTTCATGTTCACTGAATTTAATATTTGAATGATATATATATAAGTTGAACATATCAAAAGGCTCAGTAATTAAACAGAACAAAATTAAATTATTCAAGGAAACCTGATGGATCCACCAATAAAACCGTTATGCTTGCCAATTTGTTTTCATACTGATCCCCATCATTACAATATTATTATGATCGAGTTACAAAATGCGGGAAGCGCGCATGTGTACGTAATTATATACAATTATCACCAGAATCTATCTCTACATAGATGCTTCACGCCTTCACCAAATGGAATGTTACGACCGCATGATTTTGGGTGTCACTAGATTCTCCTTGGTCACAAATGGAAAAAAAATAATATATTTTTATTGAGTTATTTCTAACAAATCTCCAACATTAGTGCGAGTGCGCACCATTAACAAGAGAGAGCACTACATATTAATTGTTGTATGGTTTGCTCTTAAAAATCATCCAAATATTTTACACTTGCTAGAATATATATTTGGATATGCATGGATAAGCTGTTCAACAATCTAATTTGTGCAAAAAAAGGTTGAATGCTTTTGAGCCACAAGTGAATCTCTATTTATTTTTTCTTTTACTCGTCAACTGTGAAAAAAAACTTTTTGATTTCAACAAAACTGTGCACAAAACTTAGTAGCCATCTGTGAAACCTTTTACAGCTCTTGCTCAGCTATACTCTGATGGTTTTACTTTTTTATTTATGAAATTATAACTGGCAAAAAAATAGTTTCTTTAGATGTCTAAATCTGAGTTTTGAAAGAATGTCGTTTGCAAACTAGAATATACATGTAAATACCAAAAATCTGTATATACCATCAATAACTATATATAGTTCTATCATGATTGTTATTAATTTTCCGGATATTGTTACTGGAAAAAAAAAATACATATTGAAGGCAAAAAAAAATCTATCATGTAGATCATGTACAATTTTTTTTTGTACATTTAAACTAGATATCATTTAAAAAAAAATAGATATCAACATGCATAAAATAGACATGTTATTAGTAAAAGCTAAATTATTTATGACCATACGAATTAAATCTGACAAAATTTTATATCATCGATCCAACAATATTATGTTAAATGACTTGGTTTACCTTAGACGACTGGAAACTCATCCACTTCATAGAATATTAATTAATTCGTTTATGTCTTACTGTAACATCTTATTCTTCTTTATAGATTAATTTAATCTATAATTTTAATTATCAAACAAGATATAAAATATGAGAAGTAAGATGAAATAAGCAATTTAATTATCGTTATTTATCACACTAGAAATAATTAATTAAGATAATGAAGCAGCACTACATTTGGAAATATTGATGAGCGCCACAGGAAAATTCCAAACAATTCGATGGATTGGAACCCATGAGAGAGAGAGAGAGAGAGAGAGAGGGAGAAACAGTCAAAGAGATGAGGCCCTGACTTTGAGGCTTTGTACTCTCAAGTCTTTACGTAGACATGTAGGCCACCCCTATATATTATATATTATATATAGGCTCCTATTTAATTTTCCTTTAGAGAAAGCATATTATAATTCTCTTATTGTCAACATTATAAAAAATAAATATTTCTTTTTATAATTGTAAAAGATAATTTATAATTTAACATACAATTTTTTAAAATATAAATTATATATATAATACTTATAGGATGTCCATAAAAAAAATTAATGAAAATTTTGTCTTACATCAAATAACTTAAGTTACAATGGTTAGTTGAACAAGTCTATCCCGCTAGTAACAATATAAATAATATCAAATTATATTTTATTTGGAATTGAGCAAACCAAGTTAATATTTATGATGATCTTGTCAACCTAATTAAACTCATGCAAGCTAACTAAAAATTTAATTAAGCGAAGTAAATTTGAATTAAATAGATCATTGCACAAGAAGCTGATGAGATATGTCAAACATGAAAATAGTCGATTAAAGAAGATGCTTCCACACAATATGAATACATTACCAGTTTCTTATTTTCTAATTTTGAAGGACAATGCAAGAAACACGAAGAGTTATAATCTAAGAAGATATAATTAAATGCCTTTAATTTTGCTTCTAACTAAGAAATAATATTTGTTTTCCTTTTATTTTTAGCAAATATATTCATTCATCCGTCCTCCTCCTTGTAACAAATGACTTTTTTATGCCCTTTCGTACTTTTTTCTGTATAAATTATAAATTTTCGTAAATATCTAAATGTTTGAGCATAGGACATTACAAATATATATATGCAATGATAATTAAACACCTCACTTTTAAAATGTTAGATATTGCATTTTTAACTAGTTGGTACATAGCACTTCTTTATACCAAGTGGATTTTTACTATTTTGAACGCGTTGAACACTTCTTTATACCAAATTTCAGTCCCGTTTCATCACCATGCATGATACGTAGCTAATTAATCATTTTTTTAGAAATTCATTTTCATTCTGTTTTGCGCATGAAATTAAATATCAATGTTTTTAATTCATGATTAATATATCATGTAATGAACTTTATTATGTACATAGATTAATTATATATATATTTCATCAACTGCCTAACAATAAATTCTTTTGATTGGAATCTTTATAGTATTATACCATATTCCACAACATTTTTCATTATGATGATTGCTCCAAAGCGAGTATATATTCACACTAATTACATCTCCAAAGCGAGTATAATTGCTCCTTTTCAAACACACACTAAATAATATAACCTCTTAACAGTTTTTCCAAAGGAAAATTACCAAAAATAACTGTGGGATTTAAGTGTATATATATACATCATTATTGTGTTTTCTGTAATTATTTTATACACGCGACGGATCAAAATCACCTATATATATCTATGAATATAACAATTAAAGAGAGTAAATTAAGTTGGTACACGTAAGATTAAGAAGCCGCTACTAAGAACATTTTTGAACGTTACTTCAAATTTATTGAATTAGTTTTAAAAAACGAATTCAAACTGTTGATCTTAATCCATTAATTTGATGATTTAAGATTTAAATTTCTTGTTATTATTTTCTCGAATTCGTTTTATACTATAACTTCATATTTATACATAATTGGACATATCAAAATAATGCATTGCTCAACATCAGATCAAATTATAATAATAAACTAAAAAATTAAAAATATAAACATACAAACTTAACTCCAAAACTATATCATCATTTTTAGCATTGACGATGAAAGTTGAGCATTTCATGAACCTTTTTTTATCGAAGGCCCTAGCCTTTCACACATACTCAAGTGACTCAATGCACTTGGTTAAAAATATTAGCAATATTGTTTTGACTTCATGCAATGTACGAGTTATACGTTTTTTATTTATTTTAACTCTATTATTCTTACACTACATAAAGTCAAAACAATAATGTCAATATTTTTATCCAATGCTTGTGGGATTTGAGTTCAAGTCCTCGATCTCTCAAGAGGACCTATGCGATCCACCTGCACGCTACAAGAACTTGTGAGTATATATCCATGAGTATATATACATATGCAGGCAAAAATTATTATTTCTGGAGATATTGTTATTACCGACAGTAATATATGCGAGGATACCGAAACTGTTAAGCACTTTTTAGTTTTGTGGATGCTCATAAATTCTTGTAAGCTAGGGCGGCAAACAGTTTATAAGTTTGTCTAAGTTTTTACTGTGATTATTTGTAAAACAACTAAAATAGTTATAAAAATCTATGAGTTTCTAATCATTAATTTGTTGTAAGAAAACCAAAATTTTGACCACAAAATATGGGATGGAAAGTTGATAAGGACAATAATACCAAAGAAGTCGATTCTAGCTAGCTAAAATAAAGTTTTGATATTAGTGCATGTGCAATTGTCATGCATGCTGCCTTCACCGCAGCTTAACAATTAAAGGCCTTTATGAAAAGCACGAAGAGCTCTTTCCATTGGTTCCTTCTATTGACTGATTTCAGTAACAGTTTTGTACCAAAAAGGATGTTATGGGAACCCAGCTTGCGCCAAGATTCTTTGCTTTGATGATGCAGCATTAATTTTTTTTAGTGTTTAGGGTTTGTTGTGGGTATAATATAGCTTTTATGCCTGATCTATTTTAATGTACTTTGTGCTCTTATTATTTTATTATTTTATGCAGTGTTTAACTATATATATAAAGGTTAATTAAACAGGACCTTCAAAAAACTATAAAGGTTAAAAATGTTTCTGCTATCTGAATCGAAAATATAGGATATCATGCATATATTATATATATGAATCTATTATTGCATTGTGAGAAAAAGAACTTAGAAACTATCATTTGCTTAAAAGTTAAATAAGTAATAACAACTAGCTAGTGACATATATATGCCAATAGTCGTTACTAGCTAGTAATAGTGCTAGTAATAATAATCGTTATATATTGTTGTCACTTTATATATATATTTAGATTAACCATAATTCATTTTAATTTAATTAGGATAATTAACACTACGTACGTACTAATCAACAATTTAGGAAATAAAAGCAAATATATAAACATCTGAATACGGATATATATACATTTAAAAGTAATATTGCAACAAATTGGTGCACAAATTCGGTGCACTTATGGATTTCCTTTACATATGCACAGTACACGCGCGCTTCCTCTCTCTTGTCAGATATGGATACCTTCCTATGGAATAGAAGTGCATATATGTGCGCTGCGCTTCTCCCCTCCTCTCCCTAGCTCTCCTTCTCTGATCTCTCTCTGCCTTCTTGCTTCCTAGGTTGAAGTCATTTTCTGTGCCCCTCTCTCTCTCTCTCTCTGTCTCTCTCAGATTACTTGGATGATATTCACCAGAGGTCTCTGAAGGTTTTTAATTATTTATTTTCCTCACAGCTGATCTCGATCTCCTTAAATTAAGATCTTTTGTAACAAATATATATAACTTGCTTACCGAATAACATGAACTTACTTTTACCTGACGCAAAAGTTCTAGATAGATTATATATATGTACACGAACAACTTAATTGATGCAAATTTCTGCTAGCTCGGTAGCTGTATAGGTAGTTTAAATTAATTGGTAATTATATACTTTTTTCCACTGTTTATCATCTACTTTAGACATTAATTTAGACATGTCATTTCTTCAATAAAGTTTGTATTCTTTCCTTCAAATCTTTTCTATTTTATTAGATTAGTCACATCCTTGCTGCTTTTGTAAAGAAAAGAAGAAAAAAAGCTTACATATATGTACTATAACACACTGTTCTTGGGTTCTGTCTGTTTCCTTTTTACAGTTTTAACTTTTATCTCTATAAATTCCAGCCATTTGGGGATTAGTTCTTCAATCCTAGCTAGCTACTTGAAGATATCTCAAAGAAATATTTGGCCAGAACAAGAGAATTTAATCAATGGCGTGGTGGAATATTGGCTCCGAACAAAAGATAAATGGCTTGTTATATAGGGAGAAAAATAATGATGGAGATGATCAAAATCAATTTTTGCTTCAGTTTGGACATAATAGCTATAATAATAGCATAGAAGAGAGAAGAAAACTTTCCTCAGGTAAGGTTATTTGACTTATAAAGACTTTCTCTTCGTGATACTAAAACTCTAATGGCATGTTACAGTGTGTCCTCTTATATCCAGCTCCTGTACTGGTAAATACCCACAAGCTATACCTATATATAAATGTTAGTTCTAGTTCTATTCTGAATGCAGCAGTAGTACATTAATCCTTATTTTCTTTTAGTTTTGACCTAGCTTGTACATACATAGATTGACTTTGATCCTTTCGCCTTATTTGTTTCCATATCTGGTTTGAATAAACTGAGAATTTCTTTATATGTGTCTTCTCTAATAACTAACCCGCTGAGAGCATATATGACTAGCACCTACTCCTGTTTGTTTCTATATCTTCACATATTGTGGTCTCTAGCTTATCTAGAAAAAAAAAACTCTAAATTCTTACATAACTTTTGATGGTTTGGAGATGTCCTTTTCCTTTTCTGTTAAACCCAAGCCATACTTTTGACATATATATGTTATAAAACACAGCGCGGTACGTATAATTGGTAGAATCAATATAAAGCTCTTTGTCTTATACAATAAGGCCAGCTATTATTTATATGATCATATCAACATTACTTTTTAAAATCATGACATCAAATTTTGCAAATTAGTTTTCAAATTTCAACTATGCAGAAAAAATTTCGAGCACTGTGTCTGGTTGTTATTGTCAATGATTATGGTCTCAAAATGGGATGAAAAAGTAGTTAATACAATTATAAAGATCAAGCAATAATAGTGGTGTTATTCTAAAAAAACGGTTATCTTAGATAAATTTGGTCGTGTAATTTCAAAAACATTTATGAACCAAAAACACACTCAGAGAAAAATTGTTTGTTTATTGATATGGAAAAGGCCGATGTCTTATATATAATAAAAACCACATGACAATTGAATTGTAGCAGTGGGGAAGAGGGTTCTTTGTCTAACTATTTAACCATTAGATCTTAGTCTGTACAAATGGGACTTTAAAATTTAACTGCGCCTTGTTATATATATATGAAGAGTATATATCTGACTTCTGCACAGGCTTGGGTGTAGTATCTATTAAAAGTTATATATGTCCAATTTGTCCATGTAGGTTTTGTAGGATGACATTAAATAAAGTAGCAAAACATGGAGCTAAATTGGTAAGTAACATATACAGCTACCACATAGCACAGTACCAGTTCATTCTCAAATCTCAATACAAAATAATATAGTATCGAGTAGAATTTATGTCCATGCCAGTTTGTCCATGTAGGATTTATAGGATGACATTAAACAAAGTAGCAAAACATGTACCTAACTTGGTAAGCAACAGCTACCGTTGCACAGTACCAATTCATTCTCAGTACAAAATAATACTGGCATCAGCTGGCCAACATTCAAAAATTAAAACCTAATATTATAATCTGAAGAATTAGTTTTCTCTAAGGGAAAGAGTACAGACATTGTTATTTTTAGTAATATGACTGGTTCAGGAGAATTTTATTTTTGCTTCTGCATCAAAGATTCAAAGTGTCTTTCCTTTCCTGTTATCTTTTTCATTTTTTTTTTTGGAACATTGTATGACTGTATTCCTTTCAATGAATTAGGGAATTGCTAACAATGATTGTCTCACCAGTAATTATATTCTTCTTTATTTAAGATAATTCAGACAAACATAGAAGATTGGACTTCACACAAACTCCTGTCATCTCTCAACAAAGGCTGGTTTCGGATGAGGCTTGTTTTCAATTGGGGCTTAACCAGAATTCGCGATCGGTATGGGGTTCTAAACTTCTAATTGTTTGTTTCTGTTTATTTTGTGTACATATTACTAATACTGCCAAAATAAGTAGAACTAGAGCGTTCTTAAGTAATAGCTTGACATTATACTAAATTAATTTCTAAATTTCTAAATTTTACTTATAATTAAACGCATCACTCGTGAAGTAGATCAGTTTTAACTGTTTGAATTGGTCGAAATCAATTTGATAGGTTTTAGAGTTATATTCCTACCTAAATAAGGCTTGATGAGTTTAAGAACACCCTAGCTAGTTATATTCCTACCTAAATAAACATTTGAATATATATTATGTTTATCTAATTTTCACCTTGGTTTCCTTAAACTCTTTTCTTGATATTTTGATGGATTTGTTTACATACATGACCTATAATATAAACAAGTATATTAGAAAATAAGTTGATGAAGCAAGTTCTGAATTGTGAGATGAACTTCACATGAACTCCGATGAGTATTTACCATTAAATGTAATGTTTTTGTGTAGGTTTACTCCAATTATTTGAATTCCGATCAGCACTACAATTTGTATTCATTCAGCAGCACAAAATCAATGGTTAGTTAGTTCTCTCTTTCTTACAGCTACTTAATTACTGGATCACTCAGATAGTTTGCAAATTAAATCCCTTAAACCAAATGAAGGCAACTTCAAGGAACAAATGGTATAGACTTAATTATAAAGCCAGTGTACGTTTGCCTAAATTAATTCATCATTTTTTTTACTTTATGTCTTTTATAATTGTATGAATATTTTATTTGGAAAATAAAGTCAATTATCAATTTTTAATAAATTGAGAGTTATGTCGGTACTAAATATAAAATCAACTTCTGCCAAATAATTAATGAAAGAAAAGGTTGTACAATACACACACACACACACACACACACACACACACACTTAATTAGTCAAGAAGATCTACGAGACAGATTTGAATAAAATAGTATAAACCAAAGAAAGAAAAAGTTTTAGAGAGAGTCAATATATAGTTTCACTTCCGTCCACCAAAACAGAATAATTGAATATGCTACGCATTAATTAAAAAAAGAGAAGGATTCGTTTGAATCTCAACAGATCACATATGAACCATGCATGTCAACATATATAGATGCCCCACACAATGGCCTTATTGGGCCTATTGCATGTGTACTACATTAATATAATATTTATCTACATGGGCTTAATTAGTAGGAATAAGTTGTACGCTGAAGAACGCATTTGTTATTCTTTTTCATTTAATTAAGAACAGTATATATTAGGTCGGTTTCTGCTAGGAAAAAAAAAAATTATTAAGCTTGCATACTAATTCTGTTTTTTTTTTTTTCAACTTTTGTAAAAAAAACCTAGGATTCCCAATTGCAATATAAGATAATTTCAACAGTGAATGGGCCGATATTTGTGAATGCAAAACAGTTTCATGCGATCCTTCGAAGACGCCGTGCGCGTGCTAAGGATGAGAGGGAGAACAGAGTCCGCAAAAACAGAAAGGTGTGATTTTTACATATGGTGCTTCTTTCATACATAAATAAGTATTTTAAATATTCAACCAATATATCATGCCTTAAAGAACAGTTAGTCTTCAGCAGTTACTGCTAACATATCGGTATGAAGATGATATAATTAATTATCACCTTCCTGAATTCAAGTGTTGTACACTAATTATTCAGGGCATTGTTTCCCCTTTCCTATCTGTTATTTAGGTGGTCTGACCCTCTGAGGTATTTTCTAGATGGTGCTAGTTGGGTTGTATATCTCAGTACTTTTAGCAATATATATATACTCGCCTCAGATTGCAACTTATGTAGTCTTCAGGCCCTTTCATACATATACGGCACATACACTTATACCATTAGTGTGTTCTCAGCATAACTAATTTACATAAGATTAAAAAAAAGTCCGTGTATATTATATTGTTTTCATGACCTATCTATATATTGTGTTCTTTTACAGCCTTACCTGCATGAATCACGTCATCTCCACGCAATGCGACGTGTCAGGGGCAGTGGTGGTCGTTTCGTGAACACCAAAAGCTTGAAAAATGGAAATTCCATCAATGTTAGTGGTAAAAAGGCAACAAATATACCTTTGACTTTTGCACCTCATATGACTGCATCGCTTAGCTCGGAAACTCAACAATCTGAGAGCAGTTATCCAGATCCTGGAAGTGTTGGTGCTGTTAGAGTAGCAGGATTGGAAGTGACAAGCACATACATGCAACACAGTTTCAATGAACTCAACATGTTCGACCAACTCCGCACACCATTTTTCCATCAGATGCAAGTGTTCATGAATGGAGAGCAAGTGGCAAAGATCAGTTGTTGTGATCATTTCAAGAATAATGGTTGTTGTGAATCTTGTGATCATCTATTGAAGGCTTAGTTACAGTGAGTTAATTGGCAACTCATCCTTGGCTTCTTTCAAATGAGGGGGTCACTAGCTGTCACCCCTGGTTTGGATTAAAACTTAATATACTAAGTGATTTTGAGGAGTGATGTGGTTGCATCCACTTGATATATGAAATTTGTTGTTCAATGATGAACACTTAATTTGTACTGATATTTTCAATTTTGTTTGTCCGGCTTATTTCTTTGATAAATTTTCTCTAAATTTTTCATGAAACTAAGTTTGATTTGAGGAACTATAATATATATTCTTGTATCATTAATTAATAATGAGGACTGACATGCGGATCATCGTTGTTTCACAGTATGTGTCTATCTTTCTCTCTTGTACACAAATGCAAGGAGGAATCCTAGCTTGTACAAAACCAATTACAATCCCTCTGTTTATGAATTTTATTAGCCCTGGTTAACATGGAGTTCTATAGAACCAACCTAGCTCGTTAATTATATCTATAATTTGATCTTCAATTGCTCTCGTTCAGTGCTCGCGTGACTTCTTATGAGCCATAAGATCACAGTTTCACGTCTAATAATTACATCTAATCAACTACCCACAAATACAATGCACCAGCCACGAGCAACTACCACAGATCGAGCAGACAACCTTAATTCTATGAACCACACACCCATGCCCCTTGTAACAAGCGTTGGCTTTTTGTGCATGCATATTACTATTGAACAAAAAATGTATTTGCCTTTTTTTTTTTCCCTTTTTCTTTTTAAAACCACTGTTTGGGTGTGGCACTGGTACTAGTCTGGCACTGAACCACATTCTAGCTGTTTGATGGTCTGTGGGTACTGGTTTTATGGGAGCTAGATTCAGTGTTTGAAAAAGATCATTTTATTTGTTTTTGTGAAGGGTGCATGTGTTAACAGTCCTACTGTTTGGTACCTGCTTAGAGACATGGTTTTTATATAGATCGAGAGAGAGAGAGAGAAACAGAGTACGGGGCAACGTGCGACTTGTAATAAGTTGTCGATTTGAAATAAAAACAGTGAGGGTACTTTTTCCAGTAATATTATTTTTAGTAATCCGAATATTTATTTGTAAATAAAGGATAAGATTATGATATTTTTTTTTTTTCAATGCACTAAGGAACCGTAGCATTACTACTACTTCCTTTAGAAATATCCAAATGAACAGTAGAAATGTTACGATTTCTCAAATTTTCATTTATTCTTATAATCATGTCAAATAAAATCCAAAAATTAAATAAACAATAGCAATACTACGGATTCTTTAGAGAATAATGACAAAAGACGAGGGATGATATAGTATATGAGTTAAAGGGCCTCACAGGAACCCGGACCATTGTTAAGGGCTTAAAGCTCCTTCAATTTTCAAATTCTTTTTTTTTTTTTGGCACAATTGGAGAAATTGATGAAAATTAAGAGTGAGTCTACAGTACAATGCCAAGCACGGATTAGTCCATAATACGGATTAATATTTTTTATTTTCAAAATTCTAACAGTTAATTTGAACCGTTCAATATAATTACATATGAATATATGTTTGCAGACTGAATTTTTTTTTTTATTATTCTTTTGCTATTTTTTAAGGTAGGTAGAAAATCACTTGATCTAAAAATTCTGAACCATCGAAAAACAGTGATTTTCTATCTACTTTAAAAAATAGTAAAAAATTCTAAAAAATATAAAATTCACTTTGCAAGTACATATTCATATGAAAATCGTGTTGAACGGTTCCAATTGACCGTTAGAATTTTGAAAGCGAAAAAATTGATCCGTATTACATACCAATCCAATACAGACCAATCCATGCTATGCGTAGTACCATAGACTCACTCAAAAATTAAAGCAGCCGGCGCACTGTTCCATAGGAACCGTAGCAACATGTAGTTATATCTGATACTTAAAAATGAATTTTTGAATAGTAAAAATTAAAAAAAATGTACTTTTTACGAGAAACAAATAAATATAATTATAATAAAAAAAATTATCACGATAAAATATAATAAATGATAAGACTGGTACTAAGTAACCAAAAACCAATCAACCAAACAACGGATCATGAGCTACTTGTATAGGGAGAAAATGAGCAATCAAGTGAGTCAAGATTTTTAACTAGCATGATAATATTTCTGGAACATATATAAAATAATTGGCAATCAAGACTTAACCCAGTAGATATCATCTTGGGGGAGAGGGGGGGTGTCCTATGCCCATCGGACCAAACTCGGTTCGATGGGTCGTTTCTACCGTCAGATCCACTTCAAGATCTGTGCGCACGTATATTAAAGTGATGCGCACAGATCTAAAAGTGAATCGGACGGTAGAAACCACCCATCGAACCGAGTTTGGTCCGATGGGCATCAGACACCCCTGTCCCATCATCTTGGTAAGTTCTGCGTGCAAGCCAAAATTTTGAGAAAATGGGTTTAAACAAGGTCATGTGCACGTCTAATTTATATGAATGTCAACTCAAGTACTAGACAGTGCATACTGGTACAGCACTGAATGTAGGGAACCAGCCAGTGTAGTAGCAGTACAGAACTGTAGTCTGGTATCATAATCCTTGGTATGGAATGCACAAAACAAACTGTCAAAAGAATTAATCATGTGCATTACAACCTGCTAAAACCGTGCAATTATGTCAGCATAACAATATTTCACATAAATCAAGTAGCTTGAAGGAAAAAACCTAGTGAATTTTCTACCAAATTATAAATGAGCCTGATAGAACAATACCCATTAATTTTAGAAAATTTTACAAAGCTCCCTGTTTTATCTATATTTTACAAGAATCCCTATTAGAAAAAATAATTTTGCAATTGGTACAAGCCAATCATAATAAAGGCTAGGAGCAGGACCTTTGTAATAAATTTCTTCAACAATGGGTATTGTTCTCCAAAAGTAATAAAGGCTATGGCACTTGATACAAATGCCTTTTTGCAATTGAGCTTGTTTGTATTTCTCCATTTAAGACAATAAAATTCCAAAAGTAAACATTTTTAAACTGAGTAAAAATAAAGCATGATGACTCAAGTATCAGCAAGCCAAGAACTGAGCCAACATGAAAAGTCTAGAACCCTCAATTAAGAGATAACCATCTGAACTCTCCAAGCAATTTCTAGGTACCAATGGAAAATGCTCGCATTTCTCCCACTAGGTGTCTATCCTATAATTATGCAATGGAAAACTCAACCTAATATGAAATTGAGCATTCCAGGGAAAAAGGAAGGTAATGTGTCCAAAATATTATAATTTCCTATTGTATAAATGACTTGAGAAATTTAGTATCCTTTATAGATCAATTCTGAAGGAAAATAAAACTCAAGATTGTGGAGTTAAATACATTCCCCAACCCATATTAATTTGAGCGCCCGAATCTGCTTGTTTTTCTAGGAAAATTTTCATGTGAGACATCTATATCCTGCTAAAATAAAAATGTTTTAAATTTACTCAACAAAACTCAGAGATTGTAACCTTAGCAAATAACAAAACAGTAATTTTACTGGACAGGCAGAATACTTGTCTATACATGATATCTGCTAGATTTCAGAAGGCAGACTTCATTGAAGCTATTGGTTCCCTGTGGCCAATCATGATATATTCGAGAGGTTTTACAGTTGTGCATACGAAATTTATTTATAACAGGTTTAATGCAGAAAAAATCATACGGGCTCGTGCTATTCCACCTAATTTGGTATGGAGCTTTACTATCAGAACTTGAGGTCCCTTCAATTGAATAACATAATGAATAGGAAAGACAAATTTATATCCAAATCTCCACTTCCCTTCAAATAACTCTAACCAAGCATAGTAAAGAGAAAGAAAAAAATAATAAATTGAGCATTCCAAACTTATCTGGAATAAGATCATTGGGAAGTTATTTTTTTTATTTGATTAAATATGGGTATTACATGAATGTTAAACGAAGTAGTATGATCCAAAATGTGATGATAGTACATCCAATATTCATATTTAGTCCCCAAAGGTAAAATGTAATTCCCAAAACCATAAAAAATATTCAGCCGCTCATCATTAAGAGTTAAGAGAGATCATACACCTTGAAGGAACTATTAACCCAAACAAAGGTACAACACAAAATTCTCATTGAATTGTATATGATATCAGCTCTTGAACTAATGAATATGAGTTTAGGTACCAATTGACCCATATAGTTTCAGAAAAGAAAACAAAATTTTCTCCCTCTAATTATTATTCCAGCATGTTAGACAACAAGGAACAAAAATTTAACCCGAAAGAAAATGTTATACCCAATGAAATCCAGCTTTTCTTTTTCTTATTGAGAAGACTCCGTGTTACCTTTCTGCTCCTTCCCAACATCCTTGTCTTTCTCCTCTGCAATTGAATCTGCCAAGGCTTCTTCTGCGCGAAGAATGGGTTCATAATAGTCAGCATGAGCATCCATGCACTTCTTGAGCTGAGATGTGACTTGAAAGCACTTGTCTACAATATCTTCGCCAGATTTTTCGGCCGCTTCAACACACTGCTCCCAGGCGATGAATGCATCCTTGCAACCGCCTCCTTTCATGAAAAGGCAAAAGCCGCACTCCCCCTCTTCATCCTCTCCTTCTCCTTCTCCTTCTCCTTGTTCGGATTCGGATTCGGATTCGGATTTGGATTTGGATTCGGGTTGTGGAAGGGATTGGGTGGAAGGATTTGGATCGGATTGGGGTGTGGAAGGCGTCTTAGGATCGGGTTCATGAGTTGGTTGTGGGGTTTTGGATCCTAGGGTTTCAGTAGGAGAGGAGGAAGGAGACGGAGAAGCCATTTCTTGTTTCTTGTTTCTTGTTCTGGGGGAAAGTTCTCGATCGCGAGAGAGAGAAAGAGAGAGAAGGTGCTGCTGCTTGGCTTGGCTTCTGTTGTTGACTGACGACCGCTCTGTGCCGACTTTTGGGAACTTTGATTACAACTAAAAACCCTAAACCCCCATCCCCATCCCCATCCATCCAAATTATAACAAACCAAGTACAAAATAATACCGAAATATATTGCAAATACGCGGGTAAAACCACCGTCATTTTTTTTCATAACTAAAAAAATAAATAAAATAATATTAATAACCGCAATTTTTTTTTTCACCCATAACCAAACCGCCCCCTATGGGGACGGTCTACCCTTACACCAAACCGCCCCCCCATGGGGCGGTCTACCCTTGGACCAACTCGCCCCCCCGGGGGGCGGTCTACTTAATTTTTTTTTTTTTTTTATAAAACCGGCCACCCCCCCTCTCTCTAATATATTTGTTATTATAATTATATTGTATTTTTTTTCTAATATATTTGTTATTGTATTGTATTTTTTATATTTGGTATTTATTGTATTTGTATGTTGTTATTTTCTATTTATTTATTATTTAGTGTAAGACTATCAGTATGTAGTAATTATCAGGTTTTGTAATAATTATCAATTTTTATCTTAGGAAAATAGTTCACAACATAAGTTAATTAAATAAGTTCATAGCGTAACTGAACAAATAAGTCTGGAATATAAGATAGAAATATAAATACAACATATGTTGAATTAACTCTTCCTGCGGCTGAATATACTAAGTCTACTTCTTAGGTTTCTGGAAGTGGATGACGGCGCGACACCAGCAGTTGTAGAGCCTTGACTACTCCCTGAGTGGCTTTCCTGACTGGGTCGCCTGCTTCCAGAAGGTCCGGCATTGGCAACCACCCTAGCATTCTCTCTTTCGTTGGCTTCGTTTATTGCCTCTGCAATGCATTTCATTAAACATTTAGTATCAATATTTAAATTTAATTTCAAATCAATTTTAAGTTGTGTACGATCATCTACATACCTGCCCTCTGCCTATCAGTAGTAGAACGGTGAGCCTCATGTCCCATTTGACGACCTTGCATCCTGTCCATATGCATTGTTCGCCGCTTGTGTTTCCTCCTCCCCTTCCTGATCCATTTCTTATGAGGAACCACCGTAGGCCCAAGGTAGTATGGCCACTGGTATTGGTTGGGGTAGCCATGAAATGATGGTGACCATGTGTGCAGAAGGAAATCGGTACGGTAATAGTTATCAACAAATACGTCCTCAGAAAAGTTTCGTTCTCGGCAAATCGCCATAACATGACAACACGGTATGCGAACTAACTGGGGGCCTTGGCACTCGCACGTAACTTGATTGTTCTCGCCTGAAATGACTTTGTACTTGCATGCACGTTGATGAGTTTCTATAATGCCATTTTGATTCATGCGCGGTGGAATAATCTCACTTTCAACCTGCACTTCATATTCCGTACCTGTGGTACCATACGATACAACGCGCATGACAGAGCCTTTTTCTCTATGTTTTCTTAATTTCTCTTCAACTCTATCTGAGAATGTTTGGTCCCTACTCGCTAATGCAGTGGCTTTAGCATGCCTCTCACCAAACCAAGCATTTAACTTGTAGAATGTGTCCTCCACCAGTGAAACCACGGGTAACATACGGCTCTGTTTGAAGACTTTGTTTAATGACTCTGACCCATTAGTGGTCATAATTCCCCATCTCCAACATCCATCACATGCTTGAAATATCTTCTCATATGCTGACGGCTCTAACGGATTATTCGGACGTCTCTTGCCCGCCTTCGCTAAATAGGCATTTGCCTCCGAAAATGTCTACAAAAAATAGATAAATAAAAGTCAGTTATACAAGTCGTACAAATGTCCAAAAAAATTATAAAAAAGAAATGCATACATACTCTTGCAAATTCTCTGAACATCTCTTCCATCCGTCGTGGTTTTTTCCTCTTACAGCCAATTTTGAACATGTCAGCAAGCCACTGACCCTCGCCAGTATTCTTGCACAGGTTCTCTGAAATGTGTTGCATGCAGTACCTGTGCACAGCTTCTCCGATATTAGTGTTCCAACCATAGTTGGGGCTATTAAGTACATGTTTAATGCCCAAGTGCTGGTCTGATATCACGCAGATGAACCTATTTCCTACCACCTCTCTTCTCACGAAGGACATGAAAAGAACTCCAATTTGGACCATCCTCCTGTTGAACAATGGCAAAGGCTATGGGCAACAACTAATTTTCAGCATCATATGCACATGCTATAAGCAGGGCCCCACCATACCGGCCGGACATGAAGCATGCATCGATGCTGATCACAGGTCTAAGATGCTGAAAGGCTTCAATACATGGACCGAAAGCCCATGCTATGCCCTTGAATTGTACCTCACCGGGTGTATCGGTTGGTACATGCCACTGCTGGAATCTGGTTCCCGGATTTGTACTTGTTATGGCAATAAGTAATGGTGCGAGGAGATTGTACGACCCCTTCCAGGTTTCGAAGCATCTGCAGACTGCGAGTTCCCGACCTCTCCACAACCTATTATAATGTGGGGTTATATATGGGTAGATCTTTCTCACCGCACGAGCAACCTCCTTAATACTCATCGCAGGCTCTTCCTTAATGTCTTCCATAATTACATCAGCAATAACTGATGTCGTCAGCGCAGTATGGTCTTTCCTTGATGACGCAGACTTGCAAGTGTGTGGTCCTTTGACATCCTTAATTATCCATGCCTCCCCCTTTCCTTTAGGCGCGGCAGACAGTTTCCATTTGCACTTTATATCCTTGCAAATTGCAACATACCGGGTCCTCTCTCGCCTGGCCACTGTAAACTCCCAGTTACCAATTAAATGGAACTGCTTAACTTTCCTCGACAGTTCTTCTATGTTGCTGTAAAGCTGACCCGGGCTAATCTCTTCGTTATATACAACGCGTGTCCCAAAAAAAGAAATGTCTGCTTCTTCAAAGGAAGTAGTGCCATTGAATGTCCTTACCGGGTGCTTGTCTCGTCGTCCACTGATCGGAAATCTGTCTTCAATTGAAGGAGGCATAATATTCTCATCATCGCCCTCTGATAATCTGTCTGACTCCCAATCCCCATCCCAATCATCACCAGTTTCCATTTCCATTGTCGGTATCTCATCTATACCGTCAATATTAATGTCTACATCATTTCGATCGACTGCGGACTGTCTTCTAGGTTCAGGGGGGTTGTAGCTAGGTAATGGATCAGGTACTGATTGATATCCAACCCGACCAACACATGACCGTCTTCTAGTTTCAGCCCGGGGTGCAGCACGGCGCTCAGGTACATGCAAATACATATCTCGTCTCACAGGTTCACGAGGAGGTGAGGTCACATCCTCGTTGTGATCATACCCATAATCAGTGGTATAATTGTCATATATTTGGTTTTCATTCTCGACATAAGGTCCAGCCCTAGTGTCCAAGTTCTGCTCTGCATAAGGTCCAGCCCCGGTATCCAAGTTGTTCTGGGTAGAAGGTCCAGCCTCGGTATCCAAGTTGTTCTGGGTAGAAGGTCCAGCCCCAGCACCTAATGGTTCAATCGCAACTTTTTTGCAAAATATGTCCATTATCGGGATTGAACTGGACTCAAAAAAACTATACACACCTGTCCATATATCCTGGTCTGCTATAGGATATTTTACATAATAAGGTTTACCACCTGTCGGTTGGTTGTTAATTCGGGTACTGATTTCTACAGTAAATCGGGCACGGTCCCAACTGGTTTTTTGCATGATTGCTTCTTTTATTTCATAAATTGAAGTATTGACATTCAGTTGGAAGCCATAACTCGCATCTTTCGAGTATTGGCATCCGAACTCCCCTTTCATGTTTTTTCCACCCCAATACACCGCAATAAACATTTTTGGTTTATTTCTGAAATAACATATAAAATCCGTCGTTCAATATAAGTTTTTTGTTTATTTCTAAAATTTCTAAAATTTTAAAAAAATTAAATTTAAAAAAAAAATACCTCGGTCACTGTTGCTCAAAATCGCCTCGGAATACTGTTTGAGAGCAGAATGGATTAAACGGGTTAATTTGGGCGAATTATGGTGAGACAGGAGAGAGAAAACGGCTTCATATAGCAAAAATTTGGTAAACCGCCCCACTGGGGGGCGGGTTGGATGGGGGGTAAACCGCCCCACTGGGGGGCGGGTTGGAAGGGGGACTAAACCGCCCCATGGGAGGGCGGTTTGGTTATGGATGAAAAAAAAAATTCTGGTTATTAATATTATTTTATTTATTTTTTTGGTTAAGAAAAAAAATGACGGGTAAAACCAATGTCAACCAATTATTTTCATTTTGCCAAGGGAATAACAGTTTTCAACCGTTCTAATTTTTTTATTGTGTGAATCTCAATGAAGATCGATGGTCGAAAATGGAATAATAAGTTTCTGTTATTCCTTGAATTTCCGAAATTTTTATTTGTATCATATTAAAAAAAAAAAACCAATTAACCATTATTTTCATAAAATCAATTTCTACCATGTCCGCCAATTGAATTGGCAGACTAAAAGGGAGGGTCCGCCAATACAATTGGCAGACCCACTTTTTTTTTTAACCAGAAATTCATCTAACGGAGGAAAAGCAAAAAAAAAAAAAAAAGTGGGACCGCCAATTCAATTAGCGGATTCTTCCCTTTTGATCCGCCAATTCAATTGGCAAACGCGGTAGAAATTGAATTATGTGGAAAAAGTGGTTAATTGGTTTATTTTATTTTTTTTAATATGGTATAAATAAAATTTTCAGTTTGAATTTACATCACCTCATGCTGCCCGAGTACAATTGAAATGGACAGTTTAGAATCGTTCTTTTAACTGGGCACGAATCTCAAAACACAAATAATACGGTTTACGGATACGGGTAATTATCTGTATCCATATTTGTAGTCTCTAACGGCATCTAGAGGGGGGTAAATAGAGAGTTTTAAAGACTCCTGGATATTTTTTGATTAAACTCTCTAAACTAACAAGTCAAAAACAACCAAGCAAGTGTGCATAAGTAAAAGTAAATATAGTAAAGTTAGAAAAATTTGACACTCAAGTTGATAACGGAGTTCGATGTAAAATGCCCACGTCTTCGAGATAGAGCAACTTTGTCAGCGCCCCTTTCCTATTACTCAAAAAGAAAAAAATATAACTCGTGACACGTGAGCCCAACAAAGATGGGAAGTCATGGCCTAACTCATGTATATATAGTGCGGTAACTCATTTTATAGTGGGGGCTCCATATTTGCCATATCCGTTCGGACAAAAGTGATACATTCCAAACAGATTGTACGAATATTAAATCAATATTGATCAATATTAGGGTTTTCGCAATATTAAATCAATATTAATCGTTATGAACGTCTATGTCTGTTCAGGACGGTTATTACAATCTATCCCACAATTTACTTGATAAGCGTTCCAGCGGATCACAACCATTATGGACGGAACCAATTTGTAACTCTATGTTATTTTATGATTTAATCTGTTCCAAATGATTGCTCCACAGAAATCAACAATCTCAAATTTACTTTACTTTTTCTATTTGATTATTACAAATCTATAGTTTTGTAAAGTCTTGTTGATTTCTTTGATTCTTCAATTTGGTCTTACGATCTTCATGAACCTTTCTTTAGTTCATCAATAATCTTGTAATTATAATCATCTTGAACATACAAACTCATTCAATCATGAAAACGGTTAGATTTAACTAATATATGTTGTGCAAATTATGTCAAACAAAGTAATTAGAGGATTGCATACAACTAACAGTATTCAATTATGAAATTGAAACTAAATTCGTATCCGTATCTGAATAATAATATTCATATATGTACCCAAATCTGCAAACTATCCATATTTGAATATCCAAATTTGTAAAAATTTGAATACAAATTCAGATTCAGGCAAATAATATTCAACCTATTTTCACCTCTAATACTACCCGTGTGCTATCCTGAATAGGCACCAACTGAGAGTAAATCTAGGTCATCATCCATGGCATCAAGATGTTGGAGAGAAAAGAGTGGAGTGCGATTGGGTGTAACAAATTGAAGACGAATGCCATCATTATTGAGGATTCCGGGTAAGAGAGGCAAATCATCAACATGTTGCGAGACGCTGGAGATAATATCAACTGGCATGAGGTAGATCTGTATGAGGCTGATGAGCAGTACATCGAAGTTCGGAGATGTCATCTCCCCAGCGGCTATAGAGTGGGACTACCATCGTTGGATATTATCCATGACTAGCTAACATGCCTATTATGATGACTAGTGTTACCTTCGGTATGTCATATTTTTGTATCTAGTTAGTACAAAATTAAGATTATTTGTATGTATGTAGGGTCCACTTTACATGTCGCAGTTGGAGGCACAGTAGGAGGCTCGGGAGTTTGAGCCCACTGGATGGTTTAGACTACAGTCACCCTACCAGCTCATGGTACGGTGCATTACCCCTGTCACCGACTCAACCTCCGAGACGATGACGATATGATACAGAGAGACTGCACGATGTAGAGGCTAATGGTAGCGAGTCACAGACTCAGCATGACTATGCGACTGAGCTGGCAGAGTCCTTTTTTCATACACCCACGTCAGTCACTGGGGGTGAGGATGTTTGTGATACTGCCATACGGATGAGCAGGGAAACTGAGGTCGCTACACTTGATCAGGTTTTCTGGCGGTTATGAGGGAGTGTCAACTAACTGATTCTTCTTCTCTGATCGTCGTCGCCACTAGAGCTTAGTTTATTATGACAGTATTGTAGTTTTAGTTAGATTGTTTTGTAGTATTTATCTTTGATATTTTATGTTTTATTTTATTTATGTTTGTTACTTGTATCGTTTTGTAGTATTTATATCTTATTTGTATTATGTCTCTTTAGTAAAAATTAAATATAACTTACATTGGTTGCTATATTTTATTTGTATACAAATTAAAAAAATATCGACACACATTTAAAGAGATTAAGAATTAAGAATGAAAGTGATGAAGAATGTTGGAGTCGAGAGAAGCTATTTAGGTCTGCCGTTAAGAAGATATGGCTGAAAAACTGAGAATGAAAGAGCTTACTTCCAAAATGTGGAGAGAAAAGGAGGCCCAAGTCGTCTTCGCTCTCGGCCCATAGAAAATGTGGTCAGGATTGTCCAAATTCTGATGAACGGTCGAGATGTAATGAGAAATATTATGTATGTATGTTACCTAAGCTGAGACCTCAAGAGGATATCGATGGAGGCATCCTCGGGATAAGAAACGTTGGAGTGCAGGCATCAGGCATCAGGCATCAGGCGAGCGCTGCGCCATGGCAACTGTGACCTTGCGCTCTCTCCACCCCCACGGAATAGGAATAGGAATAGGAATAGCTGCTATTCCCTCGCTATCACTAACAGCCCCCCGCTTCAAATACCAAAATTTTCCTTTTCCTTCCTCTCAAAAACAAAATTCCTTGGCATTGCAAATTTCTCCAATTACCGCTTGCGCGTGGCGCATCTCCGCTTACGCCTCGGCTCCGTACACCGAGTCTCAGTCCGATACTGATACTGAAATTGAATTTGTAAATCAAAGGGAAGGAGAAGAGGAGGTGGTATCTGTTCAACCTGCCAAAGCTGAGCCCAAGCGGCTAAAAAAAGACAGGGCACGACTCTATGTTGGAAATCTTCCCTATTCTGCTACTTCTAATGAGCTTTCTGACCTTTTCAGCGAGGCTGGCACCGTCACTTCTGCTGATGTAATAACCCTTCTTACTTTACTTTACTTTATTAGCTGTTATCAATTCACATATCTCATCTCACTACTTGAAATACACCAATAACCTCGTAAATATTGTTCCCAATTGATGGACAATTTGCAATGGTGGTTAAAGGTCAATGAATGAAGCTCCATTTTTCATCTGATACCAATTTACTACTGCCTGATCCTATTCTTTTACTACATGTTCTAGAGACGCATTAAATAAATGACACTTGTTCCATCCTGTGCTACTTTCATGCTAGTTAGGTTATAAGTTTGATTCAAGTCATGTGAATTTTTTTGATATGTCAGGTGGTTTACGACAGGGTGACAGACAGAAGCAGAGGGTTTGGTTTTGTTACGATGGCTACTGTTGAGGAGGCAAACGAGGCCATATCCATGTTTGATGGCTCCGTAAGCATATTTCCCTACACTCATTAATATGTCCATATAGTTGCTCAAACAATTCCCATACATCTTCTGCACCAATTTGCTCTATCTGGTACGTGTTTTAGTACACAATCTGCCAATTTAGAACCGACACCATCATGGATTCATGGTTACTGGTAGTGGTAAGGCTCTCCTTGAAGTGGGTCTACAAGCCTTCTCCATTTCATCACTATGGATATAAAAGAAAAGGTAAAAATTTGAAAACTTTTTACCTGACATGGTTTTCATTTTTGGTATCAGCAACTGGGGGGTAGGTCAATTAGAGTGAATTTCCCAGAAGTACCAAGGGGAGCAGAGAGAGAGGTTCTCACTGTTAGCTCGAGACCATCAAAGGGATATGTTGACAGTCCCCACAAGATCTATGCGGGAAATCTCGGATGGGGTGTGAGCTCTGAGACGCTCCAGCAGGCCTTTGCAAATCAGTCTGGGCTGCTTGGTGCCAAGGTTATTTTTGACCGTGAAACCGGCCGGTCAAGGGGTTTCGGTTTTGTCTCATTTGCATCTTTTGAAGACGCTCAAGCTGCACTTCAATCCATGGATGGAGTGGTAAGGTCTTGTACTTTTTAGTTTGGGAAATACTAGAATGGGAATTGGGTTATGCTTTCTAGGGTAATTACTTCTTTCCTAGTTCTGATTGGAATTTGGAAATGATAAGGTGACTGATGAAATATTCTGCTTTAGATTGAAGATGAATTGGAGTAAAACCATACCAAAATGGTTTTCGGAAATTGGGTTAAGTCTATGTTTAATTTTTATTTTACAAGAAATTGGGAAAATAAGCTATACAGTGCTTCTATGACTGGGTACACTTAAATTAAAATTCTTGATATCTAATGCATTGGGATTGGGGGGGGGGGGGGGGGGGGGGGGGGGGGGTGATGTAGTATACTTTCCAACTTGAAAATAAGGATTGAGAATCATTTCGTATAAAGCATGTTGAGTTTTGGATAATTATGACAACAGGAAGTTGAAGGGAGGCCGTTGCGTTTGAAGTTTTCTCACAGTAGCTCGCCATCTATTTCTTCTTTACAAGAGGCGGTGACAGAGATGCAAGAAAGTTCTTTAGAAACGAGCTCTGTGAGTGTTTGAGGTTGAAAACATAATAATAAGGCAAAGAACGTTGATTTTTTTAAGTATAGATGCTTATTTTTTATGATAATTACTTCATTTGGCAATTTTTACACTGCTCTCAAGTATGTTAATTCTGTGCACATGAAGAAAAATTCCCAATAATGTTTTGATTGAGGTAACTTTTGATAAATTTGCAAAAGGTTTGTACTTTCTCTTATCAAGGAAACACAGGATTCTTTGTGATGACGTTACTGAATATAATGTATATGTTAACTATGAATGTTTGATGATCTTGTTCATTACATTAGACGTGAATATTGCGGGGCAATTTTAGTAGAGTTCAGATAAGTAAAAAAGAATTGTAATTTAATGAAATTTTTTTATCAATGGTCATTTTATTTGATTAGAGTTTACCGCATGATAAAACCCCGCCAGGAAGGATTAATAATTTTAATGAAATCTGGGCATTAAGGACAATTTATTATATTTCGCTCATGGGGAGTGATTATCATATGGTTCTTTCTGAAAATCAAGTTTTATATGTTAAGGTATTGCTAAAGTAAATCAGAATTTTTATGATTAAGAATTTAAAAACTAAAAGCATTTGTAAGAATATATATATATATATATATATACTAAACATAATACATAGATCTTATAGATATAAATTGTACCATCAATTTGACAACAGACAATAAAAGCAGCAAATTGAGTTTGTTTTTCAAATATCAAAAGGCTAATGTATTGAATAAACGAAAAACTGAAGAATCAAAATGAAGACGACAAAAGGGGGGCAAGAAAAAACGAATTATGAAAAAGGGTAACTGCATCTGCTCTTGCAAAAATGAAATAAGAGGAAAAGGGAATACATTTCCGCACTACCACCAATAATCCAAGTGCATCTCAGTTATTCTCAGAAATAGCACCACTTTCAAGAAGAGAATCACCAGCTGTATCCAAATCCTGAGGAAAGAAAACCCTACAACATATGCAATCAAAATATTACTACTTGGTTGAAATGTAGTGCCCGAATAAAATTACTTTTGGAGCATTTGCCCTAAAGTAACACATATACCAGCAGGGCATAAAATATGCTCAGGACTAGAAAATCTAATTCAGATCAAGGAAAGAGACAAGACAAACATACCTGCATGTATTGTGGTACAATATCTTGCTCAGGTACTCCACATCGTTTATTCCTTTACATCCAGCCACCACCTCTAGAACTTGTCTGAAAGAGAATTATTTTGTTCTTTTAGCAAAGTTTTGCCTGACAGAGAGAGCCTAAGAAATGCTGGAAGTTGATTTTGTTTACAACAAAACAAAATAAAATGTTTATCATGGAATTTGTCTTCTTCTAATTCTAGCTTTTCCCAAGTTAATATCTTTAAATTAGCTACCACTTTCTTCTTCCATGGATCTTCCTTCCATTCTGCTTGCTCTTTTCCTTAGACCTTACATAATTAGAGGCAAAAAAAACAAAGGAAAAAGAAAAGAAAAGAGGAAAGCAGTTTTTTTATTTACTTGACATAACAGGGCTCATTGCGGCCTTTGACAGGTGAATCACTTTCATACTTTTCCTTTTTCTTCGCAGACCAAACAGATTTGACAAATTTCATTCCCGCATGGGTGTTTCTGATTTCACAGTAAGGTGAGTCAGTTTCTATCATCATTCTCTCAGTGGGAATGCCTCTTAAGACTTCAAGATTTTCGCTTGTTTTTAGCGAACATCCATTTATCCCTGTTTATTCAAAATGATCACAGTTTAATGCTCACTGAGTCAGGAAATTTGCCAGTATGGATGCTGCATTGGTTTGAGCACACTTTACCCGTTTAATTTGAACCAAGCTGTACTTGTCTACTAAACTGAATAACCGAGTGAACTGAAGCTAATTAGGATTAAATTGAGGACACTGAAGCTTAATTGAGAAATGATTACAGAATCGCATGTTATATCCAATATGATAAATCTGTAGGCCCTGTTTGTAAGTACTAACATCAATGACTTGCTACGAGCTTAATACTTGGAGAAAAAACATAAAATGTATAGTGTAGAGAATAAATGACACATCACCAATGAACATGGTGTCAAATGCTAATAGTCTGTCACGATCTTCAGCACTTCCAGTGAAAGAATGAGCAACACCGCCAGTAAATCTATTAGTATATAGGTAGAATTCATTAAGACAAAAGGCAATATAACAATAAGAAAGAACATGTTGCCAAAAGTCTAACAATTAAGCAAACAAGAAACAACCCACAAAGCTACTTCATCATTGAAGATCATCCAAATAAAGGTGCCGAGTAACTACATAATAAATCAAAATCTAGACATTTTGTATCACATAATTATTTCGTTGTGTCTGCTTAGTAAGTGTCATATCAAGGCAGAGGCCAGTGAAGAAACCACAAGATTACTGTGTAAAAACCCAACTGATCAAGAATGGTACAGGTAGAAACCAACTGAAACTATTAACTTGTTTATCCATTTACAATAAATTAGGAGTAGCTTCCAAGATAAAACCAGAAAATTTTAACTGACAGTGATAAATTATACAAATTATTGAAATTTCAATGACCTGTCCTTGTTTCGAGCAACAATTTCACAGAAATCTTCACCAGCAGCGCGCATATGGAGAAACATTGGTAGTTGCACAGCTTCTGCCAATTCAAATTGCTTCTCAAAGTACCTATAGTACGAACAAAGAATAAAATTACCACAATTTACAGCATTTACCTGAGTTATGTAAAACCAAACAAAATTGACAAGTCAAACTGGTAGTCTATTGATGAGTACCAAACATCATTAAAAATGGTACATTATTCTGGAGCTTCAACCCTTTAACAGTTTTACATTCAAGTATGTTTTGATGTGTGTGTGTGTGTTGTGGGAGGGGGGGGGGGGGGGGGGCGAGAGGGAGGCACTTAGCATACTTCTTTTGTGTTTCAGCAGGGCAGAAGTGAAGCCTATCATAATCTAACCCACATTCACCAACAGCCACAACCTGCGTTCAAAATTGCCATAAACAATTCAAGATTGTATTGGCAGGAATATGAAGTTATGTATAGTTAAGTCGCTATAAGAAAGGGGATAAATGGTAAACTTCATATGGAAGCTTCTAGCCACACCTTTCCTTTCTCAATACCATCTTTGGCTAAGGATAAGAGAGCTTGGAAATGCCTCTCTGAGTCACCACTCTCCTCAAACTCCTGGAAAAATAGATGAGAAATTTTCAAAAAAATAGCAACAGAATGATTTCAAAATGAATCATAATGAAGAATTTTTTTTATTATTATTTTCCATAGTCGAGCAGTTTACCTTGCATCTGGTTGGATGGACGCCTACTGTGCAGAAAAGCCTTCCTATGCTATGGCAGCAATATATCAAACATAACTACTCCAGACATATATAAGTGTAAAACTTAAATGAAAAAAGAGAAAAATAAACAACAAAGAATCATTCATTCAGACATTACTCAATATCGAGTGCCAGGGAACCCTCACAAAATAACAAATTATTCTCTACTCATCTTTTCTTATATCCAGAATGCCTCTCCTTTCTAACTCATTTGTAAAGAGGCATTAATGAGAAAGGAATAATTTGGGCCTGAAGGTGAGCAGGAAAGTGAAGAGCATGGGGATGTCTCTCTCATACATTCTGGGTTTATGCAAGATTTTTGTCACAATTATGGATTTAACAGTTGCGCAGGATATTTTAAAACTTTTTATAGGAAACCTCCCTTAATGTTTTACCAGGACAAACCCGAAACAGTTCACTGACAAGAATATTAGTTAGATAAAAAGAAAAAAGAAAAATGTAATAAAATTACAACCATCAGTCTCGGAAATTGCCAAAGCCTCTCTGGACTCCTCGAGAGAGCCACCCGTGACCTGCATTTAAAAATGAGAATATGATAGCATGTACAATCAAGGAATGCACAGGTCAGGTCAGTATATATAAAAATGTGTTGCAGAGAGGGGGGAGAGAGAGAGAGAGAGAGAGCACAATTATTCGGTCAACACCAGCAGTCCATGCACGGGAGAGGACAGCAGGGATGTCAGTCACGTGGCACTGGCGGCCATTATAGATGCCTTTGAACATACCATCTGAAACAAAACAACAAAAACAATCAGCTTCTTTCGATAAAACTTAAATCCAATTTCAATTTGAAATCGGATTGAAAGGATCTGACCTGTGAGATTCACGGCGATGTCTGTTTTGTCCATGAAGCAAGCATTGGTTTCAAAAATAAAAGAAAAAAGGAACCATGTCAGTAGAGAAAGGGAGAGAGAGGGAGATAGAGCGAGAGAGAGAGAGAGAGAGCGCGCGCGCTTGCCTATGATTCTGAGGGAAGAGGAAGACATAGCAGAGCAGTAGCCGGAGTTTCAAGGGGATGGATGCGTTAAGGTTTCGTTTTGGAAGAGAACGGGATGGAGAAATGGGACTAACCAAATCATGAATCGCATCCTCTGCTGCACTTTTATTGTGCAGCAGGATACCGCACTTTTAATTTTTAATCTGGTCCGTTCGTTTTTTTATCAGACGATTTAGCACGAATTTTAAAATAAAATTAATACTGTCCCCTCCATCATTCGAGCACTCACCGGCTGAGATTACATCTGGACCGTCCAAAAGTGCAGCAGAGGATGCGGTTCCACCAAATCACCGAATCGCATCCTCTGCTGCACTTTTAATCTGGTCCGTTTGTTTTTATCGGACGGACCAAATAAGATTTTGGCACGAATTTTAAAGCAAAATTAATACTGCCCCCTCCATCATCTGAGCACTCACTGGCTGAGATTAAATCTGAGCCGTCCAAAAGTGCAGCATCCTGCCGCACAATAAAAATGCAGCAGAGGATGCGGTTCCACCAAATCACTGATGTGTGAAAATCTAAATTGGGCTGGCTTCCTTTTGGAAGAGAAAACAGGGCTGGGCCCTCGTCTTCAACAATGAAACTAGCAACTTTTAATCTTTTCCGTATACAAAAAAAAAAAAAATGTGAATGAAAAAACGATTAATAATGGTTTGATACTTCTTATATTGAATTCGCACATAAGAATACGATGCGCAGAAAACCAGAAAAAGGCCCACTGTTCTGCATTTATTGTGGAGCGTCTCTTGCCATCTCACTTGTAGAGGGGTTTTGTAACCAGTATTTCGCATCTGCTATACGAATTGTACAATGACAACATAATTTTGTCATCACTGAATTTAAATTCACCGAATAAAATCATGCATACTGTTTATTATTACTGTTTTTCAATTACTTAGCCTTGAATATCGAAATGTGCATGATGCTTTAGCATGGATAATGAGCAAAAGAAAGCCATAATAAGTAAATATAAATAATTGCACGAATGTAATAAGTAATAACTACTGCCTACCTGCTGGTTGCTGAACATAGCATCACAAGGATTACGCATTTGCACAGATAATAGTATAGATTCACTATATGGAAAATCCAAAAAAAAAAAAAAAATGGAGTCTCCGTTTTGTGGTTACAAGTACCTTCCTGACATAAATTCCTATCAATTCTAAATACATCGTTCTTATCATTTTGAGGCTGTTACGTAATTTCCATTCACGTACAAAAATGTTAAATACCGGGAAAATAGTGTTTTTCAGTGTTCTTGATCAAAAACTGAAAAGAACATAAATTATCTACTGGAGAGGGTGTTCGATTGGCCTCGTCCTACATAAGAAACCCTAGAAGAGAGAAGTGGTGTTTCCTCATCTAGCACCAATTCTGATGCAGCAAGTCCCTTGTTTCCATCTGTGTTGCCTATGTCGCTGTCATCTTTATACATGTCTGAAGCTCTTTTGTCAGACTTCCAGTCCTGTATTCACAAATATGACCCCAGTCATTTATTTTGATGAATGATTATACTCAGAACAGGAAGTTAAGAACCCAGAACAGTAGTCTCTAAATTCAACTTAAGAAACAAATTAGTAAATTAGTAGTCACTAGACTAAACATTTTGTAATATGTGCAGACACCAAATATACTCGTATTTGCAACTGACAACTAATTTTTTCAAATAGTTGCTAAATACACTCAACATTTTGATTGATATGATGGACAACTGGACAAGGTGTAATTCATAAGATGCCACCAAACTTCTGTCCCAAGATTAAACTAATTGAAATTATTCTAGGTTAAGCTAAAATCAAACCAAAAGAAACACTAGGTCCGAATTATGTACTAGTTAGAAAGCTTTTAATTTAATTAAGGTTCAAACGAGTCAGGGGCAATTTACTCATATTTAATCAACTTTCTCATAGCCTCTTTCATTTTGTTTGATTATAGCAACAAAAAATGCAGAGCAATTATGACAATTTTTTTGGAAAAAGCAAGTAATGGGTACTTCTAGCAATCATAATGCGAAGAAACTCTGAGAAATGTTAGAAAAAACAAGTGATGGTTATTTTAGGAAGAGAATAAAACCACCAATTAACTCTCACTTGGAATTAAGAACCTTGACTTTTCTAAAGAGGGATCAATTGCAACTTTTCTGTTTTCACTATACAGGGTTAATTGATGAAGCAAGGGCAGGCAAGGGTAGCTTCATTGCCACTTTTCTGTTTTCCCCTCCCAAAGATTTGAGAATTTATTATATTTTCTTATAAGTTTAAGGTATTATGCTATAAGATTATCATTTCAGCTCCCCTCCCCCAAACTTGACATGCAATGGAGCACTCCCCCCCCCCCCCCCCCCCCACAACCCAAAATTGCTCAACCTCCACCACTGAGGCTAGGCATGGATCAGCACTAGCTGAGAGATAAATTACCTTTACTGGCAATGCATCAGTAGGTAGAGGATTGGGCGTCTTTCCATCCTTCACCTTCAAATAGTTGTACATTACCACACCAGATAGAGCTGAGCAAAAAGCGTTCATTAGAAATACAAAGCATAGAAAAACTCCTGAAAGTGATATAATGGAGTGCAATTTTGGACTGTGACTGCAGTACATATTATTAGGTCTGGAAGGCAACAGTCAAATAGCGAAATTGTTTTTAACTTATATTGCAGGTTTGCTTTTTCTTGGCTAATTTAGTGCATAACAGAAAATTTTGTGAAACAAATATATATATGGTCGATTGAAAGGTATTTGGAGATTTAATAGAGTTTGCTTGTACAAGGTAACTGATGCTGAGAAAGTTTAATTGCACCGTCAGGGGCAGAATTGGGCTTATTCTAGCTTAATTGTAAAATCAATTAAACTAGGCAGCAAAGACATTGACTAAACAAGAATTACTGTGATAACCCAATGGGGCCATGACTACACAACAATTACAACGATTACATTAAGGCCAGTGATGGCCAATTTGGAAAACCCAAATATCCAAAGAGCAATTAGCGTCCGATCCATCAAAACTGCAACTTCAAACATTGCATGATCAATTTTCAATTTTCTTTCTTCAAATTGTCTGACTCTAGATGCTAAGCAATAACTAAGATTTCCATCAGCTTTGATTAAGCTAATTAAAAAATGTATGAACAACAAGCTGAATTGGAATCGACCAGTATTCCAGAACCAGAAGTGAATGAGAGAAGGTAAAGGAACCCAACATGAGTGGATAAAATAAATTCAAGAAGTACTAACCTATTCCATAGCCAGTAATATTGAGGCCAGTGATGGTCGATTCAGGGAAAATAATGGTTGAAAGGGCAATGAGAATCCAATCCTTCAGAACCCCGGCAACTCGAATAGTGACGGCCCCAGTTCTACCAATTACCAGAAATATTGAGAAATTCAAGGCCAATGCACAAATTGCATTCAAGAAGAAGATCCAGAAGTTGAACTGTATATGTAACAAATCCATCCCAGGTTTCTCCAGTACATACCAAGGCACAAACAGAAACAAGAAACTGTACCAAAAAGAAAACAATTAAATCAAGATAACAATCACATCGATCAAGTTGCCAATAGCTACCAATAGGTTTACAATGATCATGTCTCGTTGGAAGTTCAACATTACTCAATAGGTGGTACAATTCTCAGCTCAAAGCACACGACGTGACATTGAGGTTTTAGTGCCTTATCTATCTGTCCCTGAACCAAGACAACCTTAACTAGTGCTGCTATCATAAAAGGACAGACATGTTTTCCATAAAAGTTTGAATGTATTCAGAGAAAAAACAAATTATTGCACATTAACTTGCATCAAGCTCAACCACCATAAAACAAACCAGATGGAAATTTTCCAGTAATTGTACAATTTAAGAATGCACTTGAAAGGGTATATGTTTACCTGCAAGGGGCTATGTAATATAGACTCGTAACAGGATTCAGTGTCAAGCCCTTCTTTTGAAGAAGAACCTGAGTCAGTACCAGTCTTAGAGCCTCCGCAAAAATACCAGTGACCTGGTACACTGTACCAATCACATTAAAATGTATCTCTCCGTATGAGGAGACGACTACACCGACACTAACCAGTAGCATGTTCAGGAATAGATCGCATCTCAACTTGTCAGTTCCACATATCACAGCCATCACAAAAGTTGCAACCGGCACTATATTAGAAGAGCACATCAGGTTGGAGCTAAAAAATTTAGTGCTGATCCAGGTACTGATAACAATTTTTTCTTAATATGCTGATAAATGTATGTTAAACTGGATTTTGAAGGGTGGACTGATGCAAGTGTCATGTAGTACAAGCTTAATTAAGGTTTCATCAAGGCTAATCTGGATAGTAATTCAGGGGCAGTATACCAAAACAGTCCATACCATGAATGTCAAGCCCATACAAGTTGTGCTATCCGTAAACCAGCTTGTGAACACAATAAAGACTAGGTTTGTCGATTTTGCAAAAAAAATGCTCTTTGCATTAATGGTTTCTACTCGATCTAAATTAACATAGTCTTTAAAATAATTTCTGAAATGGCAAATGGTTTCTGTAAACAATGAAAAGATGTTATTACAATAAAACACTGGATATTACACTACATAGAAGGGGCATGGGAAACTCACTTAAGGCCTTAAGCATCTGTATGAAAGCCACTGAGATATACAAGTATGCAGTGTTGCCAAACCTGTAGCATAAAAGCAATAGTGAACTTCTATCAAGCTCGGAATACGTACAGAAGATAAGTATCTTGACTTATTAAAAAAAAAAGTTAAATCGTATAAAAAAACTATAGTCCACACTAATATCTTGAGTGGTGTTCTCTTTTCATTAATTTATCGATGGATCCAATTGGAGCATGTAAAATGAGCACTCGTTTTCACTTACCAAAGACTGGATGCAAAGAAGGCACTTATTGGAATTACACAGGTTGCATATCTGCATTGGACATTAGCATATCTCATAAGTCGTAAGATTTAGTTAGGCCCAGAAACGAGAAGAAAAGATCAAATCAAAGTACATTACACTCTTACATTTGAAAAGTCATCTTGACAGGTTGCACCACCTGGCATCAATACCATCATAAAAAGTGAGTAGTATTTTCCAAACAAAGTAAAAAAAGAAGGAATTACATATAAAAAATCGAAATCATTTGCGAAAATTTGTTCGAAAATTGTAGGAAGGAGGGTACATTAGTAGAAAATTGAAGCAAGCAAATCATACCTTAAAAACGCGAACAAGTAAGATAGCCACAGCACCCGAAAATCCCATATGAATCATGGTAAGAGTAATAGGAAATGGGAATTTGAAATACTTTGGAGACAAAACCCACTGCAAAAAAGAAATTAAAGAAAATGCAGTAAGTAAGAAATTTGCAGAACCAAAGGTAAACTGAGCTCAAATTCGATTGAACTGAATTAACATTGGGTTAAATTCAGGCTTAGCTTAAGAACCAATATTTATTTAAGGCTTACATAGAACCCTGACTTCAAAAGTACTGGCACATGTATAATACATACTAGCAGGATTTGTTTAATGAAATTGCCTGTACCTTGTTAAACAATATAACTCCCGATGAAAGGCAAATGTAGATGAGAATGTAAAAATAAGTTAGCAGAAGCTGGTTACTAATCATCTTCATTTTTCTCGGCTTGTAGAAAGTACAGATTTTGAAAGTAACTCGGGATCACTAATTATTGCACTCCATGATAATACTATCTGCTCTTTTATGCATCATTCATTACTAAATGCTTCTGAAAATCCTTATCGACCTGGATTGAATCAATTTAAAAAAAAAAGTAATGTGAGAATAGGTTAAAATAAACAGCTGACATGAGCTTAAGTGTGAAGAAAGAAAAAGGTAAGAATATAACAGAATACTTGAACAGTAAGCAAAATTTTCAGACATTCCACTTTAGGAAAGGTGAGAAACAATAGAGTGGCTCTCAAGGCATAGAATATTCAATATTTTACAGATGAAGAATTAAATTACGCAAATTGTTACTTTGCATATGCAATTTGTACTGAAGACCTGCGCCTAACAGAATTTGTATCCAGTCAATTAACACAAAACCAGTTGTTCTGTCTCTAGAGACGGAGCTCATTTTACTGTTTGTGAAGTACATTCGTTAAAAAATAAGGACCTTGTACCGGAGCAAGCAACATTACGATTATGCGTGGTTGGGAAGATCTATGGGAAGAGACTCACCGTCCGTCGGAGTTACGGCGACTGACTGATCACTGATCACTGATCCTTCAGATTTGATATTTACCGAAGAGCACAGCCGCAGCCGCAGAGGTGGATCCGTGGATGCTATGCTAATGCTATCGATTGGCGATCCGAATCCAGAGAGATTTGCGGGTGGCGACTGGCGAGCACCAAGCACTGTGTTTCGTTTCGTTTCGTTTCGTTCGTAACTAGTCTAGGCGGAACAGGCTCAAGCTGTGCCTCTGTCTGTGCCACATTTATTTACCTGTGTCCGAGAGTCCGACTATTAAATTCTACGCAGAATTTCACCCTTCCAACATTATTTTTTAAATAAATACGAATCACTTTATCATACTTATCTTCACCATCTATTTAATGATTTCCCAAAATATTCCAATTAAATTTAATATTGAAAAATAATTTATAGATATGTTATTTCAATGTAGAAAATATAACAATTAAATTTTATATAATTTAAATATGAGTAAGGCTTGGGTGCTATCCATAGCACGAGAGCCTCTATGTAACGGCTCAAAATTTGAGTTTTCAAAATCCTAACGGCCGATCCGAACCATTCAATATTTAATCTGTACTAAAATGTACTTGCATACCAAATTTCACATTTTTTTGAATTTTTTTACTATTTATTAAGTATGTTACAAAACCGCTGTTTTCAGTGATCCAGAATTATTCAAAAACAGCGGTTTTGTAACATACTTAATAAATAGTAAAAAAATTCAAAAAAATGTAAAATTTGGTATGCAAGTACATTTTAGTACAGATTAAATATTGAACGGTTCGGATCGGCTGTTAGGATTTTGAAAACTCAAATTTTGAGCCGTTGCATAGAGGCTCCGGTGCTATGGATAGCACCCAAGCCTTACTCTTTAAATATTGTTTGATGAAATGATGATGCATCGTAAACAGTTTATTTTAGATTGTTAAAATTTCAAATCATTTAATATACAGTGAAACATATATGAAATCTCACAATTTAATAAACATCATATATGAATGATATGTCATGCATAAAATGTTCGGTTCAAAATTTAAAACTTTATGTATTTAAAAATATTAACATTGTTAAATTGTTAAAAGAAAAAAAAATTAACAAGCAATCCCCATTCCATCATATTTATCATTTAATACATAATAATCCTTTCCGTTAAAACTAACTCTAAAGTCACTGACTATCTTTTTGCCTCGTGAAAAATAAAAGAAACTGATGGTAATACAAGACGGACAGAGATCACCTGTTCTCCGGGGGCAAAATTTTTCTGTCCCCAGTGAGACTGACAAGTGGATCCAGACGGATTTATAAATTTAAATATTGGTTTTTAGTTTTGGTGTGGCCCACGTTTCAGTGACTCAGGCCTAAGAAAATCCTGCCCCCTGGGGGCAGAGAATTCAGTCCCAATACAAGACTGCTGCTGTTTCAATAAACAGTGGCACGTAAATTTCAACGGATTCAATATCCATTGAGATTTTGCATCTCCTGTCTAAGAATGTTCTAACATGCTATAAAAACTCGACCAACTGTTATGCCTAGAGATGTTGGTTGGATAGTGTAGACACCCAAAAGTTGTGTAATCTGGAAAGCAAATAATATATTTGCTCTAAACATGAGCTCTAAAATTATGGATGAATCAAGGATATAATTGTTGGGGAGATTTATCGAATAAATCTCCGTTTCGGCCTAAGGTGCGGAAAGAACGTAAAACAAAAAATTTTACTTCTACCCTAAGCCTAGGATCTACTCCTACAATTGAATTCTAAAATATAAATTTATTTAAACATAAATAAATTAAAAGATATTTGTACCTTGTTTCAAATTCGAATTGGAACCGTAGACTGCTTCAGCTACTTACTCTGCAAGCACCCTGCTTACAAGCACCCAGCTGGTCACCAAGCACCCTGCTCACAACCACCCAGCTAGTCACCAAGCACTCTGCTCACAAGCGCCCTGCTCACAAGCAACTTGCACGACAAGCAACCTGCTCAGTAAGCAGCCTGCTTACAAAGCACCCGACGTCTGGTGCCTCTGTCAACCGTCCACCAGGAATCACCAGAGCGCTAGTGTTTCCCTAGCCAGCAGTACTTCACTAGCAGGACAATAAAAACTAATTTTGCCGTTGTTCGCAACAATGGCTACAACAGCACGAATATCGGTTCCGATCAGAATCGAATCTAATACGAAAATGGGATGCCTTATGCCTTCACCCTCCACCCCTATTTATAGGGTTTCTAAAACCTCCATAGGGGTGTAGAATGACCATTTTTCCCTTCTAGATATTTTGGTCTCATGTTATAAAAGGGTGAAATTACAATTTTGCTCTTTGCCCTTTTTTGGAATTAACTCAATTTGATAATTATTTGGATTTCGGAATTAACTCAATTTGATAATTATTTGGATTCTGGAATTTGGGCTTTCATCTTAGGCTTCTAAATTTAATTTTGGACTCAAATTAATATTTGAATTTGGGCTCAAAAATTAAATTTAGATTTGGGCTCAAAATTAATTTTAAAATTAAACTCTAATTTAGTTTTGGGCTCAAATTTAAATTAACTTTTAGATCCAAAATATTAATTCTAAATTAACATTTTGATCTTATGTATATGTATATAATTATCCCGAAAAATTATATATCTTGCTGTTGTAATAATAAATTTATACGACGTGTCATACACGTTATAAATTTATTTTTAGTCTGTATTTGTTTGTCATCTCTATGACATTTATAATCAATTATAAAATTCTCTGGTTGACTTCCTATTGGTGTGACCCGACAGGATCCGTGTTATGTTGGCAATAGAATTAAAACTCTTTTCAATTCTATAAATTATAAGCGGCACCTGGCAGAATGCATTATGACTACCCAATTAACACAGATGATTTTGTACAATGCAAATATCACGATCCTAGTAAACAATTTACTCGTGTTAATTCTTTTGTCTCATGGCGTCAGATTAGTTTCAAGGTAGGTTTTGTGTCATCCTTGAAAACCTAATCTTTTCTTGATTCTGAAGCAGACTATCAAATATGATTAACTCTTTAATCATACTGCGCGCTGATAATCCTACTTCATCAAGGGGCCCAGTGACACCATTACTCGCACTGAATACGAGGGACAATAGTAGTCTTGATGAACATCTCCCCTCCGCACAAGTTATGCATACTGAAATGTCATCTGTATAGCTACTTTTACGGATAGCATTGGACAACACTTACGAATATACACTTCTCATGTAGGGAAGACGAGCATCTCATACTTTAGAACTTAACACTATATGAAACATTAATGACACAAACACAAAACCATATAATGTTTCATTTATGGGTCAGTCTAATACCATGTTCTCCAACATGTATCTGTGTGATTAAAATGACAACTCTTTGTCTATGGTTTGTAGAACTTAACCATCATTTAATCCACACACTAACCTTTAAATGGTTAATTAGTATCCCTTGCTAATTACCAAGGTTAGAGACAAATTTAGAATACTATCATCTATATTATGGAGTCCTACAATTTTCGATTCCGAATGCCGAAAATGATCTATAAATTCAATAATTCTCAAGGAATAAAATGATAACATTCAATTTATGAACAAAACATATAGAATACATTTATCCTATGATTGACTTCTAGATTACTACCTTAGCAATAATATTCATGTTTCTACAAAAAGTATGCTTTATAACTTAATTTTTCAGTTGATGTATTGATCACATCGTTCATTTTCTTTTTGTTTATTTATTTATCTTTTTTATCCACGATTTTAAAATAAATTCTACTAGTATAATCTCATAAAATTAAGATAAAAGCCAAGAATATAACGAAGAAAATACATTTCTCATATATATATATCTTTAAGATAAAATCTAATGGAAAGAAAAAAAATATTTCTTAAAATATATCATCTTATAAAATTAAGATAAAATATAATGGGAAAAAATATTTAGTTTTGCGATAACTTTCTGGTGATAAGAGCCTATGTTAAGAGCATATTTGTATTACAACTCAATTGCATTGGAAAGCATGTGAGACTTTATGTTGCACTTGCATCTTATAATATTTTTATGCATCATACAATTAATATTATTTTAAATCAATGGTGCGTGGGGATTCACCACAAGTACATTTTAGGCAATTGTTTTCACATGTCACACTACTATTTCAACTATATTTGTATCAAGCTATTGAAATACCACTATTTTAATGTGTGTCAGACACCATTTTCAAGATCATTTCAATCATAGAGAAACAAGACTTGACGGTAGTGTATAGAAAAAGAGAAAGCGAATTGTTCTCCAATGGTTTCTCTTGAGTCTGCATAATTTAAGATTCTCTTTGCACATATGAATACTATTCATCGATATTTTTGAGACATTGCAGTGGTTTAGATAAAATCCACACGTTACCTATTATCTCCACCTCGGCACTTGTGTAGTGTATCAATTGTTGGGTTATGGACGGTCCAAAACCATTGATTAGCTTAAGCTGCGGAAAGAACGTAAAACAAAAATTTTACTTCTAACTTAAGCCAAGGATTAAATGAGGTATGTCAGAATACTTTCCAAGGCGATCCACCTTCAGTATTCCTTGACATCAAAACCCAATTTAATCATTTTACAGATCTACTCCATAATTGATTTCTAAAACTTTAATCTACTTACAAATTAAATAGATTAATATAACATATTTATACCTTGATCCAAATTCCAATTGGATTGCAGCAGACCGAGAAGATCGAATCTGAGGAACGTCTTGCCTCGGAGTATCAGACGTCTGATACCTCTATCGGTCGTCCACTAGGAACCACCAGAGCGCTGGCTTTCTACTGCCAGTAATACTGACCAGCAGGATTCGCAAAAACACTATTCACCGAGAAAAGGACAAAATAAAATACCGCGACTTTCGCGAATATATTATTTTCGAATCCCGTAAACACTATTCACGGAAGGCGTGAAAACACTATTCACCGAGAAAAGGACAAAATAAATATACCGCGACTTTCGCAAATATATTATTTCCGAATCTCGTAAACACTATTCACGACAACCGTAAAAGCACTATTCACGGGAGGCGTGAAAACACTATTCACGAAGATCGTAAAAACTGACTGCGTCTCGCACAAAATCAGATTCACGAAACTTCGCGAAAACACTATTCACGACACCCGTAAAAACACTATTCACAACTCGCAAGATTATACGTGGATTACGTATATCTTTCTTTTCTAGCCCAACACTATTTGGGAGAGAAAAACCGAAAGTTCTGAAAGACTGACTTTCAGATCGATCAGACTTCGATCGGATTTTTGGAATGGATTTTTCTCTACCCCTACCCCTCTATTTATAGACTTTTGAAATGGTCTAAATGACCAATATGCCCCTAGGGCAACATGGTATTTACCAAAATGCCATCGAGCCCATTAATCAATTGATTAGTTTGGGCTTTGACTTTTTGGCTTTCTAATTAAAATCTATTTTTAACTTAGGCCCAAAATTCAAATGGGCTTTGAGCCCAAAATATTAATTCATAATTAATATTTGTAATCCACTTTATAATCGATCTGATCAGTTATAACTTCTTGCGACTTTTGTTGCGATAGCTTTTACATAACGTGTCGTACACGCTTGTAAATTGAATATGTTTAAGCTTGTCATCTTATATGACATTTATAATTTAATTATATCATGTATAATTAATTATAACTATCTTAATATTAATTATAATCAATTTATAATTAATTATAAGATTCTCTGATAAGTCTCCTTTACGGTGTGACCCAATAGGATCTGTGTTATGTTGGTAAATAGAATTAAAACCATTTTAACTTCTATAATCATAGGAGGCATCTGACATCTACACTATGACCATCCAATTACACAGATGATGTTGTACTATACAATACCACGATCCAGTAAAACTATTTTATTCGTGTTAATTCTTATGTCTCACAGTATCAGATTAGTTTCAAGATAGGTGTGTGTCATCCTTGCAAACTTAATCTTTTCTTGATCTTGAGGAGATTATCAAATATAATTACTCTTGTAATTATACTGCTAGCAAATAATCTTACTCTATCAAGGGGCCCAGTGATACCGTAACTCGTATAGAGATACGAGGGACAATAGTACTTTTGGTAAACCATCACTACCTCAGCTAAGCTATGTATACCGAAAAGCTACCGTTATGACTGCGTTTTACCGACAGCGTTAGGTAACAATCACACATACACATCTCTTAGTAGGAAAGATGAATACCTCATACTTTAGAACTTAACACTGAATGAAAACATTAATGACACGTACACAATTCCATTTAATGTTTCATTCGGGGTCTGTCTAATACCATGTTCCTAGAACATGTATCTATGTGATTAAAATGACATCTCATGTCAATGGTCTGTAAAACTTAACCATCTTTTAATCCACATACTAACCTTGTAACGGTAAATTAGTGTTCCTGCTAATTACCTCGGTTAGAGACTCTTAAGAGTATTTATCATCTATATTATGAAGCTCTACAATTTCAAGTCATGAACTCAAAATGATTCATAAATTCAATAATACTCAAGGAACAAAATGACAGTTTATTAATCACTCAATTCATGAACAAAGCTTTATGATAATTTATCGTATTATTGACTTCTAGATTATTACAAACTAACATCAATATAGTAAAAATGTGTGAAACTATTCAACTATTAATTTATAATATCTATTTCCACACGTCCGATTAGCCAATTGAGTCGTATCCTAACATGTCAAGTGCAAATTTGACATTTTATATAGCAAATGTATCAAGTTAATTTGAACTAATTAGAAAAATAATTTATCCTCACTTCTTATTAGTTCATATCAGACGAGTTTCTAATTATTCATCAATCTAATTTCGTACCTATGATTTTAAACATTGATCAGTCTGAGGAATTAATTAATAAGTCACATAAATATCAACATAAGCTGGAATTATCATAAACATTTATAGTTAGCTTATTGCATATACTAGCTTATTTATGGTCATTTGCTTATGCCCCGTGAATAATAGGATATCATAGATATGTTGTTAACCATTATTTTCACATGTTATGCTATTTTCAACTAAGTTAATTTTTGTCATGATATTGGCAACTTGGTATGACTATATTTCAACTATTTTACACATGTAGCATGCAGCAAAAATACTGCAATACGTTCTCTTGAATAAAGCATGTAGCATGTAGCAAACAAAAAGATTACAATATATTCTATTGAATGTAGCACTATTTGGTTATTACTATTCACACTATTCAACTATTTTAAACATGTAGCATGTAGCAAAAATATTGCAATACGTTTTCCTTGAATGTAACATGTGGCATGTAGCAAACAATATTACAATATATTCTCTTGAATGTAGCACTATTTGGTTATTACTATTCACCACTATTTCAAGGTACTATTTACACATGTAACGTGTAACAAAAATATGTTCTCTTGAACTTGCATTAGTTGATTGTTGTTATTCATACTATTTTAAGGCACACATACCAGGTCCCCAGTAGAATTACCATTCAATAAATTTTAGTTGAAATATAGTGAGAGTATGTGAGATAATTAGGATTATTGTAGAGATGGTTAGAATAATAATTGAACTAAAATCACTTGTGCATTTCTCCATCATTATATATTATGAATTCTAAATATTCAACTAAAATAATAATAATAATAATAATAATAATAATAAATAATAAATAATAAATAATAAATAATAAGAAAAGAAAAGGGGAAAAAATAATAATGATAAAAAATAAGCTACTTAATATATTCGTTGATTGTCAAAATGTGAAATTAGATGACTATATTAAAACCCACATATAATTTGATTATGATGTAGCAACATTAAAATTTCAAATATAGCAACTTCGTCTATGATCATTTGTGTACACAACTAAAATAGAGTATGAGATCCATCAAAGTGAATGAATAGTACTACTATAGCACCATTGTATGGTAGAAGTAAAATATGATATCAATCCTATCTACCATTTGTACTTTGAGAGCAAGAGTCCAAAGTTGACAATATAATATATATCAGAGTAACATGAATATATATATGGCTACTATGAGTTGATTGCATAAATTTGTAGTGAAGAAAAATTTAAGTATTTTAATCAAAATTTTGACAACGTTGATAGTCAAAATAAGAAATTAAATTTTCTAATATTATGCTTAGATGGATCATAATAATAATAATAAAATAAAATAAAAATATAATAAAAAGAAAAAAGAAAAGCAAGACACATTGGGGCTTATTATTGTAACATGTTCCAATATTATTTGCTACAGGAAATACTATTTGCTACATGAAATACTATTTTCTATAGGATAGCAATGCAATGCAAGAATCTCGCTGCCATATCCATGTAGGATGAGACATTGGAAGCTCCATGATAGCATGAAGCTCAACTATAAATACACTCCAGTATTTGCATTCTAAGGGACGGCTGATAAGAGCAATAAAAGCTGATGAGTATTTTGTGCATAGGGTTTTACCTATATTTTTGTACTCGTTTCACTTTTAAATTTATAAACCTAAATACTCAAAGAATGGTCGATTGCAAGCGCACAACCTATCCTTGTAATATAAAAGGTATCGATTCAAGGGAGAAAGGGAGATTTTAGTTTCAACTCTATTGATTCAAATTCAGAAATTGTTTGTTTTAAATGTTTGTTTGAGAATGTTTTAATTTCTAAAGTCCTAAAATTGGTGGGTTCAATACCCGAGGAGTTGAAGGTTTAAACAAAATTGAAAGAAGAGTAAAATAAAATTAGGATTTTGACAAAGATTGGAGAATCTATGAGCTTTCGGTCTACAATCCCTTGTTTAATCCTATCTATTTGGTTTGTTTAAATTCATGTTTGATATGACGGGGTTTCTAACCTAATATGTTAAAAAGTGTCACTTTCGTGAATTAATAACGTGCCTAAATAATTCTATTTATCTAGACCATGAAGTTCTTTGCTAGTCTATCGTCTCCTTAGATATTGGTACTTAATGGTTTAGCTGGCCAAAGCAACTCATACCAATTTCTAAGTTGATTCAAAATGTCCCGACTTAGGGTTTTGGTTTTACCGGTTGAGTCTCAACCTAAATCATAACCTTAATTCCTGTAGTTCCGGCTTAGATTAAAAGATTTGTATACTCTTAACCTAAATCCTAATGACTTTGTGACATAATTGATACTATCATATATGATCCATTCTACCTTAAAGTCTAAAAGACCTAAAGCGGGATAACTACAATTCAAGTATAAATTATGAGATCAACAAAGAATAAATCACAGAAATTAACAATCAAATCAAACAATCATCATAAAAACAAAGGACCAAATAGAATAGAATCAAACAAGTTCATGCATTAGACCTACACCCCTAGACAGGAAGTTAGCCTCTCATGGAGATGCAAAACTTACAAGACAAATTCATTACAAATCGGCTAAAACAAAGAGAAATTGAAAAAGAAATTACTCCTACGAAGATCTCTTGCCTTGCTTCCTTGCTTTGAAAATTCTGCTCATTTTCTCCTTGTCTAAGCTCTTAATCTCACTATTTGTTCTAAGTAGATGTGGAATATGAAATTGAGTTGATAGAGTATGGATTGATGCTTGGTTGAGCAGAATTTTCCTTCTTTTATAGCCTAGAAAACACCCTAGAAACGTGGGGAGCAGTGTCCCACACGTTCTCCACAATTAGAACCACTAACTTGGCCAACCGGGCATGATCTGGCTTCCAAAAATAGCGAAACTGCATTTTTAGTCTGAATGCGGGCCGCACTACGGTTAGTGCGAACCGCACTGGTTTTACATTCAGAATTTGGATTTTCTTCCTTCATGAAAGTTGTAGATATTCTCGTTAGCTTTCCAAAAAGTGGTCATATGCCCAAAACGGAGTTCGTATGATTAAGTTATGCCCAAAATACGAAATTGTGTCGAAAGCTGAAAAGCTGAGTGTGACCCGCACTGGGGTCAATGTGACCCGCACTGCTCTCGGACTTTTCTGTGCGTCCAGACTGCGGTCCGCATCAAGATCCGTGCGATCCGCACTGGCACAATTTTTGATGAAAACCTTATTATATGTTAAAAAATTTGGCGCACATCCAGAAAATCCATCTGTATACTTATTTTGGCCGTATCGGAATCCGTGCGACCCGCACTGGCAAGAATGCGGCCCGCACTGGGCTCAGTGTGACCTGAAAATTCCTGAATTTGGCTAAGTACCCAGTGCGACCTGCAGTGCGACTTGGGGAGGCCGCAGTGGCTCAGTGTGACCTGGGGAGGCCGCATTTTGGTCTGTTTTCGCCATTTTCTACAATTTAAAGCAAACAAAGGCAATAACTTGATTCCAGGTGTAATATATGAAATTTATATATCAAAATACAAGATATTTAGAGTATTTTCAGAATCAAATCTATATCGAACATGTGTAAATATGTATATATTTTATGCCTATCAAAAGCATAGCAAAGGAAATACACTGAAGGAAATCAGCCCAAAAATAGAGCGAAAATCAGCTTTCAATAAGCATTTTAACAGAGAGCTTACAAAAAAAAAGAGATACACTAAATATGTTTTCTCAGTAGTCAATCCTTCAACTTTCAAAAGCCAGCTATTCCCACAATGAAGATCGCGATATTGCAACTTAAATTTTTTATTGTTATTTATTTCTAGTCATTTTATTTTCTACTGGTTTTTTTTAGTATTATGTGTTGTTTGTTCACTTTGTAATTTGTACTATTGTTGAAATATATTTCAAAAGCTAGAAATTAGTAAAGACCGGTTTTTTTTACGGGTGAGTGTGGTGCCTAACACCTTCCACATTCATAACCAAGACACAAACCCATTATCAATAAACTAAAATGAATTGTATTTCCCGTTTTCTGACGGGTGGCGACTCCAAATAAAATTTATATCACTCTTAAAAGTTTAAGTCGAGTATCATTTTCGTAGCACGGTAGCTACAGATAGGATCCGGATATTATTATATTTGAACATGTACTTTAAAAGTATTCAGATCCGAATTTCAATCTATATACTCACGACATTCAAAACGGATCAGATTTGGATCTGGATATCGCATCTATTAATAGACATTTTAGGTCCAATATTTCGGTAGATATGTACCTATAGTTTGTTTGTGAATTATCGAGTAGAAAGATTTAAATTTACGGTTTTTTCATTTATAGCTTTTGGAATTCATGAGGAGAGAGATTAATTTTGAAATGTATAATATTGAAGGTGAGAGATAATTTTAGAAAGTAAAATATTGAAGATGATCATTTTTTTATAATTATTAATTTATAATATGATATTATGATTTTTTTTTCATTTTGTATTCTTATTTTTAATGGAATTGAAATGATCTCTAAATTGATTATCGATTTTTTTAAAATCCTATAAAAAAATTATAAAAATGACCAAATTGCTCTGAGGTGGGGCGATCAGCTCCCAGTACCAAATCACCCTGGGGTGGGGCGGTAAGTTCCCAGTTTCGCCCTGGGGTGGTCGATCAGCTCGGAGTACCAGTACCAAACCGACATATTATAATAAGTTAAATATTTATTTATTCCTTGTTCTAATAATCACGAAATACATTGTGTGCAGGTTTTGACCGCTATTAGAGGAGTTGCTCACATCCTAGTTGCATGGCGAAGAATAGTTGGAGGGTGATAAGATGTCAAATGCTCACCATAGTGCACTAATTATGGAAGATGCTGGCTACGATAGCCGCCTTATTGGCATGTTGCATGACGCCAATGAGAACATCAACTGGCGTGAGATAAAGCCCACACCAAAAGCTTTGAACCAATCCCAGGTCATTATCTACGAGGAGCAGTGTTGTAAAAAACGGTGTTAACGGCCAATTAAATGATTTAATTGTAAATGACAGCCAAACCGTTACGAATATGCTTAACGGATGTCTGTTAGCGGATAAAAATGATTAATCGACCTTTTTTTTCTGATTAATCGGCCGTTTATTCCCGTTTTTTTTTTTCGTTTACTCCAGTGAATATTTATTTTTCACATTGTTTTTTTTTTCTATGATAGTGTGTGATAATAAGGTTTATAAATCATGTATTGTAGTTTTATTTGTGCTTGAATATACATCCAATATTTTTTATATATGTTTTTTTTTTTTCTTACTTACTTTGAAATTGATTAATTCTTTTATTATTTATATACTATATATTTTTCTTACTTACTGATGTAATATTTTCAATTAGTACGACATGTGTATTTATGAAATTAAGTTATTATCATAAATTAAATTTAGTGATTTTATCTTAGAATGTTTCTTTGTTTTTCAAATAATATGTTATTAGTATTTGAAAAAGCTTAATTCTCAAATTTATTTTTTATTAAATAAATGTGTTACTTATGCATGCAAAATACTTATGTGTTAAGAATAAATAAGCGTAGTGTCATGTTATAATAATAAAACTAACTTAAATTAAGTTTATTTGATAAGTTTAATGGGTTAAATAAATTATTTTTAATAAATTATGATATATATACATAAATTTAATAAAAGCGTTAAATTGTCCGCATAATTCCGATTAATCGGCCGCATACTGATTAATCGCTTGGTGGCACCCCGTCCGTCCGACAAACGCATACCATTATTTACAACACTGACGAAGAGGACGTGCCGCCACCGCAGGTGATTATAACTTAATACGAAAGTGCAATACATAGTTATTTTTCTTTAAAATTTTGTTCTTAAGTTCACTTCAAAATTTTCTAACAAAAGGACATTGAATAAAAATGTGCTCTAAACTTTCCTCTTGATCACATAAATGACATTGTTTAGATCCAGTTCATCATTTATCTAGCAGGTTATCTTTAGTGAGAATTCTATATTATATTAGTAGCCACATAAATACCTTTAATTTTGGAGGTAATTTAGTTTACCATCAAGTTAGGTTCTCCGAAAGCTTGTTTATAATTTGGGAGGGGGGGTAATTTAGTTTCCCACCAAGCTCTTTGAATTAATATCTCAAATTTATCTCTATATAAAGATTGAATGCTCCTAACAATATCTCCTGCTTGGAGTTCATTAATCCCTAATATAATTTTGTGAGCCCTAAATAAGTCATTTATCTTAGAGGTAGTCATTCTAGTATAAGAGAAATAAAAAACTAAATTGTATATAGAGTTGACTCTATTCTGGACCTTAGTGAGCGCTTTCATGACAAATAATTGCTTTAATCCTTACACTTGTTTCTGATATTGTTCACTCTGAACCTTTTCTTCCTGGTAGGTCATAGGTGGGGTCTCCATTGCAGCCTGAGGGATCTGTAGAGCAAGGACCGGTTGTCATATTCATATATAATATAGAGGCAGGGACACCTGAGGAGTTGGGGGATTAAGATGGTTCATCAAGAGGAGAGGGTAAAGAGTTTCACAGCAACAGTTGAATTGCCATATGTGATAAATTAATTTCTAGAAGTTCATCTGCTGGACCCTTTAATTAAGGGACAACTATTAAGGGCCTCTTCTAGTTCTAGGTCAATATCAACAAGAGTCCGATTCGGAAGAAAGGGGTACTACGATACGATAGATAAAGTTAGCAGATGGGGGAATATCACGTGGGGGAGTATGGTGTGGGTTTGGTGAATAGCCCGGAGGAAATGGAGGGGTGTCAACTGTCAAGAAGAGATATTTAAAATATGTTTGGGTAATTGGGTGTGGGGGCTGGGGGTCTGTACAAATATGTTTAATAACGTCACATTAATTTTTTTATTAATTTGTTATTAACAATTTGAGAGGTACTAAATTTAAAATCATAACATTATTAAATTACTAATGCTATCTTACAATTCAGAAGAAGAAAAAAACGAAGTGAAGTGAAGTGAAGTGTTGCGCACTTGTTCCGCCGTCACGATCTGAAATGGAAATCTATCTTCTGGTCTCTAACTCTCCAGCTCAAGCACGGTTTGATTGCGGATTGTAGAAACTAGAAAGGAGAAAGCAAGCAGCTGCAGAAAAGAATGTACAGTTTGTTAAAAGAGAGCCTCGAATAATAATAAACCCAACCCACCTCTGACCTCTGACCTCTTATTAGTATTACCAATAAACACAAATATCTCATCTAAAGTCTAAAGTCTAAAGTCTAAAGCAAGAGATGGGTAAAAGTAGCGTCAATTTTATAACGAACGAAGGTGGAAGGTGGAAGGGTGAGACTGAGCGCCTCCTTTCCGCCAACCACGCAAGCTGTCTCGTGCGAACTCCCCCCTTAATCTCACCTCCCCTTCCCCTTCCCCTTCCCCTTCCAGGGGTCAGTTCCCTCATATATTTATATTTATATTTATATTTATTAATACCTGGGGCCCGCTTCGTGGAAAGAGCCAACGTGGGTGGGTTGGGTACCGATCGATGGAATCCCAAAGCTACACAGAATCCACATACATCATCACCATTTCTCTTGCAAAATGGAGATGTTTGTTGTTATCTCTTCTCACGACCTTGGCGGTTCGCATGGACCATGGATGCAAAGCCAAGCCAAGCCATAACGAAACCACTGGATGACTGGACACTGGAGTCCAACCAAAATCATTAATTAAAAAAACATTTCATAATAAAATTCGTTTAAACCAATGTTATCAGAACCGGACCGGACGTCGAACCGTTAAAGCTTCGGTTCAATGGTTCACTGGTCGAACCGGTGGTTCAACCGGTTCAATTGCTGGTTTTTTAAAATATATATATAACTTATTTTCTAAAAGCAAAGCTGGTTATATACAATGAGAGTATGTATATGGTTCAATAAAATAGACAATTCTAACAAATTCTAACAAAGAGTACATGCCAAAAATCATAGAGAAAATAGAAAATTAACAACATAATAGAAGTCCAACATCTAATTATCTGATATACTTGGCAGTTGACACATAATATGTTGCAAGTAGCTTCATAACACAAAATAAAATGTTTAATACTTCTAATAGCTAAGAAAATTAACTAGCAACAAAATTAAAATGCTAAAACTTATAAATCTAAAGCTAAGTAAAATGCCACTCAGTAACTGAAATATCATGGTTAGGATCTTCATGTCCTAGATCATCTCCTGCAGTTTCTCTAGCCTCGACACTTTCATTTCCTGCAGTTTTTCTAGTCTCTATATAACAACAATGATTAGGTTCTTATAAAATATATGAAATAGAAAAAAATTGAGCAAATACTATTGCATAATTGTATTTAGGCATGGTCTCTCACAAAAAAAAAATCTATGCAAACTTCAAACCAGAAACCAAACCAAATTGTGATGGAAAACATAATGAAAAACAAAAAGGGAATGGGTACAGTTTTCTGTATTCTTACTTTGCTTTATGCCTTCAAAACCTGATAAAAGATTTATAACATGATTATTGTTATTTCGAAAAGTATTTGCGTACTTAATGTTTAAAACTTGAAAAAAAAGTCTAAAACATGATTATTGCTATTTGGAAAATTCTTAGCGCAATTAGTTTTTTTTTTTTTAATTCTTTGCACAATCAAAGGATTGCACTAGAATTGCACTAGAATTGCACTAGAGACAAACTATCATAAACAATTAAAGAATTGCACTAGAGAAACTATCTGGGAACAATGACAGGATCGTCTTTTGCAAGCAAATTAAGTGTAATTAGCAAAAAAAAAAATGGCTAAAACATATATAAACTTATTACTAGACAGTTGGACAGAATCATTGACAACTACACATCTCTCATGCAAATCTTATTTTAGTTTGAGCATTTTATCGAACACTTTCAATGCATTCTTCTATTTGATAAAATCATCTCAAAAATTCAATCTTTTCAAGTACATGGACTACAAATTCGAATTAAATTATGAAATGAGATTACTTACGGTATTTGGTGCAGATTCTTTGGTGATTTCGTTTCAAGTCTAGTCTTCAAAATGTCCTTGAGCCACTGTGCAATACACCTCAATAAAAATAACAAGATTGAAAGAGAAAACCAAATTAAAGGAGGAATGAGAGCCAATTTCTTATTTCTTTCCATCTCAACCAGTTGAGAAAAGGGGCAGGAATGAAGAACTTGGCGAATTTGGAAGATGCACGAAATCCAATTTCTACAAGAGGAAGATATGGAGATATTATCAAATTTGAACCGGTACTTTTACACTGTTTTGTCCAGCGATTTATAACTTGAACCGGCCGATAAAATCAGTTTTCACCGATACAACAGCAGAAGCGATAATTTAACGGAGCCGAACCGGACAGTGACCGGTTCCGGTTTTTTTCGGTCCAACCGTCCGGTCCGGTCCGGTTCTGATAACACTGGTTTAAACAGTGTAAAATGGTACGAATCAACCAAAACAACGACGATTGAACCAGGTCCAGCTCATGAGGTCAATGCCTTCCGCTGACGTCACGTCGATATCCCACTTCTCCAGTAGTTTAAGAAACGGAGAGAATCGGTACTAACAAAACTGAATTGGTATTGGGCATTTGGGCTATTGGCTGTACTTCCTCCTCCGCAGCAGGCAGCACCCAGCCACCAAGTAGTCTCTCCCTCTCCAGTCTTTCTTTCTTTCTTTCTTTTACTAATTCAATCTTCACACAAACAAAAAGGGAAGCGGATCTGCTTCAATCCCCAAACAAAATTACTCCGTCAACCTCTCCCAATTCCAATTCCAATTCCAATTCTACAAATAAATGCTTCCTACTCGCTGTCTTCTCCTCACAGCTTAGCTCCACTCCCCGGTCATGACCACCGATTCCAACTCACCGGAGCTAGATGCTCTACTACCACAACCACTACAGCATGCGGTGGGGCCCAGACCGGCCCCGAGCTTCTCCGTTGTTAATGTAGTGCCAGAGAGCCAGGAGGATGGCCCAGGCTGTCGTTGTGGCCACACTATCACTGCCATACCCGCCATAGGAGAGGAGGGTACAAGTGGATACATGGGACCCAGATTGATTCTGTTTGGTGGGGCCACTGCACTGGAGGGAAGCTCCGCTGCGCCTTCTTCTCCTATTGGAGGCGCTGGAATCCGTATGTTTTTCTTTTTTCTTTTCTTTTTTTTAATCTGTTGACCTGAAACAGAAACCAGATGTTACTGAATTTGGGAAGGATAATTGAACAAGGTTATTAGACACTGCACGCACTAACATTCTAGCTAAGAAATGAACTCAGGGAACTGCTATTGATCATACTTTTAATTATAGGGATTAAGAAAAATTGATTAAATCAAGGAACCTGAATCTAAAAGTTCAATTTCCTTGTGCATTTCCGGGTGCAGTGGCACCTGACCTTACAAGGGCGGGAGTCAGAAAGGGCTGGGGGGGGGGGGGGCTTTCCCTCTACTCCTGGACCTGACTCAACAATGGTAGTAATTGGTTCCTGCAAAGGTGCAATAAATCCTATATCATATTGCAGGATACTCCTAAAATCTGTATAAGGCTCACTGTAATCCAATTTGACAGAATTGACGCTTAATTGTTTGATTTTAGTTTTCCTCCTAATTTTAATTTGACTATAGTTACCTTGATTTTTGTAAATCAATACCAAACAAGTCTGGAAAACCGAAATGAAGAATATTACAAATATTTCGTCCAATTGGTATTCAGCTATCCCGTACTCATGAATTGCCTGGTTAAAATTACAATCCACATTTGTAAAACCTTTTTTGTGATTTTTTTCTTGATTGCAGGCTTAGCGGGGGCCACATCTGACATTCACTGTTATGATGTTGTATCTAATAAATGGACCAGGTAAATGTGATAGAATTTTTTTGTTAACCTTTTGTCCCTGCGTAAGTCATGTCAGTAAATGAGAATAAAATTTGTTCATGGACTTCAATTTCTATTAGATTAACGCCAGCTGGAGAAGCACCGTCACCAAGGGCTGCTCATGTTGCAGCTGCAGTTGGTACCATGGTGGCTATTCAGGTATGCCAATTTATTTAACACTAGTTTATTCAATTCAATTATATGTGTTTTCATTTTAATAAGAGCATTGCAGGTTGACTACTCAGCACGTTGTGTGTTGGCAACAATTTAGATCCATAGCAGTCTGCAAGAAAAGTGTCTTTGATTTATTTATTTTTTCTTTGTCGTTTTGCACCTAATAGGTCCATACTCAAGTATCAATGAGTGTGCCGGTAGTTAAGACTTCACTTTATCTTTTTTTCTTTAACCAGCTTCTGTCTTTCTTCTATAGCAGTTTTGTTTCATTTCTTAAATAATTTTTGTATTGAAGGGTGGCATTGGTCCTACTGGCTTATCTGCAGAAGATCTTCATGTTCTGGATGTGACAAGCCAGAAGCCACGATGGAATAGGTGATCAAATCCATAACAACACAATTAATCTAAATTTATTTCGCCACTCTTTTTATTTTTCTAACAGCAAGGAGCGTGTTATTCTAAGTGCAGGGTACCTGTACGTGGACCAGGTCCTGGTCCAAGATATGGCCATGTGATGGCCTTAGTTGGGCAAAGATTTCTTTTGTGTATTGGTGGAAATGATGGTATGCACTTGTCTATTCATATCTGTCATATTTGGTTTTGTTTGTTTCCTTGCCAAACAAATCTATAGTAAAAGAGAGAATGGTATGTGTGCCTGTGCATGCACACAGTTCATGTGATAAGAGGAGGTCTCAGAAACTGAACCCAGTTAAAAATGGAATAAATCTGGTTACTTTAAAATTGTCATTATAATCATTAAATTGTTCCTCGAGCAAATTTAGATTCTGATTGAGATCAACTACCAATTTCTAATTCAGGGTACTATAAAAGTCATGACCAATACATTTGTTCTACCAGGCACCATAACAGAATATTATTGAGGGAATTTTTAGGTGAATACTGAAGTACTGAAACTTGGGGTCAGATTTGGATATTATTTTCCAATTAAAGAGTGAAGTTCAATCTAAATGCCTGTGTGTACAATTACACTCCGGTTATTATTATTTTTTATTTTTTAGTCTTTCCCAATTCCAAGGGAAAATGAAAAGCAGGAGAGATAAAAAGAATGACAGAGAGATATTGGAGAGAAAACATGCTGTTGTCCCTTTGGAAAATGTAAAAGGCTATCAGGACATTTATTGAAGCTTTTCAAAGAGGACAGAGTCCGGTCATAATTAATATGAACCAGAATATTACTGATTCTTTTTAGGTTTTATGTTCATAAAAGAACTAGGTATTTCTGTGTGATTAATATGTAAGTATGAATTGAATGCTGATTGCTTCTTCTGGCATCAGCTTTCCGAAGTGTTTGCTAAATTTTTTGTCAAACATTGTTACAAGCACTGACACCTTAATTTGAATGTCTTTACCTACTTCCACAGTGTTCCTCATTAGTGTCATATTTGATATATTATTACATACCGGGCGACACAATGATTCCCGCATCAAAATGCTTATATGTTTTTTTTCTTTTGTTTTATGCATAGAATATATTTTTTTAAATATAATTGTGTACTATATTTTTTTAATGTTGGTATGTGATTATTTACTGATCTACTACATTAGGAAATAAGCATAATTTTGTTGATAGTAAATAATAAAACATAAATGTAAGAAGCACATAAAAAATTTGGAAACACAATTTTATAAGAACAAGTTGGCAAAAATACAAATAAAAAAGGCAAATTTTAATGTTTTTGTGCCAAAATCACGAAAGGCCAAAACTTATATGAGCCCAGATCCACTCCAGAGAAGGAATTAATTGTCCCACATGGAGAAGGCAAAGAAACTTCCTTAAGTTGAACCTTTATATATTTAATGTAAGGGTGGGTGGACACTGAGAACTCCTCGTGAGAAGCCTGTATCCTATTGGCGGGATTTGGTGCAGCTATGTGTATTTAGCCAATGCAGTGTCCGTAGACTTCAGTTTTGTTATATGAAAGAGACTAAAATATGTAATTATGTGCCATACCCATGTCAATATTAGACCCAGTGCGGAAGCCTACTAGGCATATCAGGGTAACTGGGTAACATAGATTTTCATCATTTTTATCTCTCTTGATTGTTGTTTTGCTCTGGCTCTTTAGGTAAACGAGCTTTAGCTGATGTGTGGGCCCTAGATACTGCTGCTAAACCTTACAATTGGAGAAAACTGGAACCTGAAGGCGAGGGCCCACCACCATGCATGTAAGTACATAAATCGTATTTCTTATCTTTAGCACATATGAAAATTCCAGCTAGCAAGAAATGCTTTTCTTGCCTTTTTTTAAAGTCTAGTTGAAATACTTCATACATCCTTAATTTGTTGTGATGAACCCTAATTCAGTGAAGAGAATAATAAATGATAGCTTTTTACCCAATAAAACATCATTTCTTAAACCCTCTTAATTTCTACGAGTTGAAAAGCAATTTGTTGAAATACTTTTCTGAAAAATTACCTTTCTTACATCAGGTATGCAACTGCTAGTGCACGCTCTGATGGGCTGCTACTGCTTTGTGGAGGGAGAGATGCAAGTAATGTGGTAGGTTGAAAAGTACTATTTCAGATTGCTTTTTATAAACATTTACTTGTTGTGATTTTCAGAGTCCTTTTTGCTAGCTGCACATAATTTGGTGGGAACATCAATATTATAAGACCTGACGTTGGACAATAATTTTTCATTTCCTGCGGTTTATCAAATGAATGAGGATTTTCTGTCTTTTTCGCTTAATTTTATCAATTTGCAATCTGCTGTATATTTCTTTTTTTATCTCTGTATATTCTCTCACAAAATCCTCAATTTCTTTCCTTTTTAATTGTGCACTTTTTTTACATATCATGTTCCATCTATAGCCACTGTCCAGTGCCTATGGTCTTGCAAGACACAGAGATGGACGATGGGAGTGGGCTATTGCCCCTGGCCATTCTCCCTCACCCCGGTACCAACATGCAGCTGTGAGTTATTTTCACTTAAATTCTATTAATTTTCATATTTTTTCCTTCTGTTTGCTATTAGTAAGCGTATATTTTAGTTAACTTTGTTTAGGTTTTTGTAAATGCACGGCTTCATGTCTCTGGAGGAGCACTTGGAGGGGGTCGTATGGTAGAGGACTCTTCGAGTGTTGCTGGTATATCTTTTTGTTTCCTGGGTTTTATATTATAAGCCTTGTTATAAGACGAAGTGGGATATTGTGTCTAATATTTATTCCTTTAAATTCCATCAAATCGTTTCTCATGGATTATGCTATTTTTCCCTGTTATTTTAGTTCTTGATACCGCAGCTGGAGTTTGGTGTGATACAACATCAGTGGTTACTGCTCCAAGGACAGGCCGATACAGTGCTGACGTGGCAGGCAAAGATGATTCTGTAAATCTAATGCGACGTTGTCGGCATGCTTCTGCTGCAGTAGGTGATCTCATCTTCGTTTATGGAGGTTTACGTGGGGGTATGAATCTTTTAGCTACTCATTTTTGTCATTTTGATAAAAAAGAAAATGATTGGTTTAGTTTTGTATGAATCTCTGGTGTCATTGACCTGACTGGTATGTATATACAGTATCACGTAAAAGGCTATCATATCCACTAATTTGGACTTGATATTTATGTCGACTTTTAAGTTGTTTCTCTTATCCAGTAGTTAAGGTTGACATTTAGCATGGACATGGATTGTATTTCTTACCGGTATCATTATTCTTTTAATGTACATCAGAATCTCATTATTATTTCATTAGTTTATTGTTTTTGGTATGAGATTTTGAGATGTTGACCTGACTGGTATGGCTTATACAGTATAAGTACATACTATCACCTCCACCAATTGGGCCTTGAAATTTATGTTGACTTGAAGTCATTTTCTTCTATCAGGTGTACTTCTAGATGACCTTCTTGTAGCAGAAGACCTTGCTGCTGCCGAAACAACCAGCCCAAATTTGCATGCAGCTGCTGACATGCAAGAGGAAAGACCACTGGGAAGGTATGATTATTCTGACACAAGGGCGGCTGAATCTGTAACGGTGGCAGTACCAGGTGGTTCTGTTGTGCTTGCAACTCCTGTTGCACCTCCCATGAATGGGGATACATATCACCCAGATATCAGCCCTGAAAATGCCATCCTCAACCAGGGTCCCAGGTGCCACCCTACTTTTGTATGATTCAAGTGAAGATATGATAGACTTTTCCTTTTTCAGTTTGTGCATGGGTCTTGCTGCAGAAAGTTCTGAAAGGAATAATGCAAACTAAAGAGCAAACAGAGAGAGAAGAAAAGACCAACAAAAAGATCATTATATTTTTTATGAGAGAAAGAGAGAGGTTCTGGGATACTTTAAGATTCTCTAACCATTGCTTATACTTTATTACTTATTACTGACCAGGAGGCCAAACAAAGACATGGAGGATCTGGTGAAAGCATCAGCAGCTGAAGCAGAAGCAATAAGTGCCGCCCTTGCTGCTGCAAAAGCACGGCAAAACAAGGGTGAATTCCCATCAGAGGAACTGCCAGACACTGATATAGATAGTAGTCCTAAATTAAACTTGACAAAAATCCAAGAACAAGCTTCCTTTTCATATCAGGCTAACAGCAGGGTTTCTGAGGTTCGATTGCATCACAGAGCAGTAAGCTGATGTGCTCTTTCGTACAAAAACCAATCAGTTCTGAAATTAAATCAGAGCGGTAAAATTTGGGTGGCAAGTGTGTGAAGCGTATAGTGTAATTGGTGCAGGTGGTTGTTGCAGCTGAGCCAGGAGGTGCTTTAGGTGGCCTGGTGAGGCAGCTTTCAATTGATCAATTTGAAAATGAAGGCAGGAGAGTTATTTATGGCACCCCTGAGAATGGATCAGCTGCTAGGAAGTTACTGGACCGTCAGATGTCTATAAATAGTGTGCCCAAAAAGGTAATTGTTACTATTCCTGCTGCATTCCTGATTGTTATTTTCGCTCTTTTATGGAAAAGAAACATCTAAAGACTTAGTATTTTATATAGATTTGGTTCTGACGGAATACAATACACGGGATTGAATTTACCAAATTCCTTTCAGTAGACAAATTATTATTAGCCTGGCTGAAAATAATGGTGGTTGGTTCATAACTTCTGGCTTATATGTGTCTTTGCACTATCACCAACTTTACTGACGATGAGGACCCTATTGTTGAATTTTTTTATAGAGAATGTAATCAATAAAGGAAGTGAGATACTAACATAGGTAAAAAAGAACTACCAATAGTAAATTAGCTCCTAAGAATTCATGACTAAAGAAAAATAAAAACTACTGTACAAAAGATAATTGGCAGAAAACTTTTAAATAAAGCAGCACCTGTAGAAATGCTTCATCGGTCTAAAAGCAGTATGAGAGTTCTTACTTTTATGATAATTGCACTCTACTCTGATAGTTCTTGCTTTTATGATAATACAGGTTATAGGGCATCTTTTGAGACCCCGTGGATGGAGGCCTCCTGTACAGCGGCAGTTCTTATTAGATTGTAATGAAATAGCAGAGCTATGTGACACTGCTGAAGGATTGTTCGCTAATGAGCCAACTGTGCTTAAACTCAGAGCACCTATTAAACTCTTTGGTGATCTACATGGTCAGTTTGGGGATCTCATGCGCCTTTTTGATGAGTATGGTTCTCCCTCTACTGCCGGCGACATTGCGTAAGTAATTTCACAGCGTTTAAAGTGGGGACTAGTGGTGACAGATCCATCTGTGAAAAGACTACTTTATTACTGAGCGGCCTGCTGTCTGCTTAATTGGAGAAGGCTGATTTCATTTTTAAGAGGGTGATATTGAATTTCATGGGGATGTCATGCCAAAGTTTTAGTTTTGCTGATTCTTGCATTCACCTGAACTGCATATTTCAATGTTGCTTGTTAGCTTCTGTTGCTCCATGGGATTTTTTTGCTGAAATCAGTTGTGGCTTATATTGCAATTTCTATTGATTTCCTTTACTTTGTTTTCAGTTATATTGATTACCTGTTTTTGGGAGATTATGTTGACCGTGGTCAACATAGTTTGGAGACTATCACACTTCTTTTGGCGCTAAAGGTATGTTTCTGACTTGAGCATTTCAGTTCCTTAGCTATAGTGATGTCAATATAAAAGTACATTAGCTGTAGCCTCATTTTTTGAGGTGGTCATCACAAACTTTTTCTTCACAAAACCAAGAAGTCCATCTTTTTCATGTCACTTATATTTGTTGTCTGTAGGTGGAACATCCCAAAAATATTCATTTAATCCGTGGAAATCATGAGGCGCCAGATATTAATGCTTTGTTTGGCTTTAGGATTGAGTGCATTGAGCGCATGGTAATTATCTAATTACAGTAGTATCACATTTTCCACCTTTCTTCAATAAATGTCATACTAAGTATACTTTGTTGGTAACCAACCCTGATGTGGCCGTGTCTTGGTAACTTGTTACAGGGGATGCAAAATTTTCTACTAAAATCTATGCCAAAAGTTTCACAAAGTTACTGTTACCTGTTTTTGTGTTGCTCCAATTAATATGGCTACTCAGTGATGCTACTAGTTTCCATTGTATATTAATAGGGTGAGCGGGATGGGATTTGGGCATGGCACCGCTTCAACCGTCTGTTCAATTGGCTTCCTTTGGCTGCATTAATTGAAAATAAGATAATTTGCATGCATGGTGGCATTGGCCGATCCATAAATCATATCGAGCAGATAGAGAGTATCAAGAGGCCAATCACTATGGAGACGGGATCAGTTGTTTTGATGGATCTACTGTGGTTTGTGACTCAGTTCTTACATCTGATGATAGCTTTAGTTTATTGTCTGGGAAGGATATTTAACAAACATGTCAACCAATGTCAAAATTCATCAAAATTCAAAAGCAAAATTATAGCCGTGTTGTTTTTCATTTTGATCGATTGTGTACAAATTTGGTGCAATTTGAAAACCGTTTGGTTACCTCTCAAAAGCCCATAAAACTGAACTGTTGAATTTTCAAATCACTTGATCAATCGCTAACCTCTTTCCAAATTGCACTAAATTTGCAATATCTGTAGCTTCAGTTTCTTAGTTTTGATATGATATGCATTTTGCATTGTAAATTTTTTCTGGTTGGTAAGCATTTTATTTAATTTTTTAATATAACCTTTTATCTCAATTTCAGTTAATGCTCTTCAAACATTTTTTGCTTTCACTAATTTATGGTTTTTCTATCATAGGTCTGATCCAACAGAAAATGACAGTGTGGAGGGTTTAAGGCCAAATGCTAGAGGCCCTGGCCTTGTCACGTTTGGGGTCAGTTGACTACTTTACTTATAATTTTCCTAAATTAATTGCAGCAAGTGCCACTCTACCAGCTTCTGTTAGTACTGGTCAGTTGACTTGGTTGAGGTGCCTGACCTAACTGCTACAGGAAATTGTTTCAATACTAAGAAGTGAAGTCCAATGGCAAATTGACGGAAGTTTTTAGACTAGAAAAATATTTAGCTCTGATTTAGAACTCCAAATAAAATAAACTCAATGAAGGAACTCCAATTGGTTCCTTGTACAAGGGCCTGACTAGTGGGGTATCAAATCCCAGAACTACAAATTGGCATCACTAGTTTTTAAATGGAAGAACTTTTGTTTAAAAAATAATTAAAAAGTAATATTTGAGATTTTGTTTGTTTGTATCTGTAGCCTGATCGTGTTATGGAGTTCTGTGATAACAACAATGTACAGTTGATAATTCGAGCGCATGAGTGTGTCATGGATGGTTTTGAGCGTTTTGCTCAGGGCCATCTGATTACCCTCTTTTCTGCCACTAACTACTGTGGTAAGTTTTTGTGCCTTTTGAAGTTTTATTATTCGGCTGAAATTGCAACAGTAGATGGTCAAATCGCATGATGAACAGTCTTTCTTTTTTGGTTGGGGGTGGGGAATTTAGATACCTGGGTTTCAGTCCGGACTAATACATTGTTCACTTCCTTTGCTCATGGCTAACCATCTTTTTGTACATAATAATTTTGGCCCCATAGGCACGGCAAATAATGCAGGAGCTATTCTGGTGTTGGGAAGAGACCTTGTGGTGGTTCCAAAACTTATTCACCCTTTACCACCAGCAATTAATTCTGCTGAGAACTCTCCTGAGCGTCATATGGATGATACATGGATGCAGGTATAAATTAGTACATATCCTTGCTGGTATAGTGGTATATAACAATGCTCAACCACCATGTGATGGCAGTGTAGGATACACACAAAGCTATATCCTAGAAATTCTAAATCACCAAATTTTGTAGCAGCAGCAATAGAACAATTAACAAGATAATACAAATGAAGGGGAAAAAAATGCCCAGCTTGTGACCAAGCAGTTACCAAATCTAAGAGCAGCTTTCGTATAAGTTGATGTTATTTTTTTAATTCCAGGAGCTCAATGCAAATAGGCCAGCAACCCCAACAAGAGGCCGGCCTCAATCTTCACAAGTGAATTCAGAACGAACCCCTGCAGCATGGAATTCTCTTCTTTCGTCAGAGATCTAACAATGCCTACCTCAAAGCACGAGGCATCTTACAAAACAATTTTGTTGAGGATGCCGTCTCTACACCAAATTTGAAGGGTTTGGGCACTTTGACAATTTTTTAAATTGCTTCTGTGTTGAGATGTACAAGAAATGGGATTAATCCTAACCTGGCAATTCTTCCTCCTCGGCTTGTTAATCTAGTTGTTTGATTTCCCATTGCATTATCTGTGTATATGTTAGGTGGTAGCAGACGGGGGTGAGAATGAGTGTATGAGTTTTTTATTTTCACCCTGACAGATGTTATATTGGTTGTAGTTATATAGGCTTTCTTCTTTTGCAGTTAATTTTGTCGATTTTGGTTTCAGTTAAAAGAGACATTAATTAATAATTATAGTCCTCGACATCAAGAGTTGACGAACTTTGACAAGCATTATAGACGCTCCTTGTATTACAACATTTCATTAATTATAGGCTTTCTATTCTATTCTATTTATCACTTGTATATATTGTTTTCGTCCAATTTACTAATCATGCGCGAGGCGAGGGGTGACAATTATATGGAATAGCCTTCAATTCTGGGTAATAATATAATTTGCGCTCATCGTCCAACAAGTGCAATCTCTATAAAAATTAAACGTATTTGAGAGTTTTTGTATTTGAACACATTAAACATATCTGTTTATAATGAGAGAAAAAAGTACGAAAATATAAGAATCAGTCTGATTCAGAATGAATAAGGAAATAGAATAGAATTAGACAGTAATGTGGTCCTTAAATTATAGATAATATTATTGTTTGAGTAGATTTGGGCATTGGTAATGTGGCGATCTGGGCAGCTACCCAGTTATCTCTAATTTAGTAATTTATTACTATATGATTGTCCTTGTAATAACAATAACATGACAAAGAAAGCAGTCCAAATTAAATTATCATCGAAATGACTAATCAATCATAGAACAAAGTAATTACAAGATCAATCCTACTAGTAACAAATAAAATAAAACACATGACAAAGAGTATGGCAAAACCAACATCAATAGGAAGCAATATGATCTATACAGTGAAATAACAGAAGCAATCGACATGAAATAGGAAGAAGATGGTTTGATCCATATGATGATCTGTATGATTCATTCATTCCTCAGTTCTTGTTATTTATTTACATTTTTAAGCACAATAGGCAGCACAATTACCAAAATAACCACCAACAGGATGATAATTCCAATGCATGTCCATTTCCGTGAGCTCTTTTGGTGATTCCTTGCAACTTGGAGCTGCTCCCGGCCCCGTTCCACAAACGATCGCGCCTTGCCAACCTGACTCTCTATGTCATCTAACTGCTCCCCTTGTGTACTCACCAGCACTGCCATGTCATTGAAAACCTGTACAATGGTGCAACTTTATCAGTCCCAAACTAATTATAACATATTTTACTTGGGGATTATTTGTTATGACAACAGTATAGTATACTGACAAGATTTGTGCTAATAGTTGGCCAGCAAAAAAAATTAATAAAAATGACCCTGAAATTTTTGCAGTATATCTATATCACACCTGCTGAAGCTCCAGAAGACTTCGCTCGATATTGGTAACAGCATCGTGCCGCTCCTGGATCTCAGAAATAACATCTACAACGTTACCCCGCCCCTGCTCTTGTATGGCCCGTTGCAGGAACCGCTCACCTTCTCCTGTCTCAACCAGTGCATCTACTGTCGCTGCGTCTGGCTTCTCTCCTGTTACAGTGTAGTACCTGCAAAATGCAATTGGTAGGATTAAATGTTTAGACGGTTGCTGCTTTTTCATGGTTCTAGTTTGGAAATGAAAGAAATTTGAAAAAAAAAAAAAAAAAGGGAAGAAAGAACATTGAAAATTGAATTGGGATCAACCTGAATCTAACAAGTACTGACCGATTACAAAAATTATGAAAGACCAGAATAATTAAAGCCTTGGTCTTAAATTATGCCAAAAATTGGTACCAAAAGCTTGAATGACAGTACTAGAAGAGAGATAAGATTCTCTTTCCATACCTTCTTTCAACGGTCTCACGGTACTCTGTCGATATGGTCTTGCGAAGCTCTATGAAGGCATCCATAGAGTCTTTGAGCTTTTTCCTCAAACCTGACACAACTGATGTGCGGGTCCTGTCTGTTGATGTGCCGGGTCCACATCCAGGCAAGGAGCGGTTTGCGGCATTGGCACGGTCTAGAGACTCGAGCTTGATCTTGATAAGTTTGGCCTTTTTGAGTGCCAGTGATACATCAGCATCCATCTTAGCACGAAGAGATTTAACAGCGGAGGCATTGTGCAGTGTCTTCCCTGCCTCATTTGACTCCTGTTGTCATCAACATCTTCTTTAATTTAGGGAGTTTATACAGTTCATATTGCATTGAGAGTTTATTAGTAGAACTGATCAGTGTGATTTTGGGGGAGGGGGGGAGCCCCAATTAAGCAAGCATCCTCAATTTAAATTCAGTTTGATTAACTAAAAATAAGCTTTTTAAATTAGTAGTACTTAAAATAAATACTTGATCAACTTAGTTGACCTGGTCAACAGACGCTACTCCAACTCCAAATTAAGAGCTGATGAGATTAATACTCCAACTAATTACATCGAATAAAATAATAAAAATAAAAATAAAGAGTAAGCTCCAAGCTCCAAGCTCGAAGAACTAGATTTACAATGAATTATGAGAAAGAACATTATGGTAATAAAATAAATATGAACAAACCTGAAGACTTCTTTGGAGGCGATCAAGCTCCTTGAGCTCATCTTTGATAGCCTCAACATCATCAAAGAATTTATCGAGGCTGGCACCGGCTGCCGCCGCAGCAGGCCCAGTCATCTGAACATCCCCCATCTCCTCGTCCCGCTTCCAGGAAGAAGAGAATAAATTATTCATGTCTAGCTAATTTCTAATTTCCTCTCCTCGTCTCGTCTCGGTTTGCTTGCTGGATATATATATATATATATATTTATGTTTTGTTGAATTGGATTTGGTGGAGTCGGAGGAAGGGAAAAGAAAGAGAGAAATAATTGATTGATTGATTGCACGCGGTTTTGAATGGGTTGTGAATGTGGAATTAATAAGTTTCTTCACATGGAATGGAATGGAAATATGGGATGATGGATTGGTCGATGTGAAATTGTCAATGGAGGAAGAAGAGAGGAAAGAGGCTTAGTTACTTCAAGCCCAACAACAAGTATACGCAACGCTACATTCAGATTGATTATTTATAGGGAGTATACTATTACTATACCTGCTAAATTATTTATTTATGAATTCAATGCAAATTTTGTTATTCTCACCCCCCGAGAAGGCGAGAATCCGAGATAGATATACCATAATATCACAGATCCATTGGTTTGTTTGACTCGGTAGGTTGGGGACTTTGAGGAGTGCTTTGGGTACAAGTATAACTACTGACCAGTGACCACTGCTACTTGCCTCTCCATTGTCCCCTATCTTATCAATGTTATTTTATGCTCCCACAGTTGCTTCAGGGACTGCTATTTACAAAAAACATAAATAACTATAAATTTCATTCAAAATTTTTAGTGTTCATAAATTTTTTCCCAACATCATTAGTCAATTACAAAAATAAGAAAAATAAAATAAAATAAAATAAGAAAAAAAAACCTATAGAAGAAAAAATGAAGAAAAAAAAAAGCATAAAAAAAAATATAGAAACTAATTTAAACACATCATAAATAGAGAGAAAGAAGAGAAAATGAGAGTAAATAAATGGAAATTGAGGCATCTTATGCATTTAGAATGGAGAGGAGAGGAGAGGAGAGGAGAAGAGAAAGGTAAAGCCATCTGCTTCTCTCAAATAAATATGACATGTTGCTTCGTTTATATTTGATATTTTATTATATAGACATAACTCACATAATTCCATCACAGATTCTTTGGTGACTCATGTGAACCAAGTTCAAATGGGTGAAGGGATCATCTTCTCTAGAGAATATTTTAAAATCAAAGTAGAAGGAAAATTAGATCTGAAAAATCACGAAAATAAAATAGAGATGCGAATTTTTCAAGCTGAATCACTTCAGCTTGAGAAAGAAGGAGTTGAGAAGAACACATTTGCATCTTTGCACTGCAGGAGTCGGTAAACTTTATAACCTGGGGTACACAAAAACTAAAATATATATAAGTTTAAGTTTGATTATGAAAATTCAGGAGTGAGCAATCTGTGTTACTGTAGCACCACCTCTGGTGCTATTTTTAACTAAGTTATTATAATATTAAGTGGTGAGAGAAATTTTTCTCTCCAAATATCTATTTTATTCTTCTATTTTCTCTTTGTTATCTATCTCAATTAATACAAAGTTAATAAAGAAAAAATTAATGAAGAAAAGTACTTACCAAAGGAAAAAAAATAGACGTCCAAATCCAAACAAAGTTAATAGAGTGAATAAATGAAGGTATAAATGTGCTGTATTTAGAAATTCACCATGATAAATTCGGCTCAAGTTATACTAATAAAATATTCACAGTGATCAAAACTTGATGAAATTAATATTTTATACGCACCATTTAGAATATATATATAGAGAGAGATAGAGAAAGAGAGAGTGGGGCTATGATGAGTTACGAAGTAAAAGTTTTGTTTTGTTTCACGTCTATATCTCTATTTTCAAAGTTCAAACAGCCGATTCGAACTATTCAATATGATCTCCATATTAAAATGTGCTTGGAGACCAAATTTTATATTTTTTTTACTATTTTTTAGATGAGTAGAAAATCATTGTTTTTGGATGGATTAGATAAAAAAAAAACAGTTATTTTAAAAAATTCAAAACAAATAGTAAACAATTTCCAAAAAAATATAAAATTTGGTATGTAGATTATGTTGAGCAATTCGGGTCGATTTAAACTTTTAAAAGTAAAAAATATGAGTGTCAAGTACTTCGCAATTCACCATGGCCTTACTATATATATATATAGAGAGAGAGAGAGAGAGAGGTTGGCTAATATCAAATTAGTTGTTTCTGAGGTTCCGTGCAACCAAGTTGTTTTTCAATTTTCGAAGTCTAAAAACTCGATCCAAACTGTTAGATGTGATCTATGTATTAAAATGTGCTTGGAGACCAAATTTTATATTTTTTTGGAATTTTTTTACTATTTATTAAGCCACTTTGAAAAACGCTGATCCAACGGTGGCTTCTAGTTTTATTGTTTGGCTAAGCCACCGTTGGATCAGCATTTTTAAAAGTGGCTTAATAAATAGTAAAAAAATTTCAAAAAATGTAAAATTGCTCATAAGACAAAAGGCTCCTGCAAAGTTAGCAAAAAACTTAATGAGTTAGCGTACTGGCTGAATCATTAAGGAGAAAGGAGAGAGATGTGGAATTCAGACAAATTTTCTTTTCTGTGAGAAGTTATTCTCTTTATTAATTTTGTATTAATTGAGATAGATAATGGAGAGAAAAAAATAGAAGGGTAAAATAGATATTTGGAAAGAAAAAAATTTCTCACCGCTCAATATTGTATTTTTTTTTTATGAACTTGACAGAAGCTGTCAAGCACTCACCGCTCAATATTGTAATAGCTTAGTTGAAAATAATACTCCTCTTGCTTAAATGATCTTGTATGAGTATGGACAGGGGTGTGTTTTGTGTATGACTTTGTATTGTCTGCATTTTAGAGCGAAGCTAGACTTTCTTATTACGAGATCAAACATAAATGATGATCAAATCATATAAATTTTTCATGCTCCGAATTATGATTAATTTTACAATACCTATAGAATTTTACTCAACTATATAGAAATTGTATATAAGTAGGGATGGCAATGGGCCTAGCCCACGAATATTTTGTCAAGCCCAGGCCTGACCTGCCCGACCTAGTTTGACGGGCTTGAAAATCTAGGCCCGGCCTGCCCAATGGACTTTTCCTCCAGGCCCGGCCCGCCTGCTATTTTGCTTACAAAAATCAGAAAATTAGAAAACCAAAAAATCAGAAAATCAGAAAATCAGAAAATCAGAAAATCAGAAAACCAGAAACCAGAAAACCAGAAAACAGAAAATCAGAAATCAGAAAATCAGAAAATCAGAAAACCAGAAAACCAGAAACCAGAAAACCAGAAACCAGAAAACCAGAAAACTAAAAAACCAGAAAACAGAAAATCAGAAATCAGAAAATCAGAAATCAGAAAATCAGAAAATCAGAAACCAGAAAACCAGAAAACAGAAAACCAGAAAACAGAAAACTAGAAAACAGCAAATCAGATAAGCCCAACGGGCTGCCTGTGGGCTTCGACTTAAGCACAGGCCCGGCTTGCCCGGCCCGTCTTTAGGCCCGGCCTGCCCGGCCCATCACATCGCCGGGCCGGCCGGGCTTTTTTGCCATCCCTATATATAAGTACACAAATTTTGAAGAAAAAAAAAAAATTTGAGGGTAATTGATCTTCTTCTTCCCTCTCACTAGTTTTGCCTCTGTCTATGTTAACTCATAATTTGAGTTAATGCAGAAAAATTCTAGACCATTTGATCTGTGTTGGCACGAATATTGAATAGGTGTCATGCATTTCACTTGGGACCGAATTGACCTGAATTCTAATTGGACAGCCGAGACGTATTAACTCAAATTTTGAGTTAATGCAGGGGATATATGTTCGTTGTGTACGGGCTTTGATAAGAAATAAGAAATGTTTTATGAATCGCCTTACACTGTAAGCTGATAATTAATAATTTGTCAATTTTGATTTGAATATAAATATTTGCCACAGTGAGTGTTGACTATCGATATTTGATATTGGAAAAAAAAATTGGGAGGTGAATAATGAAACAATAGTTATTTTAGACAGTAATTTTAAGGTCATGATTTAATGCCAATCAAACCATCAGAATCGATCGAACGATCTAAATACTTCCAAATTTTTCGTCATAAAAAGACTATCGTACATAGTGCCGCATTATCGTACCGTGCTGTGACGTGACTGATCATAACATGTGAATGGTCATTTAGTCACGGCGTGACTTATAATATTTGATCACATTTAATTATTTTCTATAATATAATTTAAGTTAGTTTATTCAATATTTACTATTCGATCAAGATCCAACGATCCTGATTACGTATAACTAGTATGATCATATATTGTGTCATGTCGTGATCAAACCAGTTTACATATCATGTCGTATCTACTGAAAGCCACAATACATGTGTCGTGTGTCGTGTCATGACTTATCTGATCAAGGCATATAGTCACAAGATGCAGTCTTGTATTATGTAGACGTGGAATATAATTATTTTTTGTGAAAATTGAAATTAAGGCACATGGTCATGTTTGATTGTGGAATATGAAGTGCAGTAAACTCTTTACTCCATACTTAAGCCGCTAATTGAAGAGCAAAAGAAGAATAAGACGGAGTAAGTTACTCCACTTATAAAGCCTACTGATTCATTTTTCAACATCTTAATTTTATTAGATGGATTGATTTAAGTCATCAATTAAATTATCAAACAAAACATAAAATATGAAGAATAAGATAAAATAATTTAATCTTCATTAATTTTACACCATAACCAAACATAACCTATTTTTTGCAAATGTTGATTCGACAAGAAGGGTAAGATATATACCGGATGATTGGATCGGAACCATCGGTTGTTACCATTTCCGAAAAGCAAAAGAGAAACCCCTAATGAAAAGCTACTCGCGGTGTACAAACGGTCGGTTCGTTTGAAACCGAACTAAAATAATCAAACTAAAATCAAATTATTTTTCGGTTTTCGAAAATAGAACCGAACCAAACTGACTAAATTTATAAACCGATTAAGAACTGAACTGAACAAAACAAAGTAAATTTCGGAATGTTCGGTTCAAACCAAAGTAAACATATTGGTATCATTATTAACAAAAATTGCACATGTTCATACACAAATTGTTCAATTCCATACAAAATATGTAGATGTTCTAAAATATTTAAACTAAAATGAAAGAAAAGAAACAATGATTGAACCAAACATAATATAAATCATACTTGAACTAATATAATTTGGCCAGTTCGATTTAGTCGATTTTTAAAAGTCTAAACCGAATCAATCTATTTAAACCGAAATAATTCATAAATTCAACCGAACCGAACAATTTAAACTGAATTTTTTTTTATTCAGTTGAAAACCAAATAAACAGAACCATTTGAACACCCCTAAGCACGAGCCCCCCAAAATTCGTACATCACTTGTGGTTCCTTTCATTGATGAGAATTATTTTTATCCATTCCGCATTTTTAGAAAATAATATATTTTTAGCTTGGATAAAATTAAAAATTTTATATCGATTTGTGAAATATGTGATCACATTTAAGTATTTGATCTACTGCAAACATAGCTAGATACAGCGTGACTTATCATATTTGATCACATTTAATTATTTTTTTATAATTTAATTTAAATTAGTTTATTTAATATTTACCATTCGATTAAGATCTAACGATTCTAGTTATATATAACTCACATAATCACATATCGTGTCATGTTGTGACCAAACCAATTTACATGTCATGTTGTATCTACTAATAATCAGAGTACGGAACACGCGAGTCACAATACATGTGTCGTGTCATGTCTTATCTGTTCAAGGCATATAAATTTATTGCAGTAGTCAGAAGATGCAGTCTTGTATTATGTAGACGTGGAATATTATTATTTCTTATATTATGTTTGGTTGTAGAATAAAAAGTGGAATAAACTTTTTACTTCATACTTAAGCCGCTAAATGAAGAGTAAAAGAGGAGTAAGACGGAGTAAGTTACTCCACTCCACTTATAAAGTATACTGTTATTGATAGAGATTCATTTTTAACATCTTGATCCTCTAGACATATTGTTTTAATAAGTAATTGATTAAACTATGAAACGAGATATTTCATGAAGAATAAAATAAAATAAGTAGCTTAATATTCATTCATTTTACTCCATAACCAAACATAACCGATGAGATTATTTTGTGCAAAGGTTGATTCGAATCGAAACATCGGGTGTTACCGTTTCCGAACTAGGAAACAAGCCTCTTTAAATTATAAAATGAAAAGAGAAACCCATAAATATTCTTTTATGAAAAGCACGAGCCCCCAAAATTCGTACATCACTTGTGGTTCCGCATTTTTAGAAAAATAATATATTTTAGCTTGGATAAAATTGAAAATTTTATATCGATCTGTGAAATATGTATATAACAGTTTTGATTGAACACATATAAGACAACCGAATTTAAATACATACAATCAAAATCATGAATACAGATATTCAAATTAAATTGTGAACGTATGAGTTGTGTGTTTAATTCAAATAGTCCCGACAATATATGTATATAGATTCGTTTTATGCATCTCGTTCTTAAAAAATTGTTGTTGCCATGCGTTTAATTTAAATGCAACCTGTCTTAGCTTAGCTTAGTAAAACTTTGTCAAACTTTTCAAGGTCGTAATTTCAATATTCTGATTTAGTTGAAGAATGGTATTGATTAGGATATGTGAGGTACCAACCAAAAAAATATTCTGATTTAGTTGGCAAACTAGAAGCTCTTTGAAAGTGAAACGGAAAGAAATAGTATATATAGTATATAGAAAAAAGAAGAGGTTTGACGAGTTCAATAATGGGGTAGCAGTAGCCAGTAGCACCCCATGACCAAGACGCCAGGACTTATTTTATTTAAGAAATCAAGTATAATTGCTTTTTGTTTTGTTTTGGTTTGTGTGGAAGTGGAACAATAAATTTTAATTAAATTGTCCGATGTCTGCGGTCAGAAATCACTGCTACTTCAACTTGGAGACAATTAAGTCTCTTACGGTTACGGAGATCTTCGCCACAAGTCATCTTCAAGCGTTAATAATAAATTATTAGATTCTCAATTAATTCAAAAGTGAGATGTAAGTGCATCATTTATGGTTATAATCATTTTAAATGTCGATTTTCAGAAAGAAAAAAAAACAAAAAAAAAAAACAAAAATTAAGAATAGCATAAACGTAAACCTCGATCTGTCAAGAGCCTCTACGTTGCAACACTGCCTCTTTCCCCTTGTTGTCTTGAGCCTTCCATTGCTCCAAGTTTCGCCTCCAACTTCTTAATTCATAATTTTTGTAAATATTCTTATTTTCGACAAGATAACTTTGTTCTACTGCAAACATAGCTAGATACTGTTATTGCTTTTTCATAATATTCTGAATAGATAAGGAAAAAAATCAAGTAATGACATGGAGCAATTTAAGATGTGGCAGTAACATAGTTGGCTAAGAAAAAAAATTCTAAAACTGTAGTTATTCAAAAATTGAGAGTTCGAACTTCTCTCACGACTTCGCAGCTTCGGGTAAGCTTTCAAAAAATAACAATTCAGTATTATAAATTAAGTTTTATGGCCGACAGGTGAAAATTTACGGACAAACTGTCCCATAAAAATAAAAATAATTACTTTACATATAATAATAATTAATCGGCCGCTAAAACTGACTAGTTGACCATCAAAGTAATTAATCAGCTATCAAATTCGATTATTTTTTACAAACTTCGCATTGTTGATTAATCGGTCACTATTTTATTTCTTTATGTTCGTTTTTGTCTTTGGTGTTTGAGCATAGATTATTACTGATCATGGAACAAAATTGATTAGTTACTTTGAACTTTAATTTTTTTTTTTATTTATATTTTGGTAGCATGTACCGAATTTTTTATTTGTAGCATTTTAAAATAATAAAACTAAGAGCATATGCATCTCTGAAACTCTTGGAGTTTCAAAGCTGACTTGGTAGTTTCTAAACCAGTTTCAGTGATATAGATGGATTGCATATTTAGCAATTTTGTTCAATAGTTTCTAAATATGAAACTGTTTCAAAATTCTAACATGGCAAAATAATCCATTCTGATTCGCTTAATTTTTAATATTGTTTTAATTAAATGCTAATGTGGCAATTAAGAAACTCTAATTTTAATTTCAGAGATGTAGAGATCTAGAAATTCAGAGAGTCTAGAATTTCTAAAATTCTGTTAATATTTATTTAGAAACTCTGAGAGTTTCAGGGATACAGAGCATCTGTATAAACCTATCACTCGAGACGGCACACAGATTTAGTATGCGTGTCACTTTGATTTTAATTACTTATTATTTTAACTTACAAAATTACGTATTAATTCTCATTTCAATTGAAATGTTACGTACTAATAATATTTGTGGTTGTTAGTCGTTCAAAATAATTTACAATGTCATATTAAAAACAAACTGCTGTGGATCACAAATTTTAATTACTTATTATTTTAACTTACAAAGTTACGTATTAATTGTCATTGCAATTGAAATATTACGTACTAATATTTGTGGTTGTTAGTCGTTCAAAATAATTTACTATGTCATATAAAAACAAACTTCTGTGGATCACAAATTTGAACTCAGTTTTTGAGGTTTCAAACGATCTTTTTTCTGTGTGCCTCCATTGAGTGATACACAAACCAGATCTCTCTGTGTCGCGGATAAAAATGAATTGTAGATTTCCATTCATCAAGACTTGCCGACCATATTTATAAAAAAAACTTAAAATCTAATTAAAAATTTAGAACCATTCTAGCATTAGGGAAAAAAAATTGTTACAGAACGATGTGATTTTTCAGAATACGTATCCTTTATAGTACCGTACGGTGTGGTCCACTATTTTACGGCTTCAAAATTAACTAAAAAAACAGTGCCTATTCTAAATAGCACAAGAGCCGGTATTATTGTGCTTTGACATTCGTGCAAAGTTAAAAAGAAGAATCCGAATCATCTCACTCTACCGAACATGCCAATATAGTAATACAGAATTACAGAGTATATGAATTCGGTTCATGGCATCCTTGCCATGTTTCAAGATTTTCGAAAATTGGATGCCGCTTTTTAAATACATATAGTTTTAAATGCTACAGAAAAAAAAAAAAAACGGTTAAAAAGCGATTTGCCTATGATCCTAAGCAGAGACCAAGCAACGTGGGTGTGCCAGCGATTTTTATTTATATCCAAAATTAAATACAAATTGTCAAATATGTCCACAAAAGATAGGTATTTATAAAAATGTCCAAACCGACTAATTATTGGCCGGTCCTTAGTTTTTAATAGAAACCGGCTAATAATTAGCCGGTTCTCATTTTTCTTTGTTTTTAGAAAATAATGTAATTTATTTATTTTTGTATTAAAATTTAAAAAAAAAAAATTTTTGTTTCTTCTATTTTTTAAAAATAAAAATAAAATTTCATGGTGTCAGAATTCAAATCTGACACACTTGCTGAATTTTTTTTTTTTTTTCAAAAACGGAATAATTCAAATATATTTTGTATTTACCTAGAAGTGACTTTTAAACCAATTCTGACACACTTGCGGAAATTTTTTATTTTTTCAAAAATAGAAGAATTCAAATTTTTTTGTATTTAACTAGAAATGACTTTTAAACCGGGATCAATAACTCAGATTCAAAACATTTTTATTTTTTTTCCAATAACACAGAAATATTTCAATTTTTCTTACAGCCGTGAAAAGTTCGGTCTGAAAAATATTGATCCGGGTTATTTGTTTCAGTCTTTCTAATAGATTAAATTATATATATTATTCTATCCAATTTCAAAGAAACATATCAAAATTTTCTAAAATTTTAATAAAAAATAAAAAAAATTATCTCAATTTCCAAAAAGAAAATTAAGACAACATAGTTTTAAAAAAATTCTAACACACTTGCAGAATTATTTTTTATTTTTTCAAAAATGAAAGAATCCAAATATTTTTTGTATTTACCTAGAAGTGAATTTTGAATCGGTATCAATAACTAAGATTCAAAGCATTTTTATTTTTTTTCAATAATACACAGAAATATTTTAATTTTTCTTACAACCGCGAAAAATCCGATCTAAAAAATATTGATCCGGAATATTTATTGTAGTCTTTCTAATAATCAAATTATATAGTATTCTATCTATTTTAATAGAAACAAAAAGAAAATTTCTAATGATTTTACAAAAATAAATAAATTCATCATTTTCTAAAAACAAAAAAAAACAAATTTAAAATGAGAACCGGCCAATTATTGGTCGGTTTATATTAAAAATTAAAGAATTGACCGGTTTGGGTATTTTTATAAATATCTAGCTTCTGTGGGCATATTTGGCAATTTATATTTAATTTTGAATATAAATAAAAATCACCGTGATTTTGACGCCCTATTTATTTTTAAAAGAAAATGGAAAGATATTCAAAAATCACTATTTTGGAGAATTTAGGTAGTTTATAACTATGCAACTAGCCTATTGACCAACATGTTGCTTGCACAGCTATAATCTGCAGAACCAACAGGCATTAAATTGCGACTTATTAGTCTTACAGATTATAGCTGCGCAACCAGTCTGGGACCTGGTAATTTTGGAATTTCCAAAAAAAATGATATTTGAGTTTGTCTTTTAAAAATATGTTAAAAAAAAAAAATCAGTTTCAACGGACCTTGTTTGTGAGAGTACGAATTATTTTTCCTCATCCAACCGTTCAATTTTGTTCATGCACAAATATCAATGAAAATCAACAGTTTTTCCAAAAGAACAACAACTGATTTCTTCGCTGTCCGTGATGAGACACTTTGAGAATTGGGTTCTCTACTTGGTTTCTGATGTGGTGGCAACTGCTCTAAAGAGGACGCATTCAACTTTACTAATTACAACTCTTGGACAATTGCACTCAAGTTGGCTCATCCAATCAATTGTCTACGAAATAAAAAATTATAGAACAACAGGGATAAACAATATTACAGTAAATTATAAATTCCTCGCTACGTAATTCAATCATTACAAAAAATGTATTGATCCAAAGACAACCGATGAATCTCTCCATATTCAACAGATCCCTCTTCAGTCAAATCTCCTAGTTTACTTTATAGTAAATTAAAAAATAGAAGTTCAATGGCCAAAGGTACTAGAGCAAAACATTACAACAAGGGTGGAAAAGAGTAGAGGAACTATGGGAAGAAACGGAAAAGATCTTTGGAGATGTTTATACAAAAAGGCACCACTATCAAAATTCCTTTGTTGTCAATTTATAGAAAAAAAATGATGTACAGATATAAAAAGATCAACAATAAATTACTATAACAATTTTCATACTGGTGTAACTTTTCCATGTGGTCCCTCAAGCACAGTGAGATAGAAAGGATGCCCTTCTCCTGTGCTGCTGCCACCAAGCCCCTCCACATCCTTCCAACGCAACTCATAATTTGACAAATTGTATGTACCAGGTGCAAAAACACAAACCTTCAGTGGAACCCTAGCTGTGCAAGCAGGCTCCAAACTAAGTTGTATGGCACTGGATCCACACCACACAAAAGGGGGCGCACTTTCAGAAGTTGACTTGTGGTACTTCTGTACCTTCTTTGGGCTGGACATTACCTTGATATCATTTTCTAGAGATATGTCAGACCAACCGCTTTGTTTGGTTGAAAAACTCGAGGTGCCACTCAAATCACTCGATGGGTTTTCGGTTGTGTCTGGTGTATAGTCAAATGTTGAGACTCGTACATTTACTTGGTTTGGAGAGCAGTTGAGGAGATCTACATGGAGATCAACCTCACAAATGGAACTAGAGAAGTCATGACAAATTGTGTAGGGTCCACCCATACGCCATGATATCGAACTCTTTCTTGTAACACTGAAAAAATTACATTCATCATCATTACTGACTGATCTCCTTTATGTCTCATCTGGTCTATTCAGCTCTTGATTAACAAGTTCGTATTAAAAAAAAAAAAGAACTGCAGAAATACTACCCAACTCTGAAATGAAGATTATCAACAGGAAAAAAAAAAAAAACATATTTCACAGTAAAAAATATGAACTATATTTGGGATATAAGTTGCATGACCTTGGTTGGAGCCGCCATGCATGAGGTCTGAAATAACTATATCTTTCAAAAATAATCAAATAATTGAGATTAGAGACTAGCCTGCAATGGCACATATGATGGGATAGCAATTGATGGCTAGACCCTGCTTCTGACTCGAAATTACTCCCAATGGCTTTGGATATAAGAATGAAATCTAGAAGGCTTTCTGATCCCTGAGCAATAAAAAACCACAAATCCAAAAACAAGAGAAAATAAATAAACTAAGCCAAAAAATTTCATCAACGATTTCTACACCAACACCAGAAATGCATGTTTGTGGGTGTGTGTTCTTCTTTTGGGTCAGGAACAATTTATTCAAAGTAAAGTGTCTATACTTGAACTCTTTATTAAATATTGATTTCACATAAACTACAAACTGCACTGAACAGAGAAATACATTTATGCCTGAAAGGGCAAATCATCAACAAGTGTGCTTGTCATACTTGGAAGGCTAACAATCTTGCATTTTGGTGAAAAGCTGATAATATACCTTGGCTAACTTGTCCTGGTGATGCCTCTCCTGATAATGAAAATCAACCAGTGGAGATTTGGAAATATCAAACATCTGTTCTCTGCTTCCTTCAGTACCCATCAGCATATCACTTCTATGTCCAGTGCATCCCCCCTCAGTCACACCATTAAGATCCTAAAAAAGAAAATACATTTAGTTAGCATGCCCTCAATTTGCTCAATTTCATAATGGAAACCTACCTTGACCTTGTGACTCCGGTTGGGTTTCATTTCTAGCCTATCCCAACTTGTTTGGGACTAAAGGCTTTGTTGTTGTTGTTGTTGTTGTTAGCACGTCCTCAATTTGCTCACATCCAATCACAAACTCATCATTCTAATTCCTTTATCATATTAAAAGAAACTGTTCATGTATTCTATCCTTGGAGCTCTAGATCAATCTCAACTGTCCTGTTTCCCTAACCTGAATTTTGAAGAAGCATGACAAGGCCTGGCCCGCAAGTACAGTTTGAACAGATGTAATATCGGTGCATGATGGTAGTGTTGAAATGGCCCATTTGTCACCCACGCATGACAGCTGGTGCAATGAGAAAGACTCTGATGAAGCACGGTTTACAATGTCCATCCGAACAAGGTATTCTTTGAGCTTTGACGGACATGGGCTGATAACAAAAGATGCATCCAGTGATGGCAATACCTACAGGTTAAATAAACATTACAGAAGAAAATGTGGAAAGGATCAGTCACTACAAAATTATTGTTGCCTCTTGAATTCCCTATTTGGTGCTTTTACAGGAAAGTCTATGCATGTGCTGCAACTGTATTTTCTAATACCAAGCCATGAAAGAAAACTAAATGGAACTCCCGTCAATTGGGCTAAAACTGCTGGATTGGTGAGACTGGAGCAGTACCAAATTTTGAAGAACTTTGGTAAAGTAAAACACTATTCATTTTTCTTCTAAATCATACATAATCAAGTGTCATGTTAATTCTATCTACCTAATTACATGAGCTAAAGACTTATTCCTAGGTTTTCTGTGTAGACCTTTTTTTTCTTCTTTTGCTCAAGCCGATTGAAATTTGACTTGAATGCGGTAAAATTTCCTGCATTTGTTATGGTCGCATTGCGAACCAGAAAGGTACCAAATCTGATGTTTAGATCCTTTTTGCCAAACCATGGAATCTTAGCAAACCGCTGGCCCAGCTATTTACCAAAATTGGCTGGTACATGTAGAAACATGAAATTCCACATGACAGACAAGCACAACAAAGGTTAATGACAGCTTCGACTAATGGGATCTATTATTGAGAAGAATGGTAGAATCTGTAATATGCCAGTATATAAATCAAAATTTGTTTCAACTATAAAATACCAAGTAAAGATGTGTTATTGTTTGTATTACGTGAAAATTTACCTACAGTTTAGCAGTTAATGTGCGCATGAACTGAATGATTCACACGCAAAGCTTGGCAGCATCTGACGGTAAGTGAAAAAGTACCAGATTTTCAAGAGGATTTGGCACTCACCTCCAAGATGTGATGCATCCGCAGAGTTCTATAGGTCATGCCACTGGTTGAATTTTCCATTTCATAATATATCGATATTAACAAAGAAACCCTCCCAGGAGTTCCACAATGAAACCAAATAGGCCATGAAAATGTCTCTCCCCCTTGTACCACATCACTCTGCACAAGACAATGAAACAAATGTAGGCACATGGTATATATAGCGGTTTCGTGATGAAAGTTTAGCCAGGGTAATTCTTATTTAGCATGTTTTCTGGTAGGTGCACACAATTGCACAGTTGAAGATTAACCAAGGTATGTGGTTAAACTAAGGAATAGTGGAATGCCATAGGTTTAGTGAAAGCTCAGTCGGACTAATTTGGGCTTATTGTCAGATGAAAGTGTAATTGATTAGTAGACCTCATCTTTCCTTACCTCTGAAAAAGAAAACAGAAGATTCTTGTATGTATCCTTGTTATCAGTCAGATTATATCGTTCTTCTTCATGTGCATTCTTTTCTCCTAAACACTGGGGAATGCTCAGATCTGTCTCTCGTGAGTTGCCAGGGACCAAATATCTTGGATGGTTTATCTTCATTTTTATGTTCTGAAATGTTAAAATAAAACCTTATGTTCCTTGACTGAAGCTTTTGAGTATATTTGCCTGCTCTTAAACCGTGATATTAGAAATATCAGCTGGATGTCTAAATTAATTCATAATACCAAACTCTTGAACTTAATGTATGTCAAAGTCCAGCAACATCTTCAAGATGCCTTCTTTAGTTTGGTCATTGTTGACAATTTTACAAAACAATTTTCCTTGAAGGGTTTTGTACTTTTAACATGCTGTACAAGAGTCAAATCAAAACAGTTAATACCTTGACAGCTGATTCTGAAGTATTTCTCAATTTCAAATTGAGAAGCTTCAAATCACCCATAAATGTTTTTGCCGGTAATCCATCAATGCGCCCTTCCAGTTTCGCTATGCCCTAAATATCCATAGTACCAAGTAAAATAAAAACACATTCTCAGGATCTAATATATTTATCAAATAAATTAAGAATCTAAGAAATATGCAGTTACAATTTGTACACAGCACTCGAATAACCGTACCTTAGTATCGCATATTTAAGATGCTTAAAAATCAACGGACAATGAAAATATGTTGGTCAGTACATATAGCCATATAGGTATTTAAAGTTTGGTAATATCCTCTTTGACCTATCACAAAATATAAAGATACAGACCTTGATCACTATTAGAGTGAGATTTTTCCCTGAAGAAATCCTAGCACCCTTTTTCGCTTTCGCTTTCGTTTTCTTCTTTGTGTCGACCTCAAAGTACCTATACCCCACCACTGATTCAGACAATGTCCACCTCAGACCAACTATTTTCAAAATGCCCTCCACCTTAGGTGTAACCTTCAGCTTTACCTAAAATTCAATTAAATACAGTCTCCATTCAACAATTAATTTCAGTAAATAAGAGGTTTGTCTATTCAAGCACATCAAAGAAGTTTGATGAATTGATGCTAAGTTGCAATTGAAAGAGTGTAAGATACAGAAGCATACTCTCTTAGTTTCACCTCCACCCAATACTAGATCGTGTTTCGACAAGTTAAAGGAAGAATCATCTCCATCCATGAGCCTATGATGGTCAAAATATACATTATTGTCTTCCATAAGATTGATCAAGGGGAAAAACTTTAAATTCTAAAATACGCATGCATTAAATAATCACATATGACATTGACCTATTAACAGGTGACTCAGTGTGGCCTGTGCTTTCGTCAACAGCAAATGAGGCAACACCATTGTCTGCATAGGTATTAAAAGAAATATTAGAGGTATAGTTTGCTAGGAAAATTTGATCATTAATATTTAAAAAAATGCCAGTAACATACCTAAGGTTGAAGCATCAGAATTTCCTGAGAGCTCACACATAAGAGAGATCCCGGAAATAGGAATTGGAATCTGCAGAGGATTCTTGAGCTCAATTTCAACTCTTACTGCCTCTGAAATCCCATAACATAGACAGAAAGATTTATAAATACATAAATAAATAAATAAGTAACGTATTAACCAAACTCCTATTGGAATAGGGTTAATCTTTCAGGTTGCAATTTCATTCAATGCTAAGACGTATGCTAGTGACAGAACATTACTGTACCATGACTGGCATAGCACCGATGTTTGTTAGGTTGTGAAATACAACACAAAAATAAACCAAGAAAGACAAGCAAAAAAGTGGGGATTAAACTTAGATAAGCTTCAACCAGTATCTAAGGCCTGAAGTAATTACTACGAGGTTAGCAAACATATAGAAATAATTAAAAGGAGTTGAAAATGAAAGGCTAAGAGTTATATAATATACCTCCAGCTACACAAACACAGTGGTCGTACTTCTTCAATGAGGATTTAGGATGTGTATCCAGCCAGTTAGCTCTCGGGGCAGATGCTGTGGGAGTCATTTCTTCCTCCAAGTCTCGCCATACACTCTCATGCATATCAAACTATGAAAGCAAATAATTACATACAGTTCCTGCCAGTCAACTTTTCTTTTTTGAAATTTAGTTAGCATGTGCAGTGATTAAATATGCTTACATCAGCAGCCGATGCATAAGTACGGTGGTCCTCATGGATAACTTTAAAGGATGACATATTGATTGCAGGTAGCCTGAGCTTATGTACATCAAATCTCTTTCCTGCGCTCTAATTATCAAGCATGTTGTCAATACAAAGGTTGTTGCATCTGCCAGTTACTATAATAGTATGATATCATGCTCTGTTTGTAGCAGTCGGCCAACTGAACCTCAATTAACCTAACTAAGTTAATTAACCCTCGACAGTGAACTAAACCTGAGTTTGTAAATTAAGCTTTAACACAACATAGTGTGTCTCAGTTAACTATTAACTGCAAAACTAATGCCTCAATTTGATCAAACCTGGCGTCCTTTATGCAACTCAGTTCTATAAATACAAAATACAGTACATCGAATGGTGAAACGCCTAAGAACATCACATACCTGTATTGGACATTACTGATAGAGAGAAAGATAAATACCTGAACAAAATGAAAAAAATCATTGAGAAAAAGATTTTGCGTTGGCTGTGACTGGTGACCGCATGCAAGAATCTCTAGCATGTGTTTGATTGCTACATCCAGAGACCCAAGGGAACCATACCACCTGATTTACATTAATCATTAAAACATGCAAACAATGAAGTGCAAAGATAAAAAAGAAAACAAAGAAGTGCAACAATAAAATAGAAGTTACCTTCCTATATTGAAATGAACATGGTCATTTATGTAACTCCAGGAGTTATCTCTATACACAAAGAGAGCATTCCTATAGGCCCTGATCGCATGTTGTTTCTACATTTGAGAGCAATTCAGTATCAGCAATAAAAACCTTAAATGTACCAAATATTTTGGATATATATCTTCAGTACCTGATCAGACATGTAGTACCGATTACCAGATAGAATGAGGTGAAACCCATATTTTCTCAGCATTGGCGGTCTGGAAAGCAAATAGCAACATGACGCTTGTTCGAGCATTATTGCAGCATGAAGTGTTGGCTCCTAAGAAAGTGTAGCCAATCAGAAGAATACAAGGATAATATTTTCAAGACGGTGAAAATCAAGGGTTACCATACTAACTTCAGTACAAGTCATGATCAGGTCCTTACACTAGTATGGCCTTGTCTGTTTAACAAAATTTAATACATCACTTCACTTAACCTGGATTATTTCGCATTTAGACTGAACTGAATCAATACAAACCGAGATGGTGTACAAGCTAGCAGAAAATTGCAATATTAAGTAAAAGTCAAACCAAACTCTTGTATTTATTTGACAATTACCTCATTTGATATACGGGTATACACGCTGGAGGCTTCCTTATATTGGCCTCTTGCCTTGAGCATTTCAGCCCACCAGAGACCACATCTTGTGGCATTTCTCTGAGCAAGAGATCCCACCTTCTGAGAAAAAGTAAAAAATGCCAAAAAAAAGTAAACAAGAATGTGATTTTAAGCTCTTCTGTCAAAATGAGATTATCATTGCATATAGACAGACAAGAAGAAGAGTAGATGATTTTGTACCAAATAGGTGGCGAAAGCATTCTCCATGCAATACTCAGCTTCCTTTCTTGACTGGTCTAGCAAAAAATAGGAGAGTGCACACATTTCCTACAGTAGAAAATGATAACTCAAAATTTTGTATGATGTTTGAAATGTGTCTCAAGGTCAAGAGTATGTAACAAAATTTTGGTTCGATCTTGTTCTAGTTAAATTACATCAGTCACTATTCCAAATAAATTTATGTTGATTTTATAATCCTATTGCATACTTGTGTTTAACATTACTTTCTAGCAAATTTATTAAAGAGATAATGTCCACAAATGTATATGTATCAGCTTCATCTGATAATTTGGCCTTGTATGCCTCAAGTACTATAATCCCATTCTGAGACTTTATATAACGAAAATTCACAACCACGGATGTAGATTGCTGAAGTTCCTAGACCAAACGCAAGAACTTTAAAAGGAAAATACCCATAGAGAACTCCATAAAAATATGTATATTTTCACCTGCACACCAGCATATCTTTTCCAAGCTTTATCAAGCTTGTAATCAGTAGAGAGTAGCCGGTAATTTGACAATGCAAGCTCATAATCCCTTAGCATAAATGCATAATCTCCCAATAATCTAATCTGAGACTCAACCGAGCTATATGTGTACCTGTAGTAAAAAAAAAAAGTAACTGGTTTGATAGATTTACGCAGAAGCATATTATTAGAGCGTACTAAGAGAAATCAGGAACTAGATCCTAAAATTTAGTAAGATTTCAGTCATATTCGAAATTTTGGTCAAGATTGAGTTAACCCAAGTCATGCTTTTTTTTTTTCTGAGGTCAGGTGCCAGACGAAAACCATAGAATGCTAACTATTATGACAGTTATCATGATACTGGCTTTTGTCTTTTTAATCCTAAATGGAAAATATTCTCTGTTGAATCGTGACTTCTGTACATTGGTATCATCAACTGAAACATCAAAACAAGTTGGTATAGATCGAGGTTTACTAGGGGCAAAAGTGCACAGTTCAGGGTGGGTGTGTTGAGTACAGCAGGATCGGATAAACTGAGACATAATGATTTGTACAATTTACAATTGAAATTGTGAGACAATTGCAAATTTGAAGTACTAAAACCATATATCAAGCTGGTCATGACAGGAACTGGTATGTAACAGCCAAAATACCGGTTCCAAATTTGCATCCTTGCCATTGACATCCTAGCTAGAAATATAAATAGAAAATATTAGATGCAATTGAGTACCGTACATAGGACCATCAGGAGCTTCAGGCATATCGTCTTTTCCTTTTCTCCACCACAAATTTTTTATTTGGTTCTTAAACCCCTTCCTGGTGGTTGACACCTAAAAAAACAAAGAAGATTATTGATAGTTCAATTTCCAAATGATGAGTACAACAAGCACATACCTGCTGATTTAAGTTGCGGATCTTTTGCTCCATATATGGTATAATATGATTACAGGTGAGATCTTGCATAAACTCTCTAATCTGGAACAATTTTAAAAGAAAACGGCATTTAACATTGTCAAAAGAACGAAAAGTGCAGTCAGAGAAAGTCCATATGGCAGCCTTTTTTCTCAGACAATTGTTTTTTTTTAAGTTCCTATTTGTTCCTTTTGTGGCCCACACCACCACAGACCCAATCCAATTCCAGTAAGCTGCTCCAAGTCCTACTTTAACATTTTCTAGCTAATCCCAAACACGGAAACACATAAGAACGATACTTAAAATAATTGGCAATTATTACAATAAACTATTACCTGATTTAGATCATCAGTGTTCAAGCAGCATGTCTTGCCATGGTCAAGTATGCCATAATTTCTCTGACATTGAAAAAGAGATAAAAATGATATAAATTTGTCCAACAAGCTATATTTTGCATCGAATACAGAATACTTATAACCCAAGTGATTTGCTTACGTAAGGTAGCCACATGACTTCATTGTTATTTTCATCTCCTTCTCGCAAAGAATTGATGCATAGCATCTTGCAGTCGTACTGACCAAAAGTGCCCCTCATTTCAGCAAATATGCTAGCAGCACTACATAAATAGAACAAACAGAAAAAGAGAAAGAAAAAAAATAACAAGTCAATATTTCAAGGTATCAAAATAATAAAAAGGTGATTCAAACTTTTATTAGCTAAACAATCAGAACAATAATAGCTGAACTTGAAATTTAAAATCAGTACAGTAGTAAATCAATCCACATAAAAGGAAACATGTGTAGATAAATCACTATAAACCTTAAAGAAAAACAATAAAAAACACTCAAAGCAACAAAAACACAAAAAGGGTTTGCTTTGTACTGTCTCTGGTGATAAAGGGACGGTAACATAATATTTGGTATACTCATCCTTCTTCCAGGTTTTTCTTCACAGATAATCATATAAGTTTATTATCTGGTCCCTCAAAGTTGACAACATTTACTCTTTCATAGAAGGAAATTAAAAACAAAAAGAATGAAGCAATTAACTAAATTATAGTACTTCTCTGTTGAGCCATCTTGGTTATCATGAAGTAGAACATAATGCTTCAACATCTTTGGATCCATAACGCCTTCATTTAAAAGAGGAGGTGTCTGATCCATATTAAATAAATCTGCAAATTTGTTGATAGGCTCTTCATCCTTAGATGATGCAACCAAAATACCTGTATCAAAGTTGGATGAATCAAGAATGAAACCCGTTCAAAGATTACTATTTTAATCAACATCTCAAGAGGTATTGAGTGTTAAAACCTATAACAAATGTCAGGTGAATTTGCAAAAGCAGTATAACGCTACAAATGAACAAGACATGTGCAAATAATGCATTGGAAATCTTACATGCCACAGGGTGGTCAAAACTTTCATGCTCTGAAAAGGAGACAGTGCGTATGAGCTCCTTGTTGAATGTCTTGATCCATCCAGGGCATAGATCAGACTCTGACTCTGCACATATCACGGTAAATGTGCTATTTTACTGCCATGAATCAGTTGTACTGAACTATGAGGGAGGAGGGAGGGAGGGAGGGAGAGAGACCAACCAGGTGCGGTTTCAAGATAAATCTTGTAAATGGTTACTTTTAAGTTTTTTTTTCCTTGCTGTTTTATTCCAGGTCTTGTACCAGCAAGTACCTATATGCCCCGCTAGGGTTTAGCACAATGACAGTTGACACGCTACTCTCGAATTTAGGTAAATTGTGTTTTAATATGACATTAAGGGGAACATTGCACAATTAAGATTCATTTGGTTGCAGCTTAGTAAGCATTTGACAAAACCAGCAGTATACCATATCATTGCCAGACTGACCACAAGAGGAGTCATTTTGCTCCAGCAATCACAAAATCCTGGTAATTGTGATCTTACAATAATGACATTTTTCGTAGTATAGTACATTCACAACCTACGTTGCAAGTATTTAAGAAGGGTATGCTAAGAGGAAAGGAAAAATATCGGACTTGTAAGTGCAGTATCAAGCTGTGGTGGCTCGGATAGCAAGTCAGGAGGATTCTTTTCATTCAAGTCAGATATCACCCGCTTCAAATGCTCCTCAGCTGCCTACAAAGTTGACAAGAGTATAGGCTTTTAAAATAAAAAAGAAAAACCTACTATCACCTGAGCCTCTTTTATTTTGAAAGCCACTTTCTGTAAGATTTTATTACTTTTCTGGTGCAGTCCAAATATGGTATAAAGTATAAACTATCTGAAATTTCACTCCGAGCCTTTGTTCACATTTCCCTTTTTTCTATTTATTTTTTCTTTTTCTGAACTGAGCCGTACTTAACTGATGCTTACAGTGTCAAACTAAACCTCAAAATACAGATTGTATGCCAAAAGTTTTAACATGGGGGGGCAGCGCACTATTATAGTCCTTGCTTCAAACTCTTTTTATTGCAAGGCTAAGGTAGAAGCTTTTATTAATAACTGAAACATGGAGAATAATCAGTAATGGTGTATAACCACCTCATAATTCTGCTTCCGTATATTGGAAGCATAGAAAAGTCGAAGCTTGAACATTTGCAGCCTATAGGGTTGGTCACTGGCAGTACGAACAGGCACTGAAACCAAAAATAAATAGATGGATAATATACCTTCTCTTTAACTAAATCCAAGTAATAAATATAAAAATCCAAAAGTACCGTCAATTCTTGGGAAAAGAGAGAAGGGGAGGAGCATGTCAACAAAGCTAAAACCATTCTTTTGACAAGCCTCTTCAGCAAGAGGAGTCGTGATAACCATGACCACAGGAGTTATTTCTTCAAGTAAAAGCCTTCCCAAATAAGTTCTGATAGGATCCATCTTTTTGCTCTTTCAGAATAATCAGATTTTCACAAAAGCAACTCTTTTTGAAATTTACAGGCTTAGCCAAACTAATTTGCTCAGACTGCAAATAAAAAATTAGAACATTGCAGATGAGAAAACTTATCTGTTATAAACCAGGGGCTTCATTTTGAGGTAGGAATGTCAAACTTTTGTTTTCAATTTTAATAAGAAGGGTGCTAACAGTCATCAGAGGCGATTTCACCCCTGGCTTGCACACCAATAGGCAAGTTTGATGTACCATAAGTGCAAAACGTACTTGTGTTATGCGTGAGCCATATTGGTGCGAAAAATGCCTAAGGGTTAAAACCTCAAACAAACTCCGCCTGTGTAGAAACTACACGGCCTGTCCCAAGCCAGGAAAAAGGTGGAGGGTTGTGATAGGCGTGGCGAGCCAACATAAAATACAGCCTCTTTATGGAAATGAAACCCTCAATTGGGTTTCATTTCTAGACTACCCAACTTGTTTGGGACTAAAAGCTTTGTTGTTATTTATTTATGGAATTGAAGCGCCCACCAACAGCAAAGGACACTAAGCAAGAAACAAACCAAAGAAAAAAAGGAAGCAAATAATAAACTGGGAACAGCCAGTGCGCAGCATCACCGACATGGTCTTTTGATCAGTAACTAGATTAAATTCCTTTGGTACTAGGCCTAACCAAACCAGTGAATCAAACTGTTTGCTAAAGCATCTACAGGTAGAAGTAGGAAACGTTCCACAAGGCCTTAGGATGCTGCCATGTCAACTGTACGGGGGTAATGAACAGCAGAGATGCCAGTATAAGTATGGACAGTCAGCATCCGGTATTGGATCTCCCCCACCTCTAACATGAGTACATGACAGCAGCACTTAAAAGAATGCCTCCAGTTTCTGTACAGAATGAAGATGATCGTAAGACTCTTCTAAAGTTCGTACCTGGGCATGCTAAACCTTGAGTGGATCTGAAACTGGGGTCGAAGATCTGACCCACGAGCTGCTACCGGAAGAGAGAAAAAAACGAAAGCAAGACGCGCAAGAGCTCTGGATCAGGATAGTGGTTACCACGAGAGAGGGGAGGAGGACTGCTCGGGGTGTGGCGGGAGGTGATCGGAGTAGGGTGCTGGGAGATGGATGAGAGGCGGAAGTGGTTGAATCGATGGCTGCGCTCTCTGGCTGGAGATGAGCAAGACTTTGCGAATGGAGGAGGGGGTGATTCCGAGCCGGTGACTTTGATTAATTACCAAACTCTGAAATTCTCCAAAACGAGAGAAGAAGAATTCTCGTTTTTGCGAATTACACTTACACTGTGATCGGAAGGGTGCATTTGTTGGAAAGAATTGATTTCAATTCAATGGTATTCAATTGACATGATTTCCAATTGAATTTTGTTGATCGGAATAAAAATAAAAAAGAATTGAATTTATTTCTAGTTTTTGATTGAAAAGTCTTATATAATAGAAGGAATTGATTTCACTTTAATGAAAATGACACTTTTATCCTTACACCCTTTGTACCAGAAAAACTGATACAATCAATTAAACTCTTTTGTACCATATTTATAACAGAACCGAAGGAAATTTAGAAATAAACCCTTTTGGTCATACTGGGTATTTTGTACCAGACCTTGCCTTGCAATACCAGAAAGGAACCTTACATGCAGTTTTTAGATTTCAAGCCTTTAATCAAGCATATAAAAATGGATGTAGCAGTATACTAAAAAACAAGTATACCATTAACTTAAATCAATTCCTTCTTTGATCAAAATCTTGTTCGGGATTGGACAATCATCTGTTGGCTGAACTAAAAATCTATCTTCAAGTGATATTAACACCCTAAGTACATTGTGGAAATGGCAACTAATGGTTCCAAGCAATCGTCCGAAGAAAAATCTAATTGTGCGGTTCCTTACATTTTGAGACAAGTGGTTTGATATGTTTTTTTTCTTTTTTGATGAAAAGATCTGAAATAAAAACTAAAAGGAACTAAAACGTCTAAAGTCTAAAGTTACTAAAAGGTCTAAAGTCTAAAGTACCCTTCCCTCCATTTTCTGAAGTTTGAAAAGATAAGGGGTCTGCTTGTAACTTTCCACTATTTTTCTGACAGCTCCTTGCCATTACCAGTAAACTGAAAAAATGGAAGTGTTCCTTCACCTTGATCCCAATTTTACCAGTAACCTTCACTTTTCCTTTTCCGACCGTTCTACTGTTCCATTGTCGTCTGTAATCTGTAAACCACCTCATTACCAGTATCCATTCTCGTTGCTTCCTTGGTTTTCCTCAAACAAACCATCAATCTCCATTATACTCTACAAGTAGAGACAAAAAACATTACAATTTTTCATTGAAGAACCATATAAGTAGTGGGGCTGTTAACAATCTTAAAAAAAATAATTACCACAAAATGGCAAATAGCATATATAGTGGAGATAAAATTGTTCTAGAGAAAAATATTCATGACAATCAGTTTTACAAAATGATTACAACAGCAAAATAACAATAATATTTCTAGGCATCACACATGCTAACTAATGACTTGCAGAAATATAATCCCGCCACATCATCGTAGCAATAGTATCTCTAATCCTTTCACCACGCCTATACTCATCATTTCTAGAGGTAGTTGGCGGTGTCTCATTTTCAACTTCACTATGCATAAGCTCATTGTCTACTTCAGAAATTAATTCTTCATCAGGATCAACACCCATTAGAAAATTATGAATAATGCAACAAGCAATAACCAAGTCAGCCATAGTCTCCTCATCATAATGTGGCTCAGTGCCACTAGCTATAATCGGAAATCGTTTCTTCAAAACACCAATACATCTTTCTACTGTATTTCGTAGGGAGGAGTGTCTAAGATTGAACAGTTCCCTTGAATTTTGTGGAGAGTGATTTGTGTACTCCTTAAGATGATATCTTGTACCACGGTAAGGAGTAATAAAGGAGGGCGTTAACATATATCCAGCATCAGCTAGATAGTATCTATCTGCATGAGAGGGAAAATAACACAAAAGTGATACTTAGTACTCTTAATCTGAAATTTATTATTACAAAAGTGACTATGTAAAGCTGAAATTTATTATTACAAAAATCATTACCTCGAGGTATCTTTAATCTGTCTACTCGATTTAAGGCGTCTTCAAGTATCCTTGAGTCATGTGCTGAATCCTCCCAACCCGCTAAAACATATGTAAACTTTAGATCAAAAGTACACGCAACTAAAACGTTTTGTGTAGGGAACTGCTTTCTACTTCTATATGTTCTTGCACCATCACCTCTAATTTTTACACGCATGTGAGTTCCATCAATTGCTCCAATACATTTCTGAAAATACATATATATGCACATAACCTAATCAATATATAATAACAAATTTATTACTTTAGTAAAAAAAGAAAATATAATGTTCATACCTCAAAATATGGGGAAAATTTTCCTTCTTTGATCAAAATCTCGTTCGGAATTGGACAATCATCTGTCGGCTGAACTAAAAATCTATCTTCAAGTGATATTAATGCCCTAAGTACATTATGGAAGTGGCAACTAATGGTTCCAAGCGATCGTCGGAAGAAAAATCTAATTGTGCGGTTCCTTACATTTTGAGACAAAACATGCAAAAATTTTGCCACTTATTCCTCGACACAACTATATTGATTATCTCTAAGACGACCGGTGCCTCGAAGAATAAAACACAGCCTCTGAAAAGCATGCGGCCTCATGCGTATGACATCACGTGAGTCTTCAAGGTTGTTTAAGTCGTTCATCAACTGATCACGTACTTTTTTTCGTTCAAAATTAGCCTCAATTTTAGCTTCTAAAATCTGATTCTTGTAGTACTCAACAAGAATCAAAATATTCAAATAGGCGACATATGCTGTGAAAGCCGCTATAAGAATAGTTCTATCTTCAAAATCAGTCATCTTTTTTTTTTTTTCCTAAAATCACAACATATCATACATAGTAACATTGATTAAGTGGTGTTTTTCTAAATAAAACTAATTTAACTACTGACTAATCCACTAATCCAGATACATTATTTATTTCCAACAAATAAAAAAAAAAAAGCTAACAACAAATCAATTAATTTCCTACAATACTTATCAGCAAATTAATAAGAAGTAGAAAAAAAAAGAAAAAAAAAACCATTCACAGAGACCAGATTGCTGGATAAACCTAATTCTTGCTAAAATTGATCAATCAAATCTATTAGGTTAATAATGGAGGTCAACATGAGCCTAGTAGAGTGAGAATTCACAAGATAACAATTGATAATAAAATCTCACCCAAATCGCTGAAAACCTCTTCAATAAAAGCTTGCTTCTTGGGTTGTCGCTAATCAAGGAATCAATGGATCGCTGCCCAAACTCTCTTCTTCGCTGCAACTTTTCTTCGCTTTGTTAGGTGAGTTCGCAGACACCATCTGGTTGAGACTTGAGAGCAGTATATAAGGAGGAGAAAGGGTATCGCGGGAAATAAAATACCGCTAAACTTTTGGCAAATGAACTCCCGCCGAATCTCTTGGTTTTTCACGGGAAAATTTTGGGCGGAAAATTTCCCTCCAAATCGCATCAAACGAAATCGTTTCCCGTCGCTGTGAGCGTTCCGATCTGAAAATTTCAAAAAACGTCAATTCTATTTCTCATTTAACGAGAAAGGGATGGTTCCGATCAGGGGGTTACAGTGATCGTAACTCGGAAGACAAGCGCCAACAATAAATTATTTGATTCCACGCGAGCCTCGGAAATCACGTGAAAATACTTCAGATTTGACGATAATTGATTTACAAAAACCAAAATTGATTTTTTTTTTTAATCTTGGCAAAGTTACCAAGTCCAGGGAGAATTAAAATCTCGATTTTTGGATAACTAACAGTCTTAGAATTTTTTTTTATAGCTAAATGTGTTCTCTCCTCCTTTCTAAAATGAAAATTGATTTACAAAAACGAAAGGGACAAAAATAGCTGGGATTTTTAATAATCAAAATTATATAAAATAAATATCGAAATAGAGAATAGAATCTGACTTATTTTGAAAAATGATAAGGCCGGGACAAATTATCTCGTCCCTACGAACAGCACAAATTATCACGTCCCTGCTAATGATAATCCCGTACCAATCTAACCACTAACTAACTCAAGATCCGGAAAGAAAAAAAAATTGTTAAGGACGGGATGGATAATCCCGTCCGTGACAAAAAAAAAGACTTAAAAAAATTATGTTTACTAAATTATGTTTCAACTAAAAAAACAATGATTTATTTTTCAACTAAAAAATAATTATTTATTTTAGTAATTTTTAATATTTTTAAAAATAAAATTTATATTTAAAATTTAACATTATAGACACGATTTATATTTTAAATATTATGTCTATAAATATGATGAGATTTGATTTATATTTTGCCTACATCAAATGACTTGACTTGAAATTCTATATCGCTGATCTTGATACATTATTAATCAATAGTTAATTGTATTAAATTTGAATTTAATTGGTAAACTATCTATGTGTCCGATAACATAGACATATTTTTTTAATTTAATTTATTGAGAACTCCATTACATCAAATGACTAAATTATGTTTTTTTAGAAAACCTATGTTTTTTTTTTGGGTTTGGTCACGGACAGGATCATCCATCCCGTCCCTGATTTTTTTTTTTTCGAATTTTGGGTTAGTTAGTGGTTAGATTGGTTCAGAATTATCATTAGCAGGAACGTGATAGTTTGTCCCGTCTGTAGGGACGGATTTTGTCTCGGCCTTATTATTTTTCGAAATAAGCCAGATTCTATCATCTATTTCGATATTTATTTTATTTAATTTCGATTATTAAAAATCCCGGCAGAAATAGTCATTTTTTTTCTCTATGCTTTTGTTGGGCCCTCTCAAATAAAGAGTGTTTTCTGTGTTTTGTTTATATTTTTTGTGTGATTTGTTTTACTTATGTTACTACATAGATGAAGATATTTATCAAACTTAGTTGTTATTTTGTTATTTGTAGTCAAAAACTACTAAATGAATGACATCTATAGTAAATTAACTTAACTTATTAAGGATTTGTTTTTATTGTTTGATACAGAATTGAATTCTCTTTTTTTCATTGTGACGATCAATAGTGTTCAATTCACAATCATATCATTTCTTTTCTTTTCTATTGAAATGAACTGAAATTCTTACTCTAATTTGTTTCGATCATAGTGGAGGGGCAAAACAAAAGAAAAATGTATAATCCGGATCAGTGTTTTAAAGTGCAGCTGTATGGACTGCATACACCTATGCAGTCAACAGCTGTGCTCAGAATGTATGTAGTCCCTCTCATGCGGTTTTAAATATGCGGGTGTAAATTTAATATGCGGTGCATGGAATCAAAATTTAATATGAGTTATGTGGACCCAATCTAAAATCCCAAATTTAATATGCGTTATGTGGATTTATAATTGTTGCATACATAATTTGTTGTTTATGCGGAAATGATGTTTAATTATAGTTGTGAAACAACTAGCAGGTTTGATTATTATGCAAAAAATATTGTATTTTTCACGTACAATAAGGCACACTTCGTACTGTTTATGCAGAAATAAACTCAACTACACGCATATGAATATGTGTGTGTGTGTAAATTCTCATTTAAAATCTGTATATAGAAATCCGTATTAAAATTCACATATGCGACTGCATACCGAATATCCACAACATGTATGAACAAAATCGTATTTTAAAATATTAACCTGGACTCTTCTCTTCAGCCATAGTCGTGAATCCAGTGATAGTTAGATGGTTACTTCTTTATTCAAACATGGAGTCATACTTTGTACAACTTTACATAATTAAATTTATTATTATTATAAATAAAAACATCAAACTAAGTACCAAATTGCATGTTTTTTGAATTTCTTCAAGGTATAATTTCTCGTGTATCCTTAACAACTTATGCAGTTTCTTATTTATCTCTAAAAACTTAAATTTACTTTATTTATCTTTCAACTCTTAATGACATTTCTTATATACTCTTATTTAATTAGTTTCATGTTAACTCTAATTATATTATTGAAAAGTCTTCATTTATCGCTAATTCAAAAAGAATAGTTATATGAATCTCCACACTCCTATCTCCTTTATCTCCGCAACTACAAATATAGAAAATTGTACTATGGTGCCCACTAATTATATAGTCCTCCTTTTAGTTTCTGCACTTGATTCCGCGTCAACTTTCATAGATATAAATACTTAGACAATAACATATTAATATTTGCAAAGTAAGATATTAATACTTGCATGTGTAACTTGATATGACCACCCCTTTTTCAGTTCCTCCATGGTCTCTACGTTAACCTTCCTCTAATGAAGTAGTGCAATACCGCATCCCGCATCAACCTTCCCTAATTGTCCATGCGTCAACATTTATCTAACAAAAATAGTTGACCACATAGGTATAAATACTTCAATACATATATATCAATGTCATAGGTAAAAAATACTTGCAAGTATAAGAATAAATACTTGCATGCTGAGGTATAAATACTTGTGTAGCGACGAGTCCGAAAGTACGTCACCATATATCTCATTTGAAAAAGAAAATTGTGTAGAAGACATTCGTGATTTTAGATTCGCAAAATTCCTTCTAGATCGTCAGAAATGTGGACGAAATTAAACAAGAAAAAAAAAACCACCTCTTCTTTTTTAATCTTGACTTGAAAATAACACATATTTTTACATTTTTTTTAAACAATTAAGACCTACGAAAATATATTAGTTTTGAACTATATAGAAAAGATAATTTATAGAAATCAATTTTAATTTGTTTGTATTGTACGATTTTTCCTTCCTAAAATGTCAAGAAATAATATATTTATTTAACTAACAATTTTTTTTCTTTTCATTAGGACACTATATTAATCTTTGACAATACATTATATATGATATGAGTAATGCCTCGGCACCTCCCTAAAACTACTCAATCCGTGACAGTTAACCTCGTAAGTGTCAATCTCATTTATAATTGTCATATTTGAATAAAAAAAATATCAAATTGCTCTCTAATAATATTTATAGTATTCTCTTTTGAATTTTTTTGACAGAATTTGTCTCTTTTGAATTTGTGTTCTCCTTCCCTTTATTTTTCCTTTCTTTTCCGTTTAACCCTCTTACTCTCTTTTGAATTTGTTAACTTTTTTTTAGTAAAAGTTGGAAGTCAAACTACCCAACTATTTAATATTCACAAAAAATTATCCATTTCAAATTTCAAACGCACCTGTCACATAGACCGCATTGTCTTTTCCACTAAACTAAATAATTTATTAATTTAGCATGCATACTGCTCTTATCCAATTATCTAATTTAATCTGTTGAGGCTTGCTCGATCTCTATATCTTAATTTTTATTTTTTTAGTAAAAGTTAGAGGTCAAACCACTCAACTATTTAATATCGACAAAAGATTATTTTATCCGGATTTGAAGTCTAAAACTTCTCATGACATTATAATTTAGCTCTCATTTATTTGACCGGCTCTTTACTGCGTATATGTGGTCGATTGAACTCCGGTAACTTTCCATATCTTTGACTAATAATTGCGGTTTAATCTGTTTGATTTGTGTAACGAGTACGTGCATCAACTTTTTTTTTTTTTCTTTCTTACAAGGACAATTGAGAATTATATATTTAGAAAGATGGTAGATTGAGAATTAACGTAAAAGATGATGAAATTGATAAATATGTTATTGTAGATTTTGGAAGGAGAAATACATAATTTTACGACTTTTAAAAAGGATATACTAGACTCATTTTCTAAATATTTGATAAACTAAAATACTTTAAATTTGATCCCAAATTGAAATCAGGTTGTCCTCATAGGTGTTTTTACACGATTTTTTTTTTTTTTCTAAAGTCAAACTTCCCAGGTTTTCGTACAATTCGGACAGACATTTAGATTATATGTCTGACTTAACATAATGGACTTCAAACGAATTTCGAATCCTCTGCTTGAACACCAGTGACCCGATTTGATTTTAATCACAGTTTGCTTGTAAAAAAGAAAAAAGAAAAATACAACAGATATTACAACTATTAAATTTGTTTTGAATTTTATGTAATGTAACACAACCGTGCAGAGATGGGTACATTGAGACATTAACCTAACAAAATCAAAACATACATATCAGGACGCAACACTGACAAGTGACAACACTATCTATTTGTTTATTTATAGCCAATCATAGGATGGCAAACACCACTGTTTTGTTTCCCCCAGCCGTTTATACAAAATTACAAGCATTATACATGCGAAAAAAAAAAGTTGGAAGGGAAAAGGAACAAACAATTTCCTTTTGCATCCCTGTAAACGTTTTTTTCTCAAACGAAAAAATCCAAGATCTGAACAAAAACCCTAAACCGAAGTGCCTAACACACTACTTGGCAGTTGGCATTACAATTACAAGGCACCTATGCAGCAGACTTGTTAGAGAGGCGGCGCTTGTACCGCTTAAGGACAGAGGCCAAGTTTTCCTTTCCTTTGGGGAATGCAACATCACCAGCTGCCGTACCCGTACGGCCCTTACGACTCGACACGGCCAACTCAACATCCTTTATCACCTCCAATACAGTGCTCGCAGTGGTGAAATTTGCTTTGAGGGGCACTTTGAATCCCGGTGGTCTTGTTAGGGTTTCGGAATCATTTGTTGTCACCAGGCATTGGCATGTTGTCAGCGAGCTCCTCGGCTTGGAGAATGCCAGGTCGAGGATTCCCTGTATCAAATAAATGTAAGCGAATGAAGATCAAATTACTCAGTAGTCTCAACTAACAATAAAATTTGAAAAAGCACAAGAGTAATAAGAAAGGTTAAATGGTATAGCTGGCATCAAGCAAGTAATGAATAAAGCACCAAGCATTGTTTGATTAATGATTTCCAATTCACCACCATGGCGGTTTAAGCATTGGATATATTGTTAGATTTGGTGGAGAAATGCTGCACACTGCCCCTTATTCATCAACACTAGACAGTAAAGGATACAGGACACTACTATAGCCAATACGTAAAAAATAATAATAAAAAAAAAAAGGATCAGATTAAAGAAATTGGAATACTACCTGGAGGCGATTTAACACATAAGTATACTTGCCCCAAAGCTCCGGCCTACTCTCCACAAGTGACAGATCTAGTACCCGGCGTATACACCAAACACCGAAACTCACCACCAACGCCACTCTCCACACACAATCCTCCCCACAATCTGGTACTGGCCGACCAAAAGGTACAACATCCATGCCATCCTTCATAACTTGTACCTGATCAAATCCACGATCCAAGGCAGTACCTTCTTTCTCCAACAAAAGCTTTTCAGACCCGGCAACCTGGTTAATCAACTCCTCGTCGCACCCTCCATTCTGTGAAAATAACCAATGGGCCCCCTCCAGTTTTAGCAGCTTAGTGATGCAGAACCGGAGAGACTGGAGGAGCTTCTTCTGAGCATCTGCATAGGTGAAGTCCTGTGGGTCCTTGTTCATGTTAATGCCGAACAACTGTTCAAAAGGTTGCTTTGACCAGAGTGATTTGGTGCTTGAACTCTGGTTAGACTGAGGAGAGAACGAGTCCCTCTGGGTTCTCTGTGGACCAAGTTCATCAAACCCTAAAGGTGTGCTGGCAGCAGTACCAGCACCAACCCCTGATCGAGATATTGGCCCAAGATGTGATTGGCTCTGATCAGATGCCATCCTACTGTAATACGGCTGAGGCCCAATTGTACCAGTACCTGCACTTAGTTTTGCCTCATTCAACAGAGCAGCACGGGTAGCTGCAATCATGGCAGAAATATCAGGAGAGCTATGGTATTTTTTTGTATACCCAGTATACCCCTCCGGTGTTTCACTCGTATCAAGTAGAGAAGAATCAATATATCTTTTCTCTGCAATGAGCCGGCTGAGTCTAGAAGATATCGGGTTTTGCAAACCAGCTGCAGATGTTGCACTCAGAGAACCCAGCATGTTCTGTGCATATGGCGAAACTGAAACCGAGTCACTCGGATTGAGACCATTTGAAAGATATGGTGAAGAGGAATGCTGCATTAGGTCAGGCAGTGCACCAGAATATGGTCCCCGATTTGTGCTTAACCCTTTGAGGTATGACGCGAGCTGGTACCCATGAATAGTCGCTGGCTGATAGAACTGATTGTCAGAATAACTTGTTGAGGAATTAAAATTGGAATAAAGCTTCCCACTCTGCTGTTCCATTAAGCCATTGCTAGTGGGTGGTAAGTGCATGCCTTGGGACCAAGATGGTGAACCAGCATTTAACCCATAAGACAGATCAAGATTAGACATCTGGCCAGCTGGTCTAATTAAATTATTTTTAATGGGTTCATTACTTGTCTTGCTACCCATTTTGTCACCTGACCCAACAATTCTCAAATCTAAACCAAGCAATACATCTAGCTTCTTGGTGCTAGCACCTTGAGTTAGTTTTCCATGATAATCAAATAAATTGCCCCAAAACTCATCTAAAATGGCTGCAAGTTGTTTTCTTGCAGATCGACCCAAACCAGATAGGTGTGACAGGCTCCTGCTGTCATTGCCAGAATCAAAATCTTTAACCGCAAGAGAATTAACTGACAGCTGTTCATCAAACACAGACTGCTCCTCAGACTGAGGAATTGAATTCTCACTTTCACTTTTGTTTCCTTGCTCAACTTCCTTTGGTACTTTTTGCTCCTCCACGTGAAGTTCATGTTCAATCACCACCTCTCTCTCAGCAGAGCTTTGGGTTGTGGAGCTTTGTTTCACAACTGTGTCTTTCTCCATGAGAACATCTTGTTCAACTGCCACCTCTCTCTCAACCAAGGTCTCGAGTGCGGGGCTTTGTTTCATATCTCCAGCCTTCACTATCGGAACTTCTTTCTCTGCAACCACCTCTCTCTCAACAAAGCATTTGGATGCTGGTGGTTGTTTTACAACCCCAGCCGTCTCCACATCATCATCATCGTCTACTTTATGCCATTTATGCATAGTAAAAGCTTCTATAGTAGAAGAAGAGATCTTGCCCGTCGGCTCAGTCCAGTCAACTAATTTGACTGCTGAATTTGACTCAGGTGGTGTGTGTAATGCTGTGGTACTAGTAGTGGCAGGGATATCAGTACCCCCACCCCCAACAGCCTTTTCAGATTCAGGCTCAAAATACTCATGAGAACTTCTATTCATGTCTCCACTAAAACATCTGTCTTGCTCAAAATGAACATGTCTTGTTCCTGCAGAGTTTATCTCCCTTCTCTCAGAAAAACTGGTTTGTTGGTTACTCAAATAATTCTGACTTGACACCTCATCATTAGCTGATTTCAATGGAGTAACTGCCAAAAAGAGCGCAAGACCAACAGAGAGGCATGAGACAAGGAGAATTACGGGATAAGGAATAACTACAATATTCCCGACATTCCCCTTCAAGCTGTTCATCCAGCCACTATTTCCAAGCAGCATCTCAGTGAGAAAAATAACATTTGGCGACAGCATCATAAAAAATGCCACAACAGAACATATCTCCAAGCAATATGATATTTTAAAGGCCTTCATTATAACCTTTGAAGAGGCAACCCGAAAAAGTGGAATGACTGATGAAGGAAGAAGTATGGCTTGCACCACTTGGCATATTGTTAGAAGTTGGTATATTCCCTCAGCACCATTGTATTTTGTGAAGTAGAGAGCAGGCAGTATAGTAAGAGAGTTCAGCAAGAGATGATGGTACAAGGGAGAGAGATTTACACCAAAGAAGTGGCGGGAGACCATGTGAGCACCTATGTTGCATGTCATTGTGACGATCTGGCTTGAGAAAAGGAGAATAGAGAGAAAAAGGAGCGGTACCATAGGGAATACCTGATGAGGCAAAAAGAATAAAACAAACAGTCAGAAGGGCGGCATAATGAGATACCTGTAGATCAATAAGTACACGCCTTGTGCACCCTCCTATACTTTTTGTGTTTGATTTTTCTTCCTTATCTTTTCTTAATGACACTGATCCAGAACTACATAACTGTACTAGTGACAATATACCCTGAATTTTACCCAAGTGTATTTTGCTTCCAATTGTTATGTTTAATATCTCTATGTACATTCTAAATTAGCACATCTGAATTGTTATGTTTCCCTTTATGTTTCCTTAGTAGCTTATTTTTGGTTTTGGTCTGTTCTGTAAGTTGTACTGATGGGCACTTATTTTAAGTACCTCATCCCAAAACTCTTTTGGTTTCAATATGAAATCGGTGGATTATCCACTTTTCTTCAAAAAAAAGAAAACACACACACTCATACGAGGAAAGGAAAGGAAAAGGGGGTACCTGGTCCATTAGCAAAACAACATCTTGGACGTTAAGAATAACATCAGCTGTGCTAGAAAGTACGGCAGCCGAGTTGATGATGATAAAGTAAACGAGAAACAGCCCCGTAAAAATAAATAGGATAGTGAAAAAATGGTCATGGAACATGGCACCTATTGCAGCGACAGGGTGGCTTCTTTGATTCTGCAGGCAAACAGTATAAAAAAATGATGAGAATTTGCCTCTTGAAGAGGAATTAAACAAATTTATTGGAAAAATAATGGAAACTCGTGTCAACAAATTTATCAACCAAATAAGATCCATATCAATGTCAGACGCTTGGTGATCCAAAACTGTCATGCGCATTCTAATCCTCATTGATGAGTACCAACAACAACGGCTGAAATAATACCTTCGTCATGAATTAAAAACCATTGTCTGTTTCTTAAGCGCCAGCATTTACCAGCATGTTGGTACATTTTTATTAACTGTTTCTAAACTTTTGTCTAATATTATCCTGATGCACATATGAAGGTACAATATGGTGGGGTACAGCCTGAAATGAAAGAACTTCACAACTGAAATTTTGTTCGGGTCAAATAGGAATGAGGCTTAATGCAAGGAGACGGCTATTTTTCTAAATTTTCAAGTACCGAGAAATTCATAGTTGTTTTACCTGGACAAGTGACGAGTGGATGTAGAAATTGTGAGCCATTACATTTGCTCCTAGAAGAGCCATGAGAGAATAGATGCTCTCGCCACTCAACTTTGGAAACATCACATTAGCTGGGAGAGGGATCTTGGGCTGGTTAAATAGAACCCCAAGCACGTAACCAAGCAATGCATAAGCTGCAATGCCTGTGAAAATAGTTCCCGCCTTCTGCTTCTCCTGTATAAGAAGTAAAAATAATAGAAAAAAAGGACACAAGAGAAAATTATACGTCAACAGATAGCTGAAGTAATGTAACAGTCTAAACTGCTGCAAAATTCCTATGATGCAAAAATGCACAGTATAAAATAGCCATGTAGCACCATCCCATCCCGCGAACTTCATTTTTCACTTATCCCATGTCTATCAGAAAGAAAAAACAGACAGTATGCAAGACTATTTGTAAGAAATTGTTCCAGTGCACCAAGTTTTTGTTTGATTGTTCATATTCATTTTATCGGATGGTTATACTTGTTATTGAGGTTTCCTAATATCAAATTACAAAGATATAAAAGTAATTTCCTTGTAATCCAATATATATATATATATATATATGAGTTGGGCTATGGTGCATTGCAATGTATAGACCCTCTTGTACATTGCACTATAAATCATCATATTCAAAATCCAAACAGCCGATCCAAACCGTTCAATTTGATATCCATATTAATATGTGTTTGGAGAACAAATTTTACATTTTTTCAAAATTGTTTGCTATTTTTTTAGATTTATTGAAAATCGCTGTTTTTTTATGGTCCAGATTTGTCTGAAAAACAACGATTTTCAATAAATCTAAAAAAAATAGTAAATAATTTCCAAAAAATATAAAATTTGGTCTCCAAACACATATTAATATGGAGAACAATTTGAACGGTTTGGATTGGCTGTTTGGACTTTGAATCTGACAATTTATAGTCCGATGTACAGGGGGCCTATACATTGCAATGTACCGTAGCCCATCTCTCTCTCTCTCTCTATATATATATATATATTCTTTTTGACAAAGGTAATCCATATTTATTAGTGAATATTTTCTTACTAAAAATTAAGTACTGAATTTTCTTCCACAAAATGTGGTGCACAGGAGCACTGCTCAAATTTGTGATTGAAATATAAGGCTCATGATTGCTTAATTGATTTGAAGTATAAAACACAAACTGATATAAAGACAAAATTTAAAGTTACAATAAAGCAAAATTTGTAGTGTATTGAACTCTTATATTTTTATTCAGCATAAACCAAAATCTTATCAATTTCGAGCTTTTGAGTGGATAAACAAAGGATAGTTTAATTGACCAAGTAAAAGTATATGAAACAATTAAAATGAAAGGAAGCTTGTTTTGATTAAAACAGCACTACAGGTGTGAATAAATTGGAAAAAAAAAAATCTCTAAAAATAAAAGATAGAAGCTATTTTAGAACTTATCTCTTAAAAGAAAACTAGGGAGGGATATTAAGTCATACCAAACTGGTGATAAAAAAGGAAAGAATATTAGAGGCAAGAGCCGCGGCAAATATGCATGTGATGAGATCAAAACCAAGCATAAGATTGAATGCCTGCGCAATGCCAAGCACCTGAAATAATCCAACAAAATAAGAATTACATGTTATTTGAAACTATCATAGTACCTGACACAATTTTTAGTGATAATTTTAGTAGTACATCAAAGCAGTTTTCCAGTACATGTTGAGTAATTTTTTTTATCATAATGATACTAATTAAACACACCGTGCATATTAAAATGAGGCACATGACTGTATAAAAGCAATTATTTCAGCAAGGTGACATTGAGTTTTAGAACAATTATTATCAATTTAAATTTCTCGTAAATAAGATTGGAAAAAGATCAAGTTGTAGATCAATGTGATGTGATAAAGAAGAAGAGAAAGAAGAGCGACATCAAGTACCATAGCCAGCTTGGAGATCAAGATGGACAATTCAGCTTGAATTCCCAATAACATGCAAGTCGACTTGCTATACTCCTCTTCGCAAATCTTTTTTTAAGCAAAATAACAATTATTTAGCACAAGAAAGAGAAACAAGTGAAATAACATCTACCTAATTTGGAAAGCCTTCATCCATGTTTCTGGATTCAATGTTCTGAAAAGGACCACCTTCATTTGCAGCTCACAATACGTAAAAGGTATCATGTATGTCATGTAAAGAAGAATGTCATGTATACTCCTACATACATAACAATGCCACATGTACAGCTAGATGACTTAAAAGTAGCGCCGGTACTTTTCATTCTACATTTTTCTTCAAAATATTTCCAAAGTAACTCTGTTTTATCACCTCTTTCAACACAGAACAGCAAATTTGGAATTTCATAAGAATATAGACTGATAGCCACATGTGATTAGTGTCATGTTATACAGGAGCATGGACATAGTTGCAACTTGCAATGTAATACTATGACATTTTGATGTCTTATGAGGCACAAACAAAATTATACCTATAATTCATATATAAAGAAAAAAGAAGTAAATTAGATAAGCTAAAAGATAACTTGGTAATATGAAGTTCAAGTTCACATTACAAAAGAAATTCAAGTTGTTACTGCAACACGCGTGTTCTGTTAATAGCACCGAATAATGTAACTGCTCTCTCAATTTTCTACCTGTCTGAATATACATCGATATTGTTAAAAAAAAAAAAAAAAAAAGTACCTCGGCTAGGTTCTTTCCAGTGGCAGTGCTGATACAGGTTGCCAGATACTGACACAAGATAGCGCAGAGGTTAAAAAACAGCAATGGCAAGATAAGATCCGACCCGAACCGAGAACCTGCCTCTACAGCTGCAACCCACTTCCCCAGGTCAATGTAACCCATTGAGATCATTAGTGCGGGCCCCAGGGAAGGGAAAAGATGGTTTCTGTTGATAGCGGCCTCCATTTCAAACCACCAGTTGAAGAAGAAAAAAAGGAAAGAAGAAGAAGAAGGACAAGAAAGCGAGCTTTATGTCAAATCAGGCACTGACTGAAGAAGGTTCTAGAGCGTAACTATGCAGTTGACTGAAAACATGGGGATTGAAGCTAGATGGTTATTTTCAGTTGATTTTTGGGGTTCTGAAGCTTGAGCATGTGGCTGGATCCTTGCAGCTTGCGAACCATCTCTTGATTTGTGTCTTTATTTGCTACGAATTTGAGGATATCTTGTCCTTAGTAATACGCGCGCATGAGCTCAGAAGAAGGCTTTTCTATTTCTGGATTGAATGTGTTAATTATTATCGCTGCTTCGCCTGAAATAAGAGTATGCAAAGGTGAAAGGGCTATCCAATATTAGAAGCTATCTACTAGTAACAATAAAACTTTAGGAAAATTAAGAGGAGGGCAGAAAAGATCCAATCCAATCTAAGCCAAAATAAATTGTGTGGTCAAACTCAAACAATCAATCCAAGCTATGAACAGTAAGGAAGTGACCTTGTGAGCTTAGAAAGACCTTGGATATTATTGGATCAAGTAAAAAGCTTAGGAAGGAGTGTGATTGTATTTGTAAAGGGAAAGAAGGATGGATTTACCTTTAGTCCTTTGGCCAGTTAAGTTAGTTCCTCTTACATCACATGTTAAATCCAATCCGAGAAGACAAGGGAAAGAAGGAAAGAGAGAGATGTGAAATCTTGGGAAAAGGAGAGGGAGGTGCTTGGAAGAAAGAGAGAGGAGAGAAGACTTGAGATGAGCTGAGCTGAGTTGAGCTATCTAATATCTAATTTCTAATTTCTAATTTCTAATTTCTAATGGCCTTTTTTTGCCTCGTTGCCTTCTTCTCGGCCCTTCCTTATTTTATTTTCTATTTTTTTAATGCTAAATTCACGCATACCCTTCAATTTCTCATAATGATTAGGGGGTCTGTTATCATTACAACTTTGAGAAAACATTATCCATATAATTAACAGGACAACAGCCTCTACTCTACTACTATTAGACTATTAGACTGTTAGACTATTAGACTATTAGTCTATTTCTATAAATACTTATTCTTTTTCTTTTGTCAAAATATTTCTGCTCCACCTCCGGCCTCCGCTCTATTTTTTTGGGCATCATTAATTAGTTACACTACTCTTTCTTCAGTCTCTTTTTTCCAACACGACTAACTTCTTTCTTGTCTTTTACATTTTTTTTTATTCAGCATAAACAGCTAAACAATTAAATACTTTTGAGCACAAGTTCAAAAACCGAATATGCTACTTTAAATATTTGTCAATGATATTAAGATATTTTAGTATAAAACCTAACGATAGATTCAGATAGTGAATTGGGTTCATATTCAGTAGCTACTCTTAATTACTATGATTGATAAATTTGAAGAAAAGAAGTGATTTACTTACTTAATTTGTACATACAATTACAAAAAATTCAAGTAAATTATTTTGGGAGGGGGTTTGTGGACCTATATATTTTCTACAAATTTTCAAAATTTAGGAGGGAGTTGACACTCCGGACTCACTGGATTCAGATCCAATATAATACTCTATTATATAAAATGAGACATTTGCATCATCCGTTTTAACCTGCACGGATCTTACATAACTTGGCATGAACCTTAAAAGGCCCCGTAAATCTACCATTGGTCCAAAAAAATCATCTCTCGACTGAGATTGTGCACAGTGGTACAGTACTATGTATAATACACTTCGTGAGCTCACTTGAGTCCGCCCCTGTAAACACCTATAAGTACGTATTTCAAGAACGCGATGCATATTATAAGCACCCAATAATACGATTAAAATATTGAAATATTACATGTAAATCAGGGACGGATCTAAAGACTTAAAAAGTGGCTAAGGCAATCCTATAATTATATAATTTAATTATGTATATTGAAATTTGATTGAATTTTTATTTCATTAATGTTTGTATATACTTTAGCTCCCTCATAAAAAGTCAAATACGTGATTGTATCTTACTAGTTAGAGTTTCACTTGATAGGTACTTGAAAGGTCTTAAACACCAAAAATTGGAACTTGAAATCTGTATGGATGTAATTAGGTATGACTTATGAGTATCATGAATAACAATAAACATTTGATTAATTGATCTTCAATTGGAAAATGCGGATTAAATGCACTAGTTTTTCATCTTACAGCCCCACATTGGACACATTTTTTTTGTTTTTCTTTATTTGTGGAGGGACAGGGAGATAGGAATGAGGTTGTTCCAGAGTCCATATCAGACGGTAATAAAATATTTGTGTTTAGATCGGGACCGTTCACTCACAAATTCGGTCCGATCGATAAAAAATGTACCAGATCTCATTAATTAATATCTGCTGCTGTTCTGATTGGACGGTCCGGATCTAAGCAGAAATATTATTTATTATGTTACTATTAGCATTAGCCATTAGGTGAGTGATTCTAATATTATTAAGCTACGAAGTTTTCCATTAATTTTTTTGAAGGCAAATGTATTTATATTATATGTGAGTGAACGGTCCAATCAGAACAGCAAGTGGTCCTAAGTTTGCCCTAAGTTTGCCATTAGGGTGCTCCTAAGTTCATCCAACCTCTTGTGAACTTGACTCTAAAATATATAGAATCAACTTTAATCAATGAATCCAAACAGTTGAAATCCTTCTACCTAATGAGTGATGCGTCTACATGTGAAAATTTTAAAATTTCGAATTAATTTAATATAGAGTGAAGTGGTTAAAGGAGTCCACAAAATGAATGCATTAAAATTAATTTATAAACCTTAAACTTTTGACCACTTGACTCTATATTAAATTAATTTGAAACATTAAAATTTTCACATGTAGACGCATCACTTATTAGATAGAAGGATTTCAACAGTTTGAATTCATCGTTTAAAGTCAATTCGAAATATTTTAGAATCAAATTCACAAAAAGTTGGGTGAACTTAGGAGCACCCTAGTTCTACTCTTATTATTATTATTATTATTGCAGGCGTCCGCGTCACAGGAAATTACTTGCAAAATATTATTATTTTATTATTGGCTAGACCGGCGACGCATGATTTCATTTTCATGACTCGTGAGGTGCGAGTCACTAGTGTAGTGTGGTCCCATCTGTCAGAAGTCCGAGAGGCTTCCTATTCCGGAATAGGAGCTCAGCTGACTCCACAATAGAATTATACAAGGAAGAGAAGAGACGTTCTCGATCAGTTATTTAATTATTCCCAACTTGCATTAATTTGTTGGTTTCCTTCCCAACCGGAACCGGAACCGGAACCTCATGATAAGTCCCCAGGCAGAAACTCCAAATGAAGTCAAACAAAGCTTCAAATCATCAATATCGATCCCAATTCCCAAAAGGCCCTGCTTTCTGTCGTGTCGTGTTGTTTACATCTCATTCGCTGCTACAGCCGGTGGGACCGACCGTGCTCCTACACTCCTACACTCCTACTGACTCCCAGCAGCTACCTACACCAACATTTTTTTTAAGTTCGTGCTACAGACAATCTTCAGAAAAAAAAAAGAGAGGCACGGTCCAACACGAATTCGCATCCTCTGAGATATCTCAAACTTTGCGTGACCGACGTGTCCGGTGCCTATTCGGGGAACAGTACTGGGGCCAGTATTATTTGAGCTTTGAGATTCGTGCGGAATGTATTTAAAAGATTGAGATATTCCAAAAAATCACGCAAAGTTTGAGATATCTCAGAGGATGCGAATTCCGGTCCAACACGGGTGCGAAGCCTCTGAGATATCTCAGACTTTGCGTGACCAACGTATCCGGTGCCTATTCGGGGAACAGAGGGGCAGTATTATTTGAGCTTTGAGATTCGTGCAGAACATATTTGAATGATTGAGATATTCCAAAAAGTCACGCAAACTTTGAGATATCTCAGAGGATGCGAATTCGTCCAACACCCCAAAATTTTTATTAATCGAAATTAAATAAAAAAAAATGTCAAAAAAGATGAGAGAATATGAAAAAAAGAAAAAAAAAATTATTATGTTCCTCTTAATGATCTGAATCCCGCTTAATAATTAATTAACCCACGAACTAAGTAAAAAAAAAAAAAAATTGAAACGGTAAAACCCCTCCCGTCCAATAGGAACGAACGAATTTTGTAATTTAGTCTCAGTTGAGCTTCTGTGCAGCTACGGAAGCTCAAACTTTTGAAGTCAATCCTGACCAATGACTTTTTGATAATGTGTTATAGGAGTATGTAGTTAGGTTATTCATGTTTTCAAGTCAACCAGTTGAGATATCTCAGAGGATGTAGATGGTCCCTGTTTTCAAGTTAACAAGAGAGAGAATTTATTGAACACCGTCTTTGTTTTTTTTAGTTCGTTTAGTTTAGTTAGTGAACTGATGAGTGATTAATGAGTTGGGTATCAATAGGATAATTGGTAATGGTAACTCTACATTTTTTTGGTTAGATAGATGGCTTGGTGACTGTGCGTTATACTGTGTTTACCCTAATCTATTTAGAATTGTCTCTAATCCACAACTTCTAGTTTCCGATGCTTTCTCCAACTCTATTCTAAATATTCAGTTTGATAGACAGCTTACAGGCATTCTATTTATTGAATGGCAACAATTATTTAACTCTTGCTCCTATAGCTCTATTTTTCCTGATCCTACCTCCTCCGATAATATTTTATGGCGATGGACTCCTTCGGGTTTATTTACTGTACATTCTCTCTATTTATGGTTGTCCAACAGGGGTATTCCCAATACAACATATTCTACTTTATGGCATGCCAAAATTCCTTTAAATATTAAGATTTTTGTTTGGTTACTTCGACAAAATAAAATCCTTACTAAATGTAATCTAGTTAAACGTGGTTGGCAAGGTAATGTAGATTGTCCATTCTGTGGTGCACCCGAGACAGTAGATCATCTTTTTGTTACATGCCCTTATATTTCTACCCTTTGGTCATGGATAGGACACTATAATAACTTTGACTACAATTGTACCACTATTGCGGACCTATGGCTTTTTGATTATTGGATACCTTTAAAAGACTCCTTACTTGTAGAATTAATTAGAGCTGCTACTTTATGGTTGGTTTGGCTTACCAGGAACAAAATTTGCTTTCAGCAAGTACCTGTCCCCCCCATTAGTTCTGTAGGTTCTTCAATTATAGCTTTAACTTCATTTTGGTGTAAGGCCCGACTTGATGACTCATATTTTAAACTTACTTTAATTCTACCTATGGATATTACTTCTTTGAATCAGGCAGGCTCTTTGATACCTCTCTCGACTCAGGATACGGATTCAGAAGAGGACGCTTTTCTTGGTCTAGAGGGGCCGGACCTCTCTGACTATATCCGTGATAGGACTCTTTTTGATTACTAGCTTGTTACAGTTTATGTTGATGTTTGTTTGTATTCGTAGACTTTATTCCATTATACTTAGGTTCTATGGTTTAGTTGGCTTTTAGGTGTTTGTGAAGTTTTAGTTTTATTTTTCATGTCTTGTATTTTGTTACTTTTGTATGAACATTGAGTTTCGTAATGAAGCTGGTGGTATCCCCACTTTTTTCCAAAAAAAAAAAAGATAGAAGTCGAAGGCCTACAATTTTCTTGATCGTTTTTAATAAGCTACGTGATATTTGGAGAATAAAAATATATAAAATCATACTTACACTACAATTAATGCAAAAGAGGTACTGCAGAAGGAAGTATATAAACACGCCAATTTTAATTAATCCAAAGTAAACACCTAAATGTTAAAATTGACAAAATATTTGTACACGACTAGCACGACTTAATTATGTGGATGCATAAAACAAAACAATAAAGTAGGTAATTTAATTTTTAGCATTAAGAAAAGAAAAGTGGGACCGTGACCAATTAGCATACTAGTCCAGCCCTAGGATCCATTAATTCTACCTTTTAAAAAAGGACGAATAATCTATCTATCTTCAGTTCTTCACCAACTATTTTTTTTTTTTTTTTTTTTTTTATAAAGAAAACATGACTTCATTTCATTTACATCCATTGCCAAGAATGATAGTTGCAATAAATCATGCTTAACAAATGGATATATTGTTTTCATAAAAGATTGACGAATTAGATTGAAAATAACTTTTATTAGCTACTTGTTTTTGTTTTTGCGTGTATGCCCCTCGTCGCCCTCGAAGAGGTGGAATTAAAAATTCCGATTTTGTCTTGGTGGTTTATAAAAAGAATTCCTCCATCCCGGAGTGTGGGGATGAGAGAGAGGCCATGGTTTGGTCGGTTGAAGAGGTGGAATTGAAAAAGTTACAACTAAACTGAAGGTGAAAGTTGTTTTTTTAAATTCGTGCAAAAGTCTCTCCAAAAAAAGATCAAATGACCGTAAATTCATGGAGCACATGGCACACACGCACAGTTGACCGTAAATCCATGGCCTGACCACATTTTTTTGGAAATTCGCCGATCGCATGCATGAACGTATATATGTTTAGGTAAAATTTGGATGGGCTCTCTATGGAGCCAGGATTTAGTATTTGATTTGTTGGAATTGGAAAGCATAGTCAGAGTCTCATAGATAGGACGGAGACGGAGTACTCCCAACTCCAAGAAGAAAGGATGCGTGCATAGGTATCCAGGCGCTGAAACCTGAAATCCAGGCAGAGGCAGAGGCAGAGGCAGAGACTGAGAGATCGAGAGGCCATGGACCATGGTTTGGTCGGCTCCGTTGCTCATTTAATTTTTAGCTGTATAATTAACACTGACTGTATGGGGTGCTTTAATTGGTTTTGACTTCATCCCCATTCCCCACACTCCCCACACTCCGGGATGGACGACTTTTTTTAGATATATTAATCTATCAAAATTGTTATCAATTAATTAATACCAGATGCGTCACATGCACTTCTAATCATCCACTTAATTAATTCCATTACGCAATTAATTATGTCCCAATGAGTTGAACTTGAACATTAGCTGTAGTCAAACTCCATCATTTTTCTTCTTCGACAACATAAATTAGCAATAGTCAAACTCATTCATTCATAAATTTTAAATTTAAGTTAAAAACTCACTAATAGACTTCCTGAGCTTAAAAACATAATTTATAATAAATTTATTATGAATTTCCACAGCTTTTTATATAGTTTTATTAGTAATTTATGATAAATTTGATTTTTTACATAATTTATATAATATTATTAATTATCATTTTTTATATTTAAAATAATAAGTGATCAATTTCAATGATTTATATTTTGTACATTATGTACGTTATATATTTATTAATATGTTATATTTTTAATTACATTATATATAATCAATTTATTTGATAATTACTATGAATAAAACTAATTTCAACCAGTGCTGTAAATAACAGTATGCACTCGTTAGACGGGGCAGGGTTGTCGTTAAGCGATTGACGGTATGCAGCTAATTAATTAGAATTTTGCAAATTTTGTATTTTCATTAAAGTTATATGCATGTAATTGTAATTATTAAAAATGATTAATTTAACTTATCAAATAAACTTATTTTAACTTAGTTTCATTGTTAATTAATAATAATTTATGAAATTGTCATTTAGGAAAACTCAGACAAGACAAGACAAAGTAAAATACGTATAACGGATAAATGTAGAAACATAATAATAAAAATGACCAATTAATTGACTGTTTTTTTAGAAATAATTTGTAACGGTTTGATCACCGCCAATAACTAATCAATCAATTAAACAACCAGTTTTTACTGATGTCAACATATACAAATACAAAAGTATTACCACTCAACTTGGACCTCTTTTATTGACACTTCTAAGACACACAGTTAGTTTTTACTTTTCTCAATAATCGTTACCAACGATTATAGTAAATCTTTCATGTGCATTTAAATTTGTTATGTGGACTTCCATAACTATTAAACCGTTGGGGGTGTTCGGCAACCCTCCTTAAGAGGAAAAGGATTAAAATTTAATCCTCACTAAGGAGCACTTGTTCGGCAATACTACTAAGATTAAGAATGAAGACTTAGTATCCTCCTTTCTCACATGATAGTATGTAAAGACTTAAATGTCCTCTCACATTTTTTTTTTTGCTAGGTAATCCTCTCACACATTACACAGTCAAGTATAAATAATTAAACTTGCCTAAAAATTAATGTTTTAAAAAAACAGAAATGATAATTATTATAAAAATAGTCTATACAAATTATTAAACAAAAACTGTTGCATATGCATACAAAGGCAAAAAAAAAATTACTCTCACACGATACTGTGGTTAAATTAGTATCTTTCAATTATCCAACTGGTACTAAAGTGTACCAGTATACAACAATGCAATACCAAAGTGGCTCGTGTTATAAACAAGACATCAAACAAGAGATCAAAGATCCAAACCAATTATCATTACACCCCAACAATTTAAATGCTATATACACCTCACCAGTTTAAATTCTTTCTAAAGCTCTGACTAGAGAAGAGGTGAAATCCAGACGAGACGAAATTCAGTCGCCAAAATTTCCTATTTAATAAAAGTTAAATTCTTGATTAATTCTCTAGAACAATTATTAAATAAATTTTGAGATAAAAAGAACATTACAAAACTTTCATTTATTGTTTATGATGCTTGTTTCTTACAAAAATCAAACAAAAAACTATTATCGTTGTCTTCTAATAAATGAATTAACAAAATTCGACCTTGAAAAGGGAATTTGGTGATTTGGCGAGATGAGATCCAATAGAGAGATGAGCCTGTTGAAATCCAGTGGAGCTATTTTAGCAACGCGAGTTGAGCTCGCTGAAATCCAGTCGAGCGGTTCTCCGCTTCCGATCAGAGCTGCAACAAGAACAGTTTCATACCCATCAAAACGGATGTCAAAATAAAGCTCATCACGATGCGAATCTGTATGTGGTATCAGATTGACGAGTTTGCTGCTCGAGAACCACCGCTCCAGATCGGAGAGGAGGAGAAAGTTTTTTGGATTTCGTGCTGGAGAGAGAGGAAGAGAGCATTAAAAAAGTACGACATTCAGCTGCCCCTTAAGGAGGAAGGGCAGTGATGTAAAAAAGTTATCTAAAAAGTGTCTTAAGGAGACCCTAAGGAGGTCAGTTTCTTAAGGCGATCAAATAGCTTCCTTAAGAAAATTGCTAAGGAGGGCTCTAAGGAGACATGTTAATCCCGACTAAGGAGTGCTTGTTCGGCTGGATTAAGAGAAATTAAGAGCTAAGGAGGTCTAAAGAGACACTGCCGAACAGGCACGTTGTAATTAATGATTTGTGATTGATGTCAGGCTTTTGTTTTTGACAATACTAACAAGTAGTTGAGCCAAGAGTACTGATCGAGTGCCCAACCATCAATTAACCAAGAGCTTAATTAATTAGCATCTTTGCAGAGATTCGGTGAGTATAATTTTTTTTTGGTTTACCAATATAATTAAGATGGGTTTATACTTTATAATTATATGCGTTGACTTTTGGTGAAAGAATAGATATAATTAATTAATTAATTAATTCAAAAGTTGTGCGGACATTATATTTTTAGAATATAAAAATACATCTCTAGTCTCAACTCTCGTGGTGTATCATGTATGGAGATAATGGAACTATGGATGAGAATTGAGAAGAGTAGTGACTAGTGACTACTGAGTCATCAACCAAAAATATCTTAATTTGGAATCCGTTAACAAATTTGCATTTGCATGGATGATGAATTTGCTTCAGGATTTTAGATTCCGTGCATAGTAAAAATTGAACGGTTGGGATGGGAATAACAACAGATTTATTTCCTTTTAGAAAAAGCGGCCGGGCCGGCAGATAAACTCTGAGCAACACAAACGGGCTCCCTGGGCCCACTACGTTCTTGTTGTTCAAGTTCAGTCAGTGCGCGACATGTGGCAGAGGTGGGCCCACTACCGCTGAGCATGTTTTCTTTTCTTGTGGTTCTCATTTGTAGATTGTAGTTGACTAGTTGGTTGGAATTTTGTTGTTCAATTCGCCGCCTGTGTTCTGTATTTTTCCTAGTTACCTGGATTTCTCCTGTTAATCATTTTTATGAATAAATAAAAGAAGCTATGGAATTCGCATCCTCTGAGATATCTCAAACTTTGCGTCACTTGTTGGAATATCTTAATCATTCAAATACGTTCTGCACGAATCCTAAAGCTCAACTAATACTGCCCCCTACGTTCTCCCGAATATACACCAGACACGTTGGTCATGCAAAAATTGAGATATCTTAGAGAATCTGCACCCAAAGTTATGTACATAGGATTGGAATCTACTGCTCGCCAAATTGACAAGCATGATCTTGTCTTTTCAAATCAAACAGTTAACATGTGTTGAGGTTCGTGCAAGAAAAAAAATTCAACGATCTGATTTGAAAAAACAAGATCTGCTTGCCAATTTGGTGAGCAGCAGAGTCGAATCCATGTACATAGGACCGATTGAACCACGTAAGAAAGTCTCTCTCTCCCTCTCCCTCTCCCTAAATGGTATCAGTAGATTTATTTTTGTTCGTAACGGTGTCTGGTTTCTCTTTAGTACTCTAAGGTTGTGCTCCAAAAACAATGGCGTAGAGGAAAGAGAAAGAAAGAAAACAGCTTAGTCAAATCTGAGCTGGTGGCCTTTCCCCTCCGCTTCCTCCCCTTCTCTTTAATGAGCGATATGAGCATGAGAGTTTACATCCGGACTGCCCGATCAGAGATAGAATGTAAAGGCTCTTTCAATATTCGTGCAAGTACAATCTGACGGTCCGGATCTTAAACTATATAAAAAGTCTTAAGAGTTACATTGTGATATGAATTCGTGGGCGCGCCGCACTTTCGATCACTGGGCAAGAATTTACATGTACATGACCTCAAGTCATGCGCGGAGCCTCTCCGTCGACGCTGCGATCGACTTCTCCTATTCTCTCTCGCAAACCCAGTCTTCTTCTTCTTCGCTACACCACAGCGCACAATATCAATTCCTCATCATCATCTTTCACCCCCTTTCCCTTTCATTACCTTTTTAACAATCCATGGCCTGTGCCCACTAAAATTAAATCTCTCATCTGCCCATGGTTTTCTACCCACCCTTTTCATGCCCGGTTTTTGTCTACAACTTCAGAGTGGCCCCTCCAGCAGCGCCCCGGGAAGAATGAAATAGATGGTGATGCTTCAGGTCGTATGCAACCAACCTGTTTGTTGAAATGCCTCTACGGCCTTTGATGCCTATGTTATTACCATTTTCTAATAAATGTATAGTGATATTTTTTGTCTACTTGTAGTACGTTTTTAATACTTGTATTCTCATTTTCAGATGAGACAGAGAATGAAGAGTCGGAGGAATGGGAAGAAGAGGAAGAAACTGATCCTGTGGTTTGTCTAAATTCTCCCCACCTCTCTTCATTACTTTCATTCTATTTCTTGCTATCGCCGAACTGTATATTGGTCTGGGTACTTTTTATCTTTATTCAGTAGTTGCAATTTCAGATTACGCAGCGTTTGATAACTGTAAAAGTTTAGGCATCATTCTAACATGATTTTTTTTTCTCTCCTTTTGTAGTTTCTTTTGTTTCTAGTGTTTTTGGCAAGTAGTACTAATAAGATGTGCATACATAATCACCAAAGCAATTCAAGCACAGCCAATAACACTATTACTAAGCTTATAGTTTTGGTTCAAAGAATGTTAACTTTCAAAGTTTCAATGTATTTCAAAATGCTGTGCATGCTGTACATTTACAATTAAGACCATTGTGTTTAACTAGCCTATTTGGACATACACATTTAGATCGGGGATGGAGGGGATGGTGGTGGAATTGTTCTAAGAGATGTCAGCTGGGGTGAACGAGCACTAACGGTTGCTCGTCAAGTTTTGTCAGACCATTTTGGTGATGACATGGCACTCTATGCATTCAAAGTGTCTCCAAAGGGTTATGTATACGTACGTCTTGACAAGCTTACCAAAAAGTAAGATCTTTCTCTGTACCAACAAAGGCAGCAACTTGTACCTTATGTTACCAGACTGGTTGAATCGGCCACATCAAGAAAAACCAATCTTAATCTGACAGTAAACCAAGTTGTAAACTAGGTTTGGTTGGGTTAAATTGACGAGATATGAGTAATAGATGATATTGTATAATTAAGAATTTTTTTCTTTGGCTTGCTGATGCTTTGCTAGTACAGAAGGGATATTTGGATCTGATGCTCATTTGGTCAACTGGTTCTGTACTGGCATGATACTGTATCAGTCACGGTCTATACTGCTTGTATGTCTTGTATCACAGCTCATTCTGACAATCACCAATGTCAAAGCAGATATGGTTGCCCAGATATGGAGGAAATAGAGAGCTTCAATAATATATTCATGGAGAGGTTGGATGAGATCATAGAAAAGGGAGAAATACCCATTGATTTGGCTCTGGAGGTAGGCATATTATACCTAAATGCCAAATAATGAAATTAAATACCCACCAGTAGTGGAACACCATGCTAGTTCAATGCAGGTTCTTGGCATGTTTAGTGCCCCATTTGAAGTTTAATCTAAGATAGGCTTCATTCAGGTGTGAGAATGAAGTTTTTTTTTTTTTCATAAAACTAAGCAAGTTTGTTTTAGCTTTGAACCAGACTTGTAAGATAATTATGACGTTTCCAGTTGAGAAACTCAGTCAAATCAAACGACCAAGAAAAAGAAGCCTTTGAGAAAAGAAATAGCCTCAATAAAAAAAATTATTATGTGGTATTGTTTTCTTCCAATAATAGGCAATATTTTTTTCCACCGACAAAGTAATTAGGAGGTTCCATTTTTCAGGTGTCATCTCCAGGGGCAGAGAGGCTTTTAAAAGTGCCAGAAGACTTAAATCGGTTTAAAGAACTGCCTATGTGTGTCCAATATCTCAATACGCCTGAAGATGAAAGTGCCAAAAAAAATTGTGAAAAGGAGAAAGAAGGGATCTTCTTACTAGAATCGATTGAACATGAAACTCAGCACTGCGTGTGGAAGCTTGCAGATGTGAAGGCGAACAGAGCTGCGGCTGGTAAAGGAAGGCCGCTGAGCAGAAAGCAAAAGGATTGGAGATTGCATATATCATTTGATGCAATTAAAAGAGTAATGCTATACTTGGATTGATTCTAGGCACTGACTTAGTTGATAATTGCAGCTTAGTGGAAACAAATGTGGTACTTCTAGAAAGTAGTGATCTGAAAGAAGCATCATGTATTTCATGTGACAGTTCATCTCTCTTTGATTATCAGTGTATAATGTTGTACTTGTTGATAGTATCAGGACTTTATAGACTCAGTTGTTAAAGCATGTCTACATCGTACCTGCACAAAATAAAATAAGAATGGGTACATTGGGTTTCAAATGACTAAAAAGGGGGAAAAAAAAGAACACTGTTGGATGGGGTAAGATAAATAGAGAATCGAGTCTCTCACTTTCGAGCATCCGTGAAAAAAAAAAATTCAATAGAATTTTGAAATTCCAACTTGTCACGGATATGATAGGGACATATGATTGGTGATCTCTTTATAAAGTGGTTGGTTATTCAGTGTTAGTCTCTCTCTCGTGGGCTGATTTGAAAACGTCCCAGGAAAGCTATACTTATACACAGTTGATGACTGGTCTCCTTTTGCTCTCTCCATTAAATTAGGCAATCAATATTTTGCATACGGTGAGGATGACTCAGTTTCCAAGTTTTCTCCGATTGTATTTCTGTTAAACCCTTTGATCATTCGTTTCATATTTTTCTCCCATTTCAACAGTGTTTCACACCTAACTACCAAACATCCATTACTCATATCAGGTTTATGCTAATCTTCTTTATTTTAGATCAAAGCTATCTTCTTCAAATGATTGTAATTAATAGAAGATAAAAGATGTCAAACAAGTTCCCAAATTAGATGTTTAGTTGTCCTCCGAGATCGTCCGATTTATGGCCTCTTCGTTCTAACAAATTTTAATCTGGAAAGTGGAAACGGTTTTGAATCTTTGTAACCATAAACATGGGATCTGAAAGACAGAAACACCTTGGGACCCTGGGAAAAAAGGATTAAATATTTAAATTGGTTGGTGCAGGCGTTGCTACTTGCACGCATTTCAAAATATCAGCCGATCATGGTATTGCAAGTTGCAGCTTTACTCAGATCACATTCTGGACTCTTGCGACACAATCAAAGATTGAAATTAATAGCACATATTGATATTGGCAAATCCATCAGATTCAGAACAACAAAGAAACAATTATTGGCACATATATATATTTACATTGCATTAACACAAACAATCGCTCACACTCCCAATCTGGTTCGTCTCTTAACAAACCTAGCAGGAGCAAAAGGCTTAAGATCAACTGTTGTAGACTTTCCCTCCAATATAAGCTCAGCCAAAGAAGCACCAGTTGCAGGTCCATTCAGTATGCCCCAGCAACTATGCCCAGTTGCCACGTAACAATTCTTCACACCAGGTAACTCCCCAATTACTGGTAACCCATCATCAGTGCAAGGGAGAAAACAAGCTTGTTCTGCTACCACCTCTGACACCGTCTCTCTCTTCAGGTGGCTTGATACTGTACCGGCAATTTTGTGTAGCATCTTGATTGATTCAGCCTCTCCAGTTATTGATTCTGGGTTTTCTGGCACCTCAGCATCCTTTGACATCCCACAAATGTATACTTCTCCTGTTACCGACAGTATCACAGCAGTACGAACAAAAGTTAAATAATTGATAAACATGTCAGCTACAGTTTCAAGATTTGACATTGCAGTTTCCTTTTTTCATTATCATTACTTTTGCCTTGGATAAATACAGATGATCTGTTTAAAGTGATTTCTGAAAAAGGAATAATGATTATTAGCTACACCAAGTTAATGACTTGTGGTATACAGAAGACACTGCAGGTATGGTCCAACACAAGATAGGCCAAATACAAAGTTGTAAGAGTTATCAAATCATGTACAACAAGCTAAAACAGTAGAAGTTCAGTGCTTACCAGTTGGTCTTGGGTAAACCTCGGGGTCCAGCATCTTGGCCCCAGGAGCAGGCTGATAACTCAAGAACAATGCATGAGGTGTGATTGTATTGGGCTCTCTAGGCCGAAGAATAATGCTATGGGCCTTAAGCCCTGATATATTAAACAGTTCAGATATCATAGACAACCGGCTCGACCAGGGACCAAGCGCAAGCACGACTGCATCTGCTGGTACCACCTCCTTGTTTTCTTTAAGGACAACTCCAGTAGCATGGCCATTTTCAACTATGATGGTTTCTACCTCGCCTTTGATGACTTTGGCTTCAGAGGCTGAGAGCAGAGTTTGGGTGAAGAGTCGCGGGTGTACCTGTTTGATGCCCAGCGTTCCATAACTTCAGTTTGCGCAGTTTTGAAAAATAAATTCCAAGAGAAGTCTTTTGAAATAATGCATAAGAAATGCGCTTGATAAAAAAATTTCTTTGAATCCGTGTGATGAAATTGGTACACTGGGTGACAAATTTAAACACTCTCAACAAATTCTATTAAAACACAGCATTTTCTCGTGAGAGTGAGCCCAGATTTGATCACACAGAATAAAATAATTAAGCTGCAATTGATTTGTATAAACAGTCTGTGCTGGTTTAATAGCAACACACCAGTCCAGTAGAAGATGGAATTCGTAGCTCATTTTGTCCAAGTAGTAAGTACCTGAGCAGTTGTCTCAGTCGTACCAATCTGCTTTGCTGGGCGAGCCGTCTCCCCATCAACCCAATCGGGCAACAGATTGGAACCTTTCATAGAAGAAGAAGAAGAAGAAGAAGAAGACAGCAGTGGCACAGAGAGCGTAGTGAGAGCTCTATACCCGTACACATCCTGCCCGTTATATTTGTCAGCGAGCGATTTATGGAGGTGGAAGCTGGCACGCGCCAGGCTGGACATGGGCCCACCATCGCACCAGTCGAGCGCGAGAAAGCCACCAGCCTTTCCCGAAGCAGCGCAAGCGGGAGTAGACTTCTCTACGACGGTGACGGTGACGGTGACGGAGGTTTGAAGGTTTTGAGAGAGGAAGTAGGCGGTGCAGGCGCCGATGACGCCGCCTCCGCAGACGACGATGTGTTTAGATTGGGAGGAGAGATGGGATTCCGAGGCGGCCATGATGCGATGCGATGCGATGGTGGTCCCTTGTTGACAGCTTTGCTTGCGAGTTGCGAGGAATGGAAAGGGAAAGATAGAACATCCGGATCCGGATCCGCATCTAAAGACCGGAAGCATCGTCATTCCGGGAACCCATTTTTACAGAGCAGTTTTTAGTGCGTACAGAGTTCGAATTTTTGATGGACCAAAATACCCCTACATCAAAGGCAGAAGATTTACTCTGTAAAATTCGAACGCTGATGATCAGGGGTATTTTGGTCCATCAAAAATTCGAACTCTGTACGCACTAAAAACTACTCTGTAAAAATGGGTTCCCGTCATTCCTATTCCTATTCCTATTCCTATTCCTATCCACATTCCAGAATACTCTTTTTAATCTTGTTGGCGGTAAATATACAAATCTAATTATATTTCTCTTTTCAAAATTTAATCTTAATCATTATATATACTATACAGGGGTCAAATCCAAACTATAATATAGACTGAACAAATTATTCTAATATAATTTTATTTTATAAGAAATCAGATGTACAACTATTTATAAAAATTATATAATATAAAAACAAAACCGTTAATTTTTTTATTTTTAAAAGTGATTACGCTATGCTAATTTCTTTTTAAAAAAAAAAAAAAAAGAAGGCTAGTGTCCGTTGCATATTACTGAAATTGAATAATTACATCCATCAATTCATAGAAAAAATCTCAAATGCACCTGCACTTAGCAGTTTACCAGCAAAAACCACAAAACTCCTCAAACATTGCACTTTGGCGGTTTTACCAGCACCTAGCAATACTCAAAATAAAGCATAAAACATAAAGCAACCAAGTTCTAATAACATCCAACTGCTAAAAGTACGATAAGTTTGCTAACACTAAGTAACGGACTGGGGTTAATTTTTTGTAAGAGACACAATTGTTGTTTGTGCTTCATATATCTCTAAGTCTGCTCATCTACACCAGAATGCTTGTATTCTACCAGCGCTAACGGCATAAACTGATCTAACGGAATTTCATCTTCTTCAATGGGGAGCCATCCTTCAACAGCAGTCTTCAATTTCTTTGATACATTACCTGTCCAATAAAGACACAAGGATTTGATTAGTAAAATCATAGATCTAGGGTTTTTATCAGAACACTGATTTTTGAAACACAATTCATTTCGGTGTAACCATATACTCCAACATACAGAGCTAAGAACTATCAAAAAACCTGACTGTTCAGTTTTTACAAGCGATTGTGCATATGTGAATATGTCTGACCAAGTATGCCATTCTTGCATCACCTGTTGGTTTTTGCCAAGCCAAAACCAAACCTTTTATGCAAAGGAGCAATTCAAGAATAGATGGTCGGTTTGTTTCGATCTCTTGACATAATTGACAAGCAAGATTACCATTCCAGCCTTTAATAGCCATATTTGCTTTAGTGAGAATGGTATTATGATTGACAAGCCACGTGAATATTCTTATCTAGTGCCATATCATTGCAGTTTTTGGTTGTACCCCTCTGAAATTAAGAATTTTGTAAAGAGATTGTGTAGAAAACTTCTCTGAGGATTTCCATCGCCACGAAATTTGATCATGTGCTAGAGTGAAAGATGTTGTGTTGATGATGTGTAGTAGGGTTTTCCAATCTATATAATCCATGCCCACTAGAGTTGTTCTAAATTGCAACCTTTGCCCTTGAGCTAACTACCTCAGCCAAAGTGATATCCTTGTTGGTGCATTTAGTAAACATAGTTATTCTAAATTAAGCTATGCTAATTAATACATAGGGTTGCAACTACTCTCCTCTTATCATCTGGCAACAAAACTAAAGTGCTATAAAGGCCTTCAATTAGAGTGTTGTATTAAAAGTGATTAAGCTATGCATAAACGCCCTAAATTAATCTTTGGTTCTAGGTGTTCCTGATTGGCTGAGCTAGCATTTATTTCTTCAAGCCTTTTTTCTTTTTTTGCTTATCAATGCTGCTTTATTTATTTTGGCTTTCGTGTGAGAGGAGTGTGTCAGTTCCTTCTGTTCCTTGATCCTCATCATCACCAGCCGCTAGTGCTAGATGTGTCACTTCTCCATTTATTAGCGACTTAGCAATTTCAACCTGATTATCTACTTCATAGAGATTTATTAGTGTCTCCCATATCTTGTGAGCATTTAACACATTATTCCATACAAGACCAATTAACTCACTAACAGAATTAAGAATAATGAATTCTTGATGATGCCAAAACAAATGCGAAAATCACTATCTTTTATGATAAAAAATGGCGAAAAACAAATGCAAAATAGTTATTTTCCTGATTTATTTACCGCAAACGTGTTTTGAGTCATTTTTACAGGTTTTGGAGAAAGTTACTTATTTAGGCAAAAAACAAAGCAAAAATGTCCAATTTAGGCGATTATTAAAGATGACCTCAAATCAGGACATAAAATGGCGCATGCAACAATCTACACGAAGTGCACAACAACCAAAATGACAAAATTATATGGAAATACGCTGAATCTGAAAGCCGTTCGAGTTTATGCTGCATGCGGCATAGCCCAGTGGCCGTATACATCGCGAATTTAATTCGTGGACTGTTATTTTGCATCGTTAGATCGACAGATCTCAGTCCTACATCTCAGTATAATAGAAGATCTGACCCCCATGCCGTCCACGCTGTTTCTAGATAGAGTGGAGTCCAAGTTTGCTATTTTTCGAGTGCTATTTTCGGACCAATCATGCTAGATCATAGGTGAACCCATGTACCACTTTGCTTGAAATATATACACCCTTGTTGGGGAATCTCGTGTCAAACTTCACTTGGGAATCAACCGCTGAACTCCCGTTTAGGCTTAAGGTGCGGAAAGAACGTAAAACAAAATTTTTATTTCTATCAAAAGCCGAGGATCTACTCCCTGATTGATTTCTAAAACCTAATTTATTTAACATTTAAATAAATTAAAACAACATTTATACCTTGATCCAAATTCGAATTGGAGTTGAAGTCTGATTTGTTTTAGAAACACCAGACGTCTGATGCCTCTATCAGTGTCTACCAGGAAATAACCAGGGAACTGGAAGTTCTTTTGCCAGAAATACTGACTAGTGAAAATCGCAAAAACACTTTCACAACTCGCAAGAATATATGTGGATTACGTATATCTTTATATTCTAACCAAATCACTATTTGAGAGGAAAAGCCGAATCGATCAGTCAGATTATCAGACTATCGGAATTATATTTTTTCTTCACTCTTTCAGGCCTATTTATAGGCATTTGTGGAGGTTCAAAAATTACCAAAATACCCTTCCAAAACCGACCTTAGTAAATTACCAAAATGCCCTTAGGCCCAAAATTCAATTTTGGGCTTTTGAATTAAATTCTAAATTTAATTTGGGCCCAATTCAAATGGGCTTTGGGACCAAAATATTAATTCATAATTAATATTTTAATCTGACTGATATCTATATAATTGTTCTGAACAATTATATTTCTTACGACTGTTGTTGCGATAACTTTTATACAACGTGTCTGATAGGGCCTTGTTCCCATGGCCCATGACAAAGTAGGCCTCGGACAAAGATGTAGGCTCGGCCTTAGACCCCTAACCCGGGCCAGGCCGCAGCCACGAAGAAAGTCCAGGCCTAGCTGACCTCGCAACACCATCAACGGCCCAGGCCGAAAGCTGCTCGCACCAGGCCCTCACACAAAGGCCAAACGAAAGGAGCAGTAACAGGCCGAATCCCGGCCTGACAAGAGACCAATCAATAAACACGACCGAACTGGGCCTCGCTTGATGCCAGCATCGAGAGGGCCCAGCTCGGCCTCAACATATTCCCACCGCAGCATGCGGTGCCCTTACCGCCCGTACGAACAACCAGGCCTATTTAAGGCACTGAGCTTCATTTATTGCGGGTTGGACTTTTCACACACTTACTGAGGTATGATAGGGAAGAGTTAGAGACCTCAGACACGCACATCACGCCCACAGCACAGCACTCCACCCCACACATCTCGGCCTGCAGACTCGACGCAGGTCGAGCCCAGTAAACCGAAGGTCCAGCTATACGGCCCGCCTGCATCCGGGAAGGGGCGTATCAGTGTCGTACACGCTTATAAATTTAATATGTTTAAGCTTGTCATCTTTATGACATTTATATTAATTATAACAATTATAATTAATTATAAATTTCTCTGATTAACTTTATATTGGTGTGGCCCGATAGGATCTATGTTGTGTTGGTAAATATAATTAAAACCGTTTTAACTTCTACAAATCATAAGTGGCATCTGGTAGAATGCATTATGACCATCCAATTACATATATGATCTTGTACAGTACAATATCACGATCCAGTAAACAATTTACTCATGTTAATTCTTATGTAGATTATCAAGGTAGGTGTGTGTCATCTTTGCAAACTTAATATTTTCTCGATCTTAAGTAGATTATCAAATATGATTAACTCTTTAATCATGCCGCGCGCTGAAAACCCTACTTCATCAAGAGGTCTAGTGATACTATCACTCGTATTATAATACGATGGACAATAGTAGTCTTGGTAAACATCTTCCCTCCGCACAAGTCATGTATACTGAAATGTCATCATTATAACTATTTTTTACGGATAGCATTGAGCAACACTCACGAATACACAGTTCTCATGTAGGAAAGATGAATATCTCATACTTTAGAACTTAACACTAAATGAAAACATTAATGACACAGACACAATTTTATTTAACGTTTCATTTAGGTTCTGTCAAATACCATGTTCTATAACATGTATCTATGTGATTAAAATGACAACTCTTTGTCTATGATTTGTAAAACTTAACCATCATTTAATCCATATACTAACCTTTTTACGGTCAATTAGACTCTCTTGCTAATTACCACGGTTAGAGACTATTAAGAGTATTTATCATCTATATTATGAAGTTCTACAATTTTAAGTCATGAACTCTAAATAATTCATAAATTCGATAAATCTCAATGAACAAAATGATACGTTTATTTATCATTCAATTCATGAACAAAATACATAGAATAAAATTATCCTATAATTGACTTCTAGATTATTACACTAACACCTCACTCCTCCCATTAATTTAAGAAACCCTATAAATACCCCTCTTGTATTTGATTCGGTGTGCGTGTTTACTTGTGAGTAAGTCATGTACTATATCATGGTTGTTACAACCAATTGACACTCAAAATTCACAGATTCTATGTCAGCAAGACGTGTTACTTATCAACCATACATATAGAGTCACAAATTATGGTTGACTAATTACTAACGAAGCACCTATGCTTCTTAGCATCAATAGATACAACATCACAAAACCTTGATTCCTTGTAAACTTTCGGATCAAAGTTCTTTGTATGGGTCCCTCTATGTCTGTAGGATTTGCAATCAAACGATCCATACTTTCATTAGTTGCATCCAGTGTTCTAAATAGTTAGCTGTAGCTGAGCTATAACTTTTTCGAACCATAAAAGCTAAGCTATGAGATAAAAATACGTTAATTCAGCTACGACCGCTATAGCTATAATAGCTGACCGCTATAGCTATAATAGCTGACCGCTATTACCGCTATGCGCTATTGCTACCACTATGGTGTGTGTGTGTGTGTGTGTGTGTGCGCGTGTGTGTATAGAGATGGGCTACGGTACTTCGCGAAGTAAAGCGAGTGTTTTACTTCGCGCTCGTATCTCCATTTTCAAAGTTCAAATAGTCGATCCGAACCGTTAGATGTGATCTCCATATTGAAATGTGCTTGGAGACCAAATTTTATAATTTTTGGAATTTTTTTACTATTTATTAAGCCACTTTGAAAATCGCTGATCCAACGGTTTCACTGTTTGAACAGTGAAACCGTTGGATCAGCGATTTTCAAAGTGGCTTAATAAATAGTAAAAAAATTCCAAAAATTGCAAAATTTGGTCTCCAAGCACATTTCAATATGGAGATCAACTTGAACGGTTCGGATCGACGTTTTGAACTTTGAAAATGGAGATACGAGCGTGAAGTAAAACACTCGCTTTACTTCGCGAAGTACCGTAGCCCATCTCTCTCTCTCTCTCTCTCTCTCTCTCTCTCTCTCTCTATATATATATATATATATATATATATATATATTATTTTTTTTTTTTTTTTTTTTTGCGATTTACATAGGCTTCTGTGCTTTTGTTTCTATTTCTGATGCTACATGATCTGCAATGATAAGTATGCTAAACCGAATTATCGTGTTTCTGTTCTTATTTGTGATTTAGTCTCTCATTCTATATCGGAAAATATCCAAATATTAATTCTTTCTTTTGCTTGCTTGCTCTTTGTCTAGTATTCACTTATAAAATTATTGTCGTTCGTGTCATTAAAAGCTGATTTTAATTATTATAATATATAAAATGTTCAAATAGGTATACTAACTACATTTCACTTGTAAAATTAATTGTTCTTCGTCTATTATAATATGTAATATTATGAAGTATGAACTATTAAATAATATTACCGTGTATATTTTTTTTTTCTTTTTATTTGCAAAATTGAAAAAAAACAAATATAGACTTAGATTAGTTGTCATTTAGTTGTTATCTCAATTCTCCAATATTGATCATGTTGATAATTAGTAAAAATATAGAATATAAATTTTGAAAAGAAAAGAAAAAACGCTATATATTCTCCAATAGCTTTTTCTTTTGTCTCCCTATTATGCCGCTATAATCTCTATTGAGAACCTTAGTTGCATCGTGGATGTATGAAACTTCTCCCGTTGCAACTACACTTGTTGTTGGTGCATTTCTTGAGGCTGGAAAATATTTTTTTCAACATGAGAAAATCACTTAATTAATAACATATAATAAATCCACGGTCACTCTTCCAAAACTCTTTAGGTTGTGAAAATTATGAAAATAAACAATGAACGATCTGATACAATATTTTTCTTTCTAAGGAAACACCTCCAGAGAGTAAGCCAGCATCCATTTAATTTCAAAAGCAAAGTGTGCCCACTTCATATAACAATACCTAGTACAACCGACCAAACAAAATTTTAAACATATTTATAGCCAAGTTTACATTCTTATAGGTTCAGTGTGATATTACCACTTTTGTTGACCATGCTGTCAAATTCATTTTAAAAAAATAAACACATCTACAAAAAAAAACTGACACCATAATTTCTGGCGGTCTTGCAAAAAAAATTAATTTTTTTGTTAAAAAAATAAATAAAAACTCGGGACTGCTAGAATTCCTAACAGTCCGGGTATTTTTAAAAATACCAAAAAAGGTCGGATATTATTGTTTTTTTTATTTAATGGTGGATATTAATAAAAAAAAATTCGGCAGATTTAGATGCCCACGGCAACTGTTTAAAAAAAAAGAAGTAAAGAATGAAAGGAAAATTAATTATAAGCTGCGTTGCAAAATGGTCAAGAGCCTACTTGTGTATTGACAGTGTCTGCGGCTAATATAGTAAATATAATCTCAACTCCTGTATGTGATGCGTCCAATAATTTAATTTTCATGAGCTATATTCTAAATAATTTTTATATTCTTTATGAACTTTACATGCAACTTAAAATATACACTTATCTATTGTTGACACATGCTTATTTTTAAGATCAATGCATTATTTATTAAGACACAACTATTGCCAATTAACACAGAACCAAAATGCATTTTAACAGAGATCAAAATTAATCTTTCAAATTTATTTTTCAAACCTTAAAATACACAATTAACTACTGCTCAATGCATACTTGAGATTTACATCAATTTACACTCGACTATTACGTTAACACAAACAAATTTCTTTTAAAAAAATGGATAAAAAAAACAGTATAAGAATTATTTAGAAAATAAGAGAGGACTACATGTAATATTCCTTTAGATTATCTTCTAAAGATGATCTTGGGGCAAATCCAACTAAAGAAATTGGCAAGATTTTCTAGAAATTATCTTCTAAATATGCCAATTTCTGTAGAAGATAATCATCTTTGTTTAATAGCAGTAGACAGGCATCCATTTAAACAAAGAAATACTATTTGGAAACATTTTTCTAGAAATTTGAAGTTGTGATGTTACTAAAAAAAATAGAATAGAGTAATAAAAAAAAAGTGATGCTATCCGAATAACCATATTTAAGAAAAATATACATGTTGGATCAACGAAAATCTCATTCTTTCAAGAAGTCCTTCATTTCATTGTAACGAACGAAATTTTGAAAAAAAAAAAGGAAAACAATGAAGTTAAACCAACAACTTGAGAGTTGAGAAAGATATTTTACAATAAAGCCAACAAGGAGATGATCCCAAAGCCAAGCTTTCAAGCAAGATAATTGTATATCTGAGGATTGCTTTTATCTCTCTCCATGTATTCTCGGTCAATCAGGCTTTCTATTCTTTTCTTGATATCAGCTGGCTTTATTGGGAATTTGAGCTGAATAACCAAAAATATAGATTTTAACTAACTGGCAATAGATGAGACAAATCCATAGAAATTGGAATAATGAAAGTTTTTGTCATATACCTGCTGGAATAGCTCAGTTATTAAAAGTGTGTGGCTGAGCACTTTCCTGGTCTTCATGATACGAACAATAGCTGCATCAACCTATATGAGAAAAATGTAAAATGAATTAATAGATACTAGTTTAACATCTCTTTTTCAATTTTTGTGGCAATGTCATTAATTGCCCTTGAGATCCTCATAATTTCAGGATGTGCCCAAGGAACGGAAAATAACTTTAAAGTTGGAATTAGATGAAGAGCCAACCCCACCCCAACAAAGAATATATATAACAGTACCAATTTCAACTTTGTCCATAGAAGAATTTGCCATATATATACACACACACACACACATATATATATGAGTTGGGCTATTGTGCTTTCATAAAGTAAAATACGAGTTTTACTTCACGCTCATATCATCAATTCTAAAGTTCAAAAAGTTGATCCGAACAGTTCAAAATGATATTCATATTGAAATGTACTTGGACACAAAATTTTACATTTTTTTGGAAACTTTTTACTATTTTTTAGAATTTTTCAAAATCACTGTTTTTCAGAAAATTCTGGACAGTAAAAAAACAGTGATTTTCAGAAATTCTAAAAAAATAGTAAATTTTAAAAAAAAAAATATGTAAAATTTGGTCTCCAAGCACATTTTAATATGGAGATCGTGTTGAACGGTTCAGATTGACTTTTTGGACTTCGGATTTGAAAATATGGGGGTGAAGTAAAACACGCCCTTTACTTCATGAAGCAAAATAGCCCATCTCTCTCTCTCTCTCTATACATATATATATATTATTTGATGCTACTGACATGAACCATAAGAAGGCAAGATATTATCAGTGTTTAATTTTTACTTTCTACAACACCCAACTCCAGATTAACAACTATATATATATTGACAAGATGCTAAGGCTCTTATGAAAAACCTGGTATTGACGATCCTGGAATACTCTCTCAGTTGTGCTTGTGTTTTCTTCTACAGTCTCTTTCATTTGGATAGCATTCACCTGAAAGGTCTCATGTAAGTCCCTTTTTCATATTGTGACACAAAGGTTTGACATTTTCTAGAACCTACCATAAGAACCAATTTCATCAAACTATTTACTCCTCTTACATAAATACACAGAAAACCAATATACAAATATGCAGAACAGGCTTCAACTTAATTTGATTGTCAAACTGATGCCATACAGTTGGTTAAGTATGAACTTTGTAATGGAAACCGTTGTCAGGTGCTCTGAATACTTCAGTAAAATCAGGGTTGTCAATACCAGTGTTTCCTTTCAGAGAAAATAGCTCTGGTGCTTTGCTTATACTATCATTTTCTTTAGTTTTGATGAACATCATCTCCAAAAATAGACGGAGCGGATCAATTCTGTGAAGTCACAGATGAGATCCCCACTCAACTAACTGTGCTAGGAAGCCCTTTTGCTTGGAGCACGTGCACAACACATTAATGCTATATAAAGCAACGTAAAACCAAAATAAAACAGATTACAGTGGAATGCCCAACAATATTGATAAGCCTGAATAAAATCCCAGGAGGGAAATTAAAAAAAGACTGGTAATCTTTTACCTTTATACGATACAAAGGAGCACTAAACTCTTCATTAAACAGGAATGAGTCATCGTCTTCTACATCCCTCCCTTTAGGAATCTGGAAGAAGAAATCAGTGGAAGTGTTAAATCTCAGCTGAACCAGAAAGGACTAAATTGCAGATAGCATTAATATTTTCATAAGCAGACATCAGTATATAGCAAGGCTGTAGTTTACAGCGAATATGCTTTTTGCTATTATTTTTCTACAGTATTAAATATAGCATTTAAAGCAAAGATATTAATAAAAAAAACATAGTGTTATGAAGTTTTCAGGGTCATGGAGTAGGAATGTGTAATCTTGAAAGAGAAGGATGTAGTGGAGGGAGTTGAGAGACCTTACAATCCTTTCATAATCTGTCAAATTATATAATGCTTTTCTACAAAATTTGGGCTTGAAAATTCTTCTAGTAAAAAAAAACAAAAAAGAAGAAAAAAGAAACACAAATTCAAATTAGCCTGTCAAACCCAATGGACCTTGTAGCCTTGCAGGCCGCCATGATTACCCTAATACAGCTTCTATATGTGTTATAGTGACCTCTATGGGAAAACCGCAAACAAGTGTAAAAGACTAAAACAACATTACATTTTGCACCAGCATTGCCACTAGGGATGCAACTATAACCACAAATGAACCAATAAAAGAAGTTTCAAATTTCATCTCCCACATAAAATCTCATGCAACTTCAGGAACAATAGGTATGCTGTAATAATAATTTTCTTCCTTTAAATTCTAACTTCTGGAAAAGTGATTGAGACCCTCAAGCATTATGTTTTATTTGTTTACTATTTTGGGGGAAAACATATGATAGCCCGAAACAGGGACTCAGACCTACCAACTGACCATGAACTAAACCAATGGCTTCGGTAAACAGGTCTGCCAGAGTTGGGTCAACCCAACACGTCAGGTCAAGAAAACCACATCTGAGGCCTCATGATGTGCGAAACAACAGGATAAAACAAAATGGTCTGGTTCTGGCAAACCACAATGGAAGAAGTAAAACTTTATCTACAGAAGAAATACATAAAAAGGACATATAAATGCACCTTTTGAAGAACTCTAACTTTGCCACATGCAAGCGACTGTAACGTTCTTCTCAATTCTTTATCATCTATGCTGGTTGAATCCTTTATATCTTGAAAACTGAGCTTTTGTGCATCATTAAATAGCATAAGGACAACAGTCTGTAAAAAATCCGGACAAAAAAAAACAGAGAGGGAGAATCAAAGTTAATGCATGACAAAAATACTCAATTTGGCCAATGCACCCATCGTGCCCTAACAAAGCTGACCACCATGAATCTGGTCTCCCATATGGTGAGCCTGAATTTAACCCATTAACCCAACATTGCTGCAGTTGACCCTCTACTGTCAAAATAACCTCAATCCAAACCAAATTGGCCTCACCTTAATTGTGCTACCAATAGTTTATTCCTCAATATGCAATTAAAACAATAATTAACCCAATTTTGAGTGAAAAAAATTAGCATATGCAAGTATCAATTAATTAACTTTTAGCATTGCAAAAAAACAAAGGTTCGACCAAACACAAAGAAAGCAAGACGTAAACAGAAAAAAGGGCAAAAGTAGATGCGGTACCATTGACATCACTACAGCAAAATACACACTAATCCCAAAATTAATATCATTAATTAAAACTGACCTGAAACAGTGAGACAGCTAGTTCTTTTTTCCCTTTTGGAAATTCCGCCTTCAGCACACATTGGCCTAGAGAGTTTTGCCACATCAGGCGTCTCCCACTGTGCTTGCTCAAATAGAACTCTTTGAATATGTCCTACAATGTTTTAAATCCAGGAAACAATAATTTTTATTTTTGTGTGAAACAGGAAGAGCGGACATTAACTAGAATTTTCTCCTGTGATGTGGTACAGGGTCTGACCTGATAAACATTCAATTCATGAGGAAGCCGCACATCCATAGGTGGATATGTAGGCCAATACCTGAAAAGCAAAAAAGCATAAAATAAAATGAGGATTGATTATGGTACAATATGGAGAATCTTATGGCTAGACAGTCAGGGAACTGGAGAGACTGGTTGCCCAACCATATAAAATTGGTATAAAACAAAATCAAGTTAGGTCTTTGGGTTGGTGCTAAATTTCCATTTCAAATTCCTTCTAGATAAACCAAGCATCACATAAAATAAGAAAGCATTAAAGACCACCAGAAGTTCGAATTTGGTTCTAACGCTGTAGACGCTTCAAACTTACCATTACATAGGCCCTGACCCCCTACAATACCAAAACCAAGATTGGAATATTCCATACCATGACAAATATACATTTCTGCTGGTTTACTGAAATTCAAGTTAATTTGGTTTACTGATATTTCCTTCAAAAGTAACTACTTTGCAATTTTGCATTGTACCACAAATTCGTCTTATTATATCATGCAGGTACATTTATTTGCCACTATTAGAATCAGAATGCATCACATTAAATTGGTAAATAATATCCTTGGTGACATTGCATATCCTTACAAAATGAATAATAAATGTACAATTAATTTGAGACCACTCACCCAGTTGTAAGCACATGAACACTCATCTCTATACCAGTTGGAAGTTTAGTTCTAGCCTGGGATGATTGCTTGAAGGATTCATTAATTTCTTTCGATAACTCAATGTCCTGAAAAGGAAATAGTGAAAGTCAATTAATTTATAGTAAAAGACTTCCGAACAGATTTAGAAAGTGGTATCCATTTAACACAGCACTATAGTGAACACACATACGAGGAATCGAACTTAAGAGTTCGAAACTTCTATTGCTTTCTTTGAAGGAAAAGGATATATTCACAACCAATGTTAAAGATCCGTGAAGTTCAAAAATTAAACTACAGATGTGTTTTTCATCATTAGGTAGATTGTGTATCAAAGTGGGGGCAATTTTGAAAACTCGTCTCATGGCTGATACAAAGGCTTACAAAACTTGACAATTAAATTTTCAAATCACTCAATGGATGGCCAATTGGTTTTCAAAATGCTCAATTGTTACACATAGCATGTCTAAATGATGGAGAATGTATCTACAATTGTAGTGTTTTAATTTCAAACGGGTTTAGCCAAGTGTCAGAAGTCGGTTGTCAATATAACCTACTTTTTTTAAATACCCACATAAGGGACCGGAATTTCAATTTCTTGTTTTTGGGCGGTTATAAATCCTAGTTCATCTTGTAACATACTAGTATGATATTATAATGTATCGATAAAAAATAAATGCATACCTTGAACATTCCTTCAAGCTTGTTGGTAAATTGGCTCCCACACTCAGTTTTGAGCTGAATTAAAAAGCAAATGGTTTGAAATTAAGTCTCAGTACAAATAATATTTGATTCATCTCTCAGAATAAGAACAACTAATCACATTCGAATTACCTTGGAAATCATAGACTTCTCTGCATCAATTGATGCGCTCTTTCCGAGCAGGAGCCGCTTTGCAAGATCCTTTTTGTAGAAGGCCTCAAACACGTCCTTCCCCTATAGAAATATAATTGACATTTTCACAATATTCTCTTTTATTTAATAAAAACCACAATCTGATTATAACATGTTGAATCTCATGTTTTTGTTAGCTCGAGTACCAGCATGAACTACAGGCACCAGCTTGTGCAGTACTAATGGTCCCCCCAAGTTCACAAGCTTAGGCCTATTTAGCGTATCTTTCATTCAATTGGGTACAAGTTGGAGTTTAGTTGAAGTTTGATCAAGGTATAGTTGCAAACAAAAGTATTTTTCCTGAGAACAAGTGGCACACATTACCACCAATTCCATTTTAACTGCAAACAACAGTTCACTGCAAGAGCTAATTTGAAATATCTGGAATCACCGTGAATCTAAATCTTAATTACAAACTGCAAATTAGTAATTTGTCAAATACTTACTTGGATAAATCTGAATAAAACCAAAACTTTGTCAAGTGTGCCCTCCAACTCCTCCTCTGAAGTGCCTTTATTCCCAGCACGAAGCTTCTCATCAAGAAACTTAGCAATAAGCTCAGCAGGTCTATTCTGTTATCAGAGAAATGTAGCACATTAGTTATCAAGAAACCAGACTGAAATACTCCTGCTCCTTCACGCAATGGTAAAATATTTACATAAGGCGCATGAAATTAGAATGAACCGGAAAATCAAATAAGGGAACCCAGAATATTGTCATGAACTTCAGAAGATGAGATGTGAATACAACTTCAAGAGTACTTTAACAAGAACTAAAAAGCTAGTGAAGATAATCGCTCCCCCCCCCCATGTCCAATTCCTGAATTTCTATAATTTCCGGTTACCAATTCAATTGCCACCGAAACCAAGAATTCAGTGCCATTGTGAACCAGTATGGTACAACCTTGACAATTAGTTTGATTTCCTTAATACCTCTGCAGTTTCTTCTTGATTTCTTATGATTAAAGGTATATCAAAGTAAATATGTCATCACCTGACGGAGATTGATGAGATGCTCAAAAGAATCCTTGATGGTATTGGAGAAGGCATCATTCTTAAAAAAACTCTGCTCCCAAATCATGTCCAGAGAGGCTTTGAATTCCAGTAAAAAGGGGACCAACTCCTTGTCCTTCTCTTCATCCGTTATGATGCCTTGGCCTGTACCCCTGATATATGAGCTCAATGCTTGCCTCACCAACTCAAGTGCATTGACCCTCTGGAAAAGAGTGTACATCCTTTGGAGGTCTTTAACTCGCTTTGCCTCCATAAGCAGTACAAATCCCTGGTAAGAAGGAAGTTAAGCATGTGTTAAGACTGGAAAAATAAGCAAATATCAACAAGCCAAGATTAAAACCAGTACATCTCCCATGGACATCAGAGACTCATATTTCCACCATAATCATTCCAAGTACATTTGCTATACAATAAAAGCATTAACAAACGAAGTCTACAGAGAAAAAATGCATCCAGAAAAACAGAAAAAAATATATATATATATAAGAAGTAAAATTGTGTACACTACAGAATTCACAATTTTAGTAGCTTCAGAATCCACAGCTAGCTGGCACAGTAATCCTTATATCCACACCTATGGATTACTGTGCTAGCTACTATGAAGTTCGTTTTAGAGATGGCATCCAAGTTAAAGAACATAACCCTATGGGTCGACACAACAGAAAAACGGAATCATATGCAAAATGAAGCAAGCATAGTCATGTAGTCAAATTTTCCTTCAAATTTCACTCATTTACTATTATGATCCTTATTTCCATTTTGTACCAAATTTGTCCTGCCTTAAGAAGAATAATATTTTTATCTATCCCAGTGTTATTTTACCATTGCAAATAATGTTGATGTAGTCACAAAAGAAATGCAGATGATGTGGATACTATCGTTGCCAGCCTTACACATCAGTTTAATGGATACTCTAGCATCGACATATGTACCATTATGAATTAATTCCTCCCGTTAGATATAATCATGATATAGATGTTAAAGTAAAATTTCCTTCTAATTAACTAAGCACTAATAGTAGGTCCAATTCCATACAAAATAGGAAACAAGGGATTTTTTTTCTCTGAGGGATACTTACATGACTAAATGTGTATTTTACTCAACAAGAAAAACTACACAAGACACAAGAAAAATTTGCCAATACAGCAGTACATAGAATGCTGTACAGCATCCAGAACCGGTACTGAAATTCTGAAGTGCAAAAAGAGTGACAGGACTATCACCTTTTCAAGAATTGCAGAAGTATGTCGTTCCAGTAGTTGCTTCTCAGCTGTTGCAATTAATGGTTTCTTTGTGTTTGCCTCAAGGTAGAGAATGCACCTCTCATGTTCTTCATGTAATCTCATCTGTTTACATTCAGCAAACACACCTGAGTTGTGATGCAGATGATAGTTCATATGGATACTGCAACTGTTATCATATGATAAGGACACATAATTTCTAAACCTAAGGAAATGTCAAATTCAAAAAAGGATAATATTATTCTAAACAAAGACAGTTCTGACTCAAATTAACTATGCTACCAAAGATCACATTTCCTGGTTATAAATTATAAATCAAGTTGAACTATTAAATTGATACTGTAGCATATACCAATAAATACTACAAGAGCCATTTTTCTTTATTTCAAAAAACATATTTTCTGATGTAGTCTAGAATAGTTAAGCAATACAGGGAAATTGCTCACAAAAGCATGCTTACATATAACAGTATTGTATTAAATAGCACTAACTGATGCAGAAACAGTAAGATCCCATTGAAAAACAGTGCAAGCATGTACAAATCAACCTTATGGGTTCAAAAGTGGACTATATCACTAAAATGAAGGTAGTAGAATCATTAACGACCCAAAATAAGTGATGCCAAACCAAAATCAGGGTTAGTCACCCAGATAAATAGTATATAAGCTACCATACCCAAATCATATATGCATCCGATATAGATATGAGCACAAAAAGGGTCTGATTCATATCTAATACACGCCATCAGACTACCACAGTATTTTAAAATAAAATTTTGTACGAAGCAGCCAAAAGATACAGGATGAGGCTTAGACAGCCACAGGAACCCATGCTTCCTAAGAGTAAAATAAAATTTTCTCAAGGTTCCTGCAGTTTAGAAGTGCATGGGAGATGGAGAATGTTCTGAATCTGAACTTTCTTCATCTTTTCCTACTGCCTTTTGTGATATTCCCAAACAGAACTTAAAACTTCAGGTTATTTAAAATAAAATAAAAAACAGAGAACAACATTTAAATTTTGACCCCTAAAATTTATGTAATTATATTTCTCTGTTTTATTCTCTAATGGTTACAAGATAAAATACATTGGCTCATAGCTTTGAGAAATATTAAAATAGTTGTCTAATAAAAAGTCTTATACCAACCTTGAAAGTATGCACATTCTTTTTTTTTTTTGAGAAAAACATTCTTATAATATCTTTTTCAAAACAAGAACTACTTTCATGTTTTTATAATTTATTCTTTACTATATTCTAATGAAATTTAATATTCATGAACAACCCTAGCAATATAAAATACAATAATTGCTTTAGTATCTGTGCACCATAGGTAACCGGTACATCCATCAGAAATTTCAGCATGCTAACGAAAACTGAAACTCTTTACAGTTACTATCCCTGATGCATTGTAAAAGAAAAAGGGCAGATAAGGCAGAATTGAAAACAATGTGCTAGAGAAAAGCAAACCAAAACAACCTCAACATGCTTTAAATAGTCAGGGATGTCAGACTGTTGCATGTACTTGATGCCTTCAGTGGTATAAAATTCAGAGGTGCACTCGAGGAATGTTTTTTCGAAGCTCTCAGTATAGACTCCAAGTGCTGTAAACATTTTTAGTAAGTGGCTAAGCAATGTCCTGTCGACTGCTTCGCCAAGCCTGTTCAGAGCATAATGAAACCAAAGAAGTTGAAAATATGATAGCCAGAGCTACAGCAATATGGTTTAATTATTTTGGTTTAACTCTCTGCCCTGCATTAGTTCTTTCTTTTTTCCTTGGTTTGTTCAGTACTTGCATGATTCTTGACAGATTGAGGCATATTGTGTTAGAGGTTAATTGCAAGTCTAATGTTCGGTTGAGGGGACTTTCTGTCATATTGAAATTAATAAACAATGCAGATAGATAGAGGGTTGGTACATAACTGATAATTACAAACTAGGCTTTCGGTACAATTTCAATCAAGTTTTTGAACAGTATATACCCGTACCATTTGACCACTTCTCACCTCATTTGTTTGTCACAACTTGCCAAAGCTTAATTGTACATTTGAGGACAGACTTAAACTAACCAAGGGAACCAAGGCATAATGGAAATCTAACCGAGCAAGTTAGGATAAATTGAGGGAATTAAATTAATCATGTCTTAAATTTCAAGCGAAGTACCAATACCTCTCAGACTCAATTAATCTCAAGATACCAGTAACTGTTTTGTGTTCAACTCCTGGCGCGAGCGACAGATGCTTTCTAAACAATTGCAATCCCATGTCCCAAACTGAACAAATATTTGGTGTAAGCTTCACGTATTTCCGGTCAAGAACCAAAGTAATGCCTCGAACAATCAGCATTTGGTCACAAAAATCCTGCCATGCTTTCTGCACCAGAGTCAGAAACACCACCAAATCAGGGCTCTGGCTGACTAGTGCTGACAACTTGGCAGAAATATGCACTTCGCATTCTTTTTGGATCCTTTCATACAGCTTACCACCCATTCCGTGTATGAAGAGGTTCTCTGTAGCCTATCACGAAAAGCAAAGTTATTTCTATTTTATAGGTTATTTCCCGTAGCTGACAACTTTGCATTCTTTTTGCCGGTATGGTTTTGGCAGAAGTTAAATTTTCTCCTGGTGTTCAAAGATTTCTTCATCATTGAAACTGTGTGACTGAACCCGTTAAAATTCCGGGCTAGTTTTCAAGAAGTTTCTTTATTAATAGAACTTTATGATTGGATTTGAGCTAGATTAAGATGCACAATTTTTGAGAAAACAAGTCAATCAAAACAACCCAAAATACTGGTATTAGATTTTACCAATGACAAACTGATCATACCTCATACATTAAGTACCCATGTACCATCACCATTAGTTTCAGGATTTTAATGGGATGTATTAGCCTTTCTTTAACTCGCCAAATTATATTTACCTATATCTTAATATTCAAAAAAAAAATACCTGGTAAAGATCTTCCTTCAAATATAACGTGGGCTTCTTCATAAATATTGCTCCTATGGCATCCTTTAGGGTTGCCCATGTGTTCTCCTCGAAGTCAGCCGGCACCTTTGGCTGACCTAAAATAGAACCAAAAAGTTTGCACCTTTATGAAACTGGATAAAAAAAATATAGAAGGTTGAACAAAGTTGCCTGTGATGGTCTAATTTCATTTGTCTCCAGCATTTGTATTACCATAAAATATTGGTAGTCAACCTTGAGCCGTTTCTGTTCACTTCCTTTATGTCTAATATGGGTTCTCAGTCAGGAACAGGACAACCACTGAAGATTGATCATTTAGGTGTGAATAAATGAACAAAATAACTGTAAATAACTACAACAGCACATTTGTTGCATACTGAACCAGTGAGGTACTGTACCATAAGTACCAGTCAACTAAATGTTGTCAAGTTCTTGATTGGTTGCTTTCGAACTAGAGTTCAAGATGAGAACATAAACCTAGTTGTAGATTGATCTAAACATTAAAAAAAAAAACAATTATCAATTGACCAAAACATGCTTAACAGGAAAATTATTTTCTCATTGGAAATTCACCTTCTGGTTTGCTACCCATCCCCAATAACCCTTTCTATAGAAAATGATAAAAATTGTAGAACTCCTTATTTTCATTATCTCTTATGGACGGATTAATAAACAGTTGTATCTTCGAAAATGCTTAAATCGACTTACTATCTTTACTACCAGATCCAGTGATGCCTGCTGCATCGTGCCTTCGTCGTAATTAAATGTAAAAAATTGCTTTGGGGCTCCAGAATGCATTTTAGCTATATATTTATTTGACAGTGTATTGGTTTTCATTTGAATGGAAATCGGTGGGAATCCCCACTTCTTTGAAACAAAAAAATAAAAATAAAAAAATAATATTTGACAGTGTGTGAGTGTATTTGCGAGCGTGGGTGGGGGGGGGCAGAGAGAGGTGATACCTTTATGCATTTTAATAACCAATTTCTTCTTAGAGCCAGCAGGCTGGGGAGGGGTGGCCTTCTTCCTAAAGAGATTGGCTGCTACACCTGTAGTCGCCCCAGTGGCCGTGGTGAGCGTATCCTGTTCGTCCACTAACATGGAATCGTCCGCCGGTGCGGTCCCGACAGCAGGTGAGGTTCCCAGTGACAGTCCATTCTTCTCACCGCCACCGCCACCGCCACCACACTGCTGGGACTTGGATTTCTTGCTCATGGCAGTTCCGGACGAGGAGGATGAGGCAGTGGAGCAGGATAAGGGTCGCTTAGCGTGAGTCATCCAATTAGAAACCCAAGCGCATGGCGGGAGGGGAGGGGGGGAGGTAGAGAGGGGCGAGAGGTAGCAGCTTCGAGCCTTCGAGGGAGAGAGAGAGAGAGAGATTGAGGTGGGTGTGAAAGAAAGTGGTGGCTCGATTCGATCGGCGTTCTTATTTGCGTAGGAGAGCGAGCGAGCGACATGGTCTGGATTCTAAAAACATCCACGCTTGCATACTGACTGTCACGTGGCCTCATTTGGATGGTTCTTGGAGTCAGCCTTGATCGGACAAATCTTCTAGTAAAATTTGCGTAGGAAAAGATGTGCAGTTAACTTTACGAGGGGAAGGGAATGGGGTTCATGGATTCGGGTCGGGCTGGCTGACCCACATCAAGAGAACAGAAGAGACATTGGCAATTTGGCATGGCGGCTGAGTGAGGACTTGAGGTTCCTCCGAGTCCGATACAGGTTTTCGGATTCATTCAGCTGAATGGCGTATTGGATTGTAGTTTTAATTCGGATCAGTTTTTTCGTGAAGGCCCGTTGTATAACTCTAATAGTGGGCCGTTCTTTTCAGGCCGTGGTAAGTGTGCATCGGCTCTTTTAGTTTCATTTCATTCGGAGTCTGATCACTGATGACTGATGAGGTACCTGGTACTTGGGTTGGGGACCCATCACCCATAAAATAACATAGAGATTCATCCTAATAAACAATATTTTAACGTGGTCATTTTTTTTAAATGAGTAGTGGGAGTCAAACTAGAGTAAAAATATATGTATATAAATAAATATAATTAGGGACATATTTGCAAAAATGGAATGCAAGTACTTGTTTGGGCTGGTTTGATTCCTTCTGTGTCAAATGGAATATTTTGGTACCAAGAACTGCTGATTTGAAGCTGTAGTTTGCTCTGTGCAAAAATCACATGCAATTGCATGCCTGACAAAGACAAAATTGCCCTCTATACCCTGGAACTTGAAGAAATAAACCACTTTAAATTTTAAATCCTGTAAAAAGATCGATGCAGTCTGGTATAAACATGTGTTTTATTTAATGCCACTATTGATGTTTTATTTCTTTTGTTTTCTTTTGTGATTGAATTATTTTTCAGATTGAAATTAAGGTGGAATCAACAAATGGATAATGACACATTTCTTGACCCTCTCTAGTTTCATTGTTTTAATATTTTTCAATATGTAAAATGCGTCATGATTTGAGCAGAGACTCGTTTTAACTTTCATAAAACCAATTTATATCTTGCTTCTTTGATGATGCAATTTGAGGAGAGATTGTTGGGTTTATTGGAAATGTGTAATACTTTTATATATATTGTTGATTGTTTAGTATATTCTTTAATTGTTAGGTGACATGCCAAATTCCTAGTACTTTGTTGTAATATTACATTTGTATTTTGTGCCTCTACCTGTCTTTTCTTTGAGAAAATGTTCCAGCGTTATATTGATTCAGTGCTTCTGTACTTATGCCAACGTTATTTTTCAAAAGAATAAGTTTTTTTCCGAGCTGGGCCAATCATGGGCCGAGCCGAGCCGAGCCAAAGACAAAAAGAGACGAGCTGAGTCGGACTTTTTCTTTCAAAACTGAGCTGAACCTTGATACAAGCTATTATGACTTTCTCAATGAGCTGAGCCGGATCTGAATCGGGCCAGGCCCATTAGCATACCTATTTCTTCTATTTGAATTTTGAACACAAATTTTACGAGAGATGTGTTTTTGTATTCTTTCATCTGAGTTTTAAACTCATGACCTCTTACATAATAGACACGTACTTTTGCCACTAAATAAAAAAATGATTCTTATTTTATTTTAACGTGATCATTTAAAACACCGGTCTTGAATAATATAGACAGGTGTAAAGACTTGGCATGGACTGTCAAGTAATCTCTTCCTGACAGTAATTAATTAATAAGCAGTGTCTTGTGGAATCACAAATTGATTTCTTTTCGAATTAGCGAGATACCGAATTATACAACACAGATAGCATTTGTACTGTTTTCCATAAAGCCATTGTATTACAGCTCCACGCTCGTTGCATTAGTTTTCTTAATTATGTATACGTCATTCTAACACGCTAGCTTTAACTTAAATAGCAAGCGCTCTACACATTTAATTTTGAACTAAGAAAATATATAGCATGCATGTATCTCATGATAAGTTTGAATTTTAAAGTAATGATTTGTTTAAAATAAACTTGCAGTCAAGTATATTTCTGACAATTTTATTTTTTTACAACTTAATTAAAGACATATAATAAAAAAAATATATACTGTTTAAAAATTTCCACAGATAAATACAAACCTTTCTAAAATAAAAATGGAGAGTGAAAAAGTACGAGGCAAGCTTTATTTTTACCTTTCTATTGTTCTGGAAAATGGAAATGTAAATGAATGAAAAATAGTGCTCCTTTAAAGGTTTAAGAAATTGAATCAAGGCATGTGATATGATATCAGAATAACTAAAATTTATAAAATTAATGATATTTCGTTACGATAATAAGAAAAAATTAATGATATGCATGAAGGCGTATGTAAAATTATTATTTTTTCCTTATTTCGCCCGTGTCTGTAAATCACAGAATGTATGTTTGATAGTTTTATCTGGTGGTAGTAATTACTAATTAGTAAATCGTCACCAGCGAAGGTTAACAAGCTGAGATAGTGTGAGATCTATTATTCAATTCTGCCTTGATTCGGACAATAACACGAGCATCCGTACATCAATCAATGTCCAGCCATTTTTAATTATCCTGCTTGATTTATTGTTTATATAAAAGATAAAACAAATAAGATAAAAGGTTGTTCAATTATCTTGAGCATGGCCCCTTCTCCAATTTTGCCCATCAATAAATCCCTTCCTCCAGACCGGCATCGATACACTAATTCCTAGCTTTTTTTTTTCCCCGAGAAAAATCAAATTTTTATTTACAACTAAAATCACACAACTTGTTACGCGAAGTACTTTTTTTAATATTTTAATTCAAATTGTTGAAAATTAAAAAAATAAAATAAAAATAAGCAAATAATGTTGCAAATTTTTTTATTTTTTTAAAAAGATTGTTGAACATGACATTATTTTAAAAATTCAATTCACAAACATTCATTGAACTAAACTAGAAAAAATAAAAACTAGTACTACATGAGTACCGCTGTAAGTATCACTGAATTTGGACTAAATGAGAAACCTAGATATTCTATGTGCACCATAAAAAGCTGAAAATTAACTAGAAAAATTAAGTTATGCGTACCAAAACATATTAGACACTCTATGTTTCATATCATAACGTGACGTATAATTTTCACTCGAATGGGGTCACGTCACTTGATCGACACGTGATGCGACATGACATTCCGTGTATCAAAGCGTGATTAATTCTTTTTCTATCTAAGAGACTGATTGAGGTTGACCTGACATGAAGTCTTCCGTTGAAAAAAAAAATTACGCAATATGAAATTGCATGTTACGTTGTAAAAATTAGACCAGACTTGAAAATTCCGATTTATCAGATAAAACAGCTAATCTAATTCGCGATAACAAAAATGTCAGATATGACAATTTTTTTTTTTAATAATTAGAATTATTTTCCGGCTCTTGTCTACAAAAAATATTTGCTAAAAATGAATATTAAGATAAGACAATTACTATCAGAAAAATTATGGAGTAAAATTGAAAATGAATAAATATATTTTTTAAAACGTTAAAGATGTGTGTAGAAAACGACACAAGTGACAAGTAGGTAGATGAGAATCTCCGTGTAATTATAATACAAAAGTGGGTGTTTATTTTGAATTTTCGTAATTCCTAAACACAACAAACATAGTTTTAAATTAGAAGAGAGAGGCAACAATAGACGAGCACTTGGATCAAAATAAACGAGGAGAAAAAACTATATCGAACAGTCGTATCGAACGTGACATGAACATGATTAAAAGTCACCAGGCAATTAATTGAGCCAGTTATTGAACTCAACAGTACCTAATTAATTGTACTGTGACCTGCTGTTAGCCGCTGTATGATATATGGATAGCTAAATTGCAATAATAAGGCCCTCCTATCACGAATTCGCATTTTCTAATATATCTCAAACTTAATTGGAGTGGTTTTGTACAAAATCTGAATGTATATTCGAATTCAGTATCTACGAATTTCAAAACACATTAATACTGACCCCTCCATTTTAAATAGCCACGAAAAAAATTGATCCGACTTTTAATAAACTCAAATTTTGACATTTTTCAAGGTGCCTTTAAATAAACTCAAATTTTGAGATTTTTTAGGATACATTTAGTTGGAGCAAGAATATAACTAATTACAAAATAATACTGTTCTTTTAAACTAATTCATATTTAGATTATGATTAAGAGCTACCAACTATCTTTAGTTTGTCTTTCATAAATTAGCTCACTATTTTATTAATCAAACCGAATATTAAATTAACTATCATTTTCACTCATCTTTCCCTCCATCCAAATGCACCATATACGGACTCTGGTCCAGATCCCTAAAGTAACTCCATTTTTTGTTTTAGATCTCGACCGTCTGATTTGAATCTGACGTTCCATTTCGCATAATATATCTCAAAAAATGTGTCCTCCATCTCAAATTCAGCATTCCATCTTACACGCTCATCTTGAATCAGACAGTCATTGAATTTCGCTAGAGCCCAAACTTCTTGAATCAGACAGGTAATGATGAAGCCTGGAGCCCGCCTTGCTGCGATGCGCTAAATTAAAAAAAAATGCTGAAACGCTGAAACGATCTCTTTTGACTCGTCGCTTCCTCATTCGCCCCTCTCTAAAATAAAAAAATAGCGATCCCATTCCCCAGTCCGTGCTTCTCTGACTCTGATTCGAAACAAAAGTAAAGAAAACTTGCCGCTGGCGCACAACAAGTAAGATTTTATATTTGTATACCTAATTAATGTATCGTTGTTTTAAATTTTTAGCATGTCTTCTAAAATATATACATCTTTCTGTTTCTGATTTTAGCCTCTGATAATAATTGATTCAGCCTGAATTTCTAGCACTTATTTTTATTTCATTCGGTATATTTTTTATCAGTAACCACCTAACTTTTTGTTGTTATATTGTTATGAATTGTATTAGAAATTATATTACACCACAATATTTCTCTTAATAAATTATTTTTATTATGTTATTATTTTTTATATAATATCATATTAGTTAATGAGTTTGAATTCGATAAGCTATTTGAATCCGATTTTTGCCTCTGCCAAGTTTTTGCCTCTCCCTTGGCAGAAATCGATCAGAACTAAAACATATGTAATCAAATGGAAAAACCAAACCTCCAATAAGTACATGTCACTAAACTTGAGCAAGAACCACTCATGATATATTATCTACTTTCTTCGTTGTGAAAATCGTTTGGTCATTTAAAGCACAAATTCAATTGTAAAAAGTAAAAACAAACTTTCCACAGGTAATTTTGGTATGGAACGAATATGAACACCAAGGCAACTGCGAAGATATTCTAGAACTGTCTTCTATTTCAAACTTAGTTTAATATTACTATTGGATGTTGCTGAACTGTCTCTGGAAGGCAATATTATAATTCTATCGGAGACAGATACATCTCAGGGAGACGACAACAGCTGGGATTCAGAGGCAGATCCCTCACTTGAATTAGAGATGTCCGATCTGTCTGAATATCTCAGAGATGGGGCCGACTATGATACGATTGATACAGTTTTTTTTCAGACTCAAGACCTAAATGCACCTAGTTCGTCTACTACCTCTTCTGATGTTTGGATAGTGTGACTTAGGGCTGCTAACGAGCTGAGTTAGCTCGAGTTATGAACAACTCGAACTCAACTTGAAAGATAGTGAGTCGAGTTGACTCGAGTTGAGAATAGTGAGCTGAGCTGGCTCACTAACTCGAACTCAACTCGCGAGTAACTCGAGTTGGCTCGTGACTCGTGAGTTAACTCGTTTAAAGTATTGAAATGTTGAACACTTGAACTGATAATTGTTGTTATGTAATAATATGAGAAGTAAATATTCAATTAACAAACAATCCACAACGATTTAACAAACTAACAAAATTTAACAAAAATTATACAACAATTTAACAAAAAATTAAACAAAATGAGTCCATGGAATTATAATCAATCAAACGAAACGAGTTCACGAGTTGAGCCCAACTTGAACTCAACTCATGAGTTAAACGAGTTACTCAACTCGAGTCAGACTAACTCGAGTTTTAAATAAACGAGTTGTTAATGAGTTCGTTACCGAGTTGAGTTCGAGCAACTTGCGAGTCGCGAGCTTTTTGTACAGCCCTAAACTATGACTACTTACTATTTTTGTCAGTATATCAGCCGTAGATGTTGTTTAGATACTATGACTTGCCCATGTTTTGTACTATAATTAGACAAACTGTATGCTTATTTCTAGTTATTCTCAGTGTTATTGTGCACTGCTTTTATAACACACTGTTGTGCTTCTAATGAAACAGATGGTATCAACCACTTTTAAAAAAAAAAAAAAATCCCAGAAAAAAAGTTAATTTTATTTGAAGTATGTCGACTTTCCTTTGCAAAGATAACAGTAGTCAAGTAGGCGATCAAACATGAAACGGTGCAAAAGACATTATTATTTTATTTTATTCTATTTGATGAGAATGGCTATTCTGTAAATTGGCCTGACTGACGCATTTTGGCGGACAAAAAGAATGAAAAATGATGAATACTTTTGAAATCTCGCGGCGGGCACGGCAAACCAAAACCAAAACCAAAACCCTCGTCAAGGTCACAAATGAAATCACAATCAACCCCATTCATTTTCCATGAGAAATTCAGAATAGACTAGAGAGGCAGAAGCACCGAAACGATGGTGTTTCTCCAGCGGAGTAAGGGTAACACATCCAATCCCCGCAAGCGCGCCGCTACAGGTCCACCTCAAGCTCAGGCTCAGGCTCCCCTAACTCCGGACGACCCGCAACTCGACGCCATGATCTCTCTCCTCGCCGAGGCTGGGTGCACGCTTCGTGTCCCGCGCGGGGCACCCCCATCCCTCTCTTCTGACGATCCCCACAGGATCCGCCGCCACCTCAACCACCGTTTCGGTTCTGACGCGGCTCTCCTCTCCAGTTTCCTCTCCGGTTTTTGCTCCTATATACAGTCCCCATCGGATCTCCACAGGTAAATCAAGGAAATGCCTCATTAGATTCATTCACCTGTTATTTCGCTCGCACTAGAGCTGTTAATCACTCAGTATTAAACATTTTCCTTTCTTTCGATGATTGCGTCAGCTGTTACTACTTACTAGAGCTGGCAGAACTGTAGAGAAAATAAAATTCAGTACATTACTCAGTATTAAACACTTTCCTTTCTTTTGATGACTGCGTCAGCTGTTACTAGAGCTGGCAGAACCGTAGACTAATAAAATTCAGTACATTAGCCAGCATGGACGGACTAAATGGAGTTCCACTTTCTGCTTCATTTAGCCTTCTCTTTGCTTATTCCGTTTCAATAGCACATATGGAAGTAGATAGTTAAATTAGGCTGAATACAACACTGGGTTTGTTGAGTCTAAATTGGTTCCAACTTAATGCTTACCTCTACAGTTGACTACTGACTGGTGCTTAAGTTTCATTTGCATACGTGGTGATTCCAGTACAATTATGCACTTTTGCCTGTTGATTGTTGACACTAAATTAACAGTGAAGTAAACTTTAGAGACCAAAATAATTCTTTTTATTTACCATTAAACTGCACATGGTTAAATTGACCACAATTTATTGCGCCACAACTGAAGTTAGTTTACTCTAAATCATTTCTCGCTAAAGCTTCCTTGCTATAATTTAGGGGTAATTGGCAATCTTCTTTAAAATAAGGCTGCACCAAAGCTAAGGCTAAACCAGAAAACATGTTCTTCAATTGAAAATAAGAAAATATTTCTGTTATCTTGTAGGGTTTTAATACCTGCATCACAAGACAATCGGAGTTTGGCTCGGATCCTTCTATCTGTACCTGCAATCCAGCCTCAGATCCAACAAATGCTTCTTGAGAAGCTTCCAGAACATTTTAATGACACGTCAACTCAAGAATCTTTGCCACTAAAAGATGACATAGCGAGACTTATTATAAACCAATTCCGCTGGCTTGATTTCCTTGTGGACCCCACGGGGTTTGCTGAGAAGCTCATGGAGATGCTATCAGTTGCACCATCTAGAATGAAGAGGGAGATTGTAGGGTTGTTACCTGAGATTGTAGGGGACCAAAGTTGCTGCACTGTGCTCCCTGCACTCGAGAGATTGTTAAATGAAGATTCTGAGTTGGTTGTACCAGTTCTGGATGCGCTGTCTGATCTGAACCTTGACGATCAGCTGCAAGAACAGGTAGATTGGTACATGCATACTGTTTTTCTCTTATTTTTGAAATTAATTTGAAGGATTATGGTATGGACTGGGGTGCTGCTTTTTTGTATCTCCATCAGTTCCACAATAACTATCCCATTCGGCACCTATTCAACACAAATTTGACCACGATTACTCTTATTACATTCTCCTCAACAAGACTGGCAAGAATATATAGCAAATTCATGAACCAGAAAGTGGCAGGTGTTGATTTTTTTATTAACATAAGATAATTTCAATTAATAATTTCAGGCCATTACAATTTCAATATCTTGCTTAAGAACTGTCGACCCTGAGCACATGCCCCACCTTCTCCGGTTCCTACTTCTCTCTGCAAATCAAGCGAATGCCAGAAGAATAATCTCGCAAATAAGGGAGCACCTCAAGTTCACAGGCCCTACTGACCCCAGTTCGCTTCGTAATAAGAAGCTGAAGGGAAAATGGACCACCAACAGCACTGATGCGGCTATACTTGACACTCTTCGGTCGAATCTCCGTTTTAAAAATGTATTTCTTCTCAATATTCTTCTTTTAGAAAATGCACTTAAGAAAGTATGTTTTATGAGAGGAAATTAAATGGGAAGCAAACAGTACAAATGGGTACCTAAATATTAAAATTTTCCTATTCTTTTATAACTATTAGGAAAGCTACATGTACCAATTCTGTACATAATATCTGCTTTATGTAAATCGCAAACCAATTTTCTTTATAATTATAACATTTGCACAATGTTTTCTTTGCTGTGCTTGTTATATTCTTATAGTTGCAATCATATATTTTGTGCTTTTAATTAATGCACAAATGGTCAAAAGTAGTGCCCAGTTCCTGTTTTGGTCTGTGGAGCTCAAAATTTGTCATTTTGTATCTAAACACCCTAATCTGTTCCCTTTTGGTCCAACTCTCATTTTTATTTAAAAATATAAAACAATCCCAGTTAGCATTTGTGCGGCATTAGTTGTTTTTAATGAAACTTAGTTATCGAAATGACTAGTTCACCGGTAATGTTGAGATTAAGCTTCCATTGCATTTTGAAGAGAAAAAGTGATGGCTGTAAACAAGTGGCATATTAGCGTTTACAAACCCAAAAAAAGAAATGCATGCTTCTTTTGGAAATTTGTGCAAATATTTTTTTTTTTGTAAGGACATTTTTAGAGAGAAAGTCTGGAGTCCAAAGACTGTCATAATTTTCAGTTATTATGAACCTAAAACTAAACAAATCCCTTGTCTCCCTAGCAAAAATCAC